>CM042180.1:1182884-1272884 GCA_023376005.1 Doryteuthis pealeii
TGATAAAGTCATCTTTCTACTTTTTTCTTGCTTCTTTTCTTTCTTTCATTCTTTTCTTTCTTTCATTCTTTTTTCTTTCTTATTCCTTTTTCCTCTTTCTTCTCTTCCTTTCTTTCTTGCTTTCCTTCTTTTCTTGCTTCTTCTTCATTTTTTCTTTCTTCTCTTCCTTTCTTTCTTTCTTCTTTCTTTTTTCTTTACTTCTTTTCTTCTTTATTTCACTCGTTCTTTCTTTCTTTCTTTTTATTTCATTCCATACGTAATTCAGTTTAATATTTATAATGTTGAATTCTTCCTCCCCTCTGCACACACGTCTCTCTCTCTCTCTCTCTCTCTTGTCTTCTCCCACCTCTCCCCACCTACATTTCTACACCCCCCCCAGAAGAGCTGGAAAAATTTGGGTTTAGGATCTTATCTATTTTTTAATTTTTTTTTTTTTTTTTTTTTTTTCATTCTTCATTTTTTTTTTCATTTCTTTCTTTTCTTCACCCCCCTTTTGATTTTTTACTTCATTTAAAAAAAAATCTTTTTTCTTCTTGTTTTTTCCTTCTTCTTTTTTATTTTATTCATTTGTTTATTTTTCTTGTTTTTTTCTTCGTTTTTTTCCTTCATAATTTTTTTCCTTTTTTATTCCTTTTTTATTCTATTCATTCATTTTTTCTTAAGTTATTCCTTCTTTTTTCCTTTTTATTTTAATTATTCATTTTTCTTAATTTTTCCCTTTTTTTTCCCTTTTTATTCCATTAATTCATTTATACTTTTTTCTTCATTATTTCTTCTGTTTTTTTCCTTCATTTTTCCTTTTTTTTCCTTTTTTTTTCATTTACTTATTTTTCATTTTGTCCTGTTTTTTTTTGTTTTTTTCTTCATCTGCTTTTTCCCTTCTTTTTTCCCTTTTTTTATTTTTATTTTATTATTTTTCCTTTTTTTTTCCCCTTTTTCTGACACCATAAAATATTGTTGCATATTTTTCCACTCAGCAGAGATAAAATAGTTTTTCCATTTATTTTTAACTTGGTGGGAGATTACATTTGAAAAAAAAAAAACGAAGCCCCCCCCTCCCGCCCTATTTTGCCAATTTTTAAGAGACAGCAGTAAGATGAATATCATTTGTGAATTATCCGACGATCCTCATTTAGCACCTCAGCGTGGGGTACACAAAATGCTGACTGCACCCCTTGCTGAGGGGGTAAGAGCCTCCACTCAAACAACACAACACTTGAAAAAAAATTAGGTTGTCCTGGGTATGATACTAAATTGCATCCGGTGGTGAGGATCCACTTCTGGAGTTCTTGGAAATATGGTGAACCAGATTGGTAGTACCTATATCTTATTATAATGGAGATTGTGTGCTTTTCTGTCTGTAACCGAAACTAAATCACTACTCAAGTCACTATTCCCTTTGTTATTGAGGTCAAATTGACCATGAATTTATTTTTATTTAAACCTCAATCATTAATAAAATTGTTTTACATCATTAATACTGTTAAGCATATCTACATACTAACAACATGCAATTATATTTATATATACAACAAAATAGCGGTTTAAAGTGTGAACGGGAAAGCTAATTTGCATATTGATATTAAAAATGTGATTTTAATAAATATGTGCTTAGTATTATGATTTCTAACTGTTTGGTTTTTATTTTAATGTATAAGCAAAAATCTCTTCAATGAATCTTAAATGAAATCCATTAACAAGAAAAAATAACTGTCATTTTATTCTTTGCTTCCTCTTTTAACTAAATACTTAAATTAGAAAAAATAGCAATGAAAGACGAGAGTGATGGAAGAGTAAATTTCAATTGTTCTATTTTTTTGATTATACTCCCTCTGTTTCAAATCTTTTATTATACTCCCTCTGTTTCAAATCTTTTTATCTGCATTCTTATTTAGTTTCATTAGACTTTCTAATTTAATACAATATTTTATTACATTAAAACTTAAATACTTGCGCCCGGAGGGTACATATATTTGCTAGTATATATATATATATATATATATATTTTGTGAACAATCAAGAGGAGAGAACTTTGTGAGCCTTAATTTAAAATTAACAGCATCTCTAGTTTCAACCGTAAACATTGTTTACAAACACATCAGAGGGATGAAATAAGTATTCTGAAGAAGGCAAAAGCCTGAAACCTTAGGTAGATGCTTCATAAAACCTTTGTATAAACAGTTATATTTAATAAATACATCTCTTACATTTGTAAATGAGCACTTTATTTTTCTTTATTTCATCTTGGAAAAAATTACCAATATATGGTGGACTCTCCTATCGAGAACGATAGATGAGGGTCAGCAGTGAGTGATTTGATTCCTCCCATGTTGTGCATGCTGTCAAGAAGACATTTTATGTTTCCTCGAGTGTGACAGCAGCCCAGCCCTGCTGCGAGCTATGAAGCCACACTGACAAACGAAATGATCCAAGGCAGGAGTTAAATGTTTTTCTTTTAAAGTTAGGCAGAGCCGATCTCTATGTTTCAGTCTATTTTGTTCAAAGCTCTTTAGTCTAGCGAAACAGGTCTTACGCCATTCCTTCCGATCCGATGCTAGATCTTCCCAAGCACTCAGGTCAATATCGAGGCGTTTCAAATTGTTCTTCAATTTGTCCTTGTAGCGTAAGAGAGGACGTCCAATGGAACTCCTCGTTTTTTCATTTGCAACTGTGTGAGTGGCTGAACAGACCAATTCTCGAATGACAGTCTCTGGTGCAAGTGACTGCAAACAAACAGTGATGCTTGCTGGAGATGCTGTTGTCTCTCCTTCCTTTTGGCTCTCTTTTCCGTGGTGGCTTCTTTCCTCTCTTTTTCACTCCTTTTCGTTCCTTGTTTGATGAGGAGTCGCCAGGTCGTACGGTCTTCTGCACAAGCCTCCCTTGTGTTGATGTCAATGTGGCATGTCTTCAGGTTTCTCTTACAGACATCTTTAAAGCGTAAGTGTGGTCTCCCTACTGGCCGGATGCCCTCTACTAACTCACCGTATACAGTAGGTCTTTTGGGGATGCGGCCTTTGTCCATCCTCCCCTGATGTGGCCAATATATATATATGTGTGTGTGTGTGTGTGTGTGTGTGTGTATATATATACACAATCAATAATAATGATATAAGTTTCATGCTTACACAATCTTCAGATGAGTCAAATGGTTGAGATTTTAAAAACCAGTAGTTTTTTTAGTGTTTATATAAACGTGAAGCGTGTTCACGCAATGGAATGTTTAATGCTAAGTTTTGTTTTTTTTAAAACTGTGGCTTGTTTAAGCATGTTATGATGCTAAATCTGTGTTAAAAAAACTGATAATAAAAAACTTGCTTTGGTCTTTTATGCACGTGGTGTCCAGAATGAATTTTTTTATTATTTGTTTTTTTTTAAGTAATAAATAATTAAATAAAGGAGGGTGAAAATTAAAGGGTTGATTTAGGTAAGGTGGTAATGGCACAATAAAAAATTTGTTCAAATGTCTCTGGTGCATTTTGAGAATGAGTTTACTTTCTTGTAATTAGTTTTTGTTTGTATTTTGTGGTAGTATGAGAAAAAAGAACAGCAATTTTTTCTTTATCAGAATGCAGAAATCAACATTTAGTGGCCGCGGCTTGTCGGGCTTGGGGCTTTTTTTTTTTTAATAAAATTCCTCCCGACCATTTTAAAGTATTTAATACAAGGTTGTTTTTGGCCACTTCGCCTTGTTTTGATATATATATATTATTATAATAATTATTCTTAGTTTATAGAATTGGAGATGTGGTGTGTTTTGCTGTCTGGAGTAACAAACTGAATCAACTAACCATTGTGACCAATTTCACCGGTAAGTCACTTCTTTCATATAAAATCATTATATATATATATACTCGAAACATGTGTCTGTAGTTTGCTTTATTATACGCTCCCAATTTCGGTTGAGCACTTTATTTAGAAGGGATTTATTGCAAAATTCACCGTATTCGGCGTACAGCTAAGACTCACTTTGTTTACATAAAGTTTGAGGTGAGTTCATTTCCGCTTATGAATGTAGCGATTAAATAGCCTGCTATTACTTGGCAGCTGACTGTGGCTGTATGGGTAAGAGGATTGGCGAGCGAAAGTTCGTTCGGGTCTCGAACCTGGCCAGAGGTAGCTGCTAAAAACGGTATAACTGGACTGATGAGAAGTGATACTTCGAAACATGTGTCTGTAGTTTGCTATATATATATATATTATATATATATATAATATATATTATCTTATTATAATGGAGATTGTGTGTTTGTCTGTCTGTAACCGAAACTAAATCACTATTCAAGTCATAATTCCCTTAGTTATTGACGTCACATTTACCATGAATTTATTTTTATTTAAACCTCATTATTGATAAAATTGTTTTACCTTATTAATACTGTTGACCATATCTACGAACTAATAACATGTAATTGTATTTATATATGCAACAAAATAGCGGTTTACAGTGTTGAACGAGAAGGCTAATTTGCATATTGATATTACACATTTTATTTTAATAAATATATGCTTAGTATTATTGATTTCTAATTGTTTGGTTTTCTTTTGACGAATCTGAGAAAAATCTCGGGAATAAATCTTAAAAAAATCCATTAAAAGGTGAAAGAACTGTAATTTCATTAATACTTCATAATTAACTAAATAGATAAATTAGGAAAAAATGAAAAACGGGAGTGAAAGAAAATGATAGAAGAGTTAAATCTAAAGCTGTTCTATTTTTCGATTATACCCCCTCAGTTTATCCTTTTCTAAATAGTTTATAATTTGATACAATATTTTATAACATCAAACCTAAATACTTGCACCGAAGGGTGCATATATTCGCTAATATATATATATATATATATATATATATATATATATATAGATAGATAGATAGATAGATAGATAGAGAGAGACATGTATTTGTTATTCATNGTCTGTAGTTAGATTAGCTCCAGTGACCCTATTTTCTACCTAACTAATTATCGTTATCAACTGCGGTATTAAAAATAGTATTAAAAAGGAAAAAAAAAAATAATAATAAATTCCTTTATAAAAAAAATTTTTTTAAAATTAGAGTAAATAAATTTAAAAAAAAAAAAAATGATTTCAAACGTCCCGCAAATTAACAACTCACGGACTTCAACGGACTTACACGAACGCTACCGAATTTGAAATCTTAACAGAAGATTACGACCACTTCTAAATTTCATATCTCCAACAACTCAACGTTACAACCAAGTTGATTTAAAAAAAAACACAGATGGAACATTTTCAACACTATAATAAATTCTCTGAAGATGGAAAAAATTAAAATTAAGAATTCTTCAATAAATATGTTTTTCAACATGAATCAGCATTATTTTGCCTTCAAAAAAAAAAAAAAAAAATATATATCGTATTTTAAAATGGTGCTTCTATTTTACTATAAAAACGAGCGAAAAAAAAAAAATGTTCTATATATATATATATATATATATATATATATTTGTATATGTATAAGTATTAACTTACCGGTGGGTATAAGAACGATCGTTGGAAGCGCACAATATCCAGAGGTTAAGGTTGAGAAAAAACAAATACAAAGTGCTCAATACAATGTAGAGCATAAATTTATTTAAGAATGGAAATGAGTAACCTACTCGAGTTTCATCGATAGATTCTTCAGGGTTACTTTTAAATTAATCGAGTTTACGATTAATCTTTGGTGTTATAAACATGCCCGTTGGAATGGGACTTAAATTCAGTAGAATTAATCGTATTATTAATTAAAGTATTAATCGTAAACTCGATTAATTAAAGTATTAATCGTAAACTCGATTAATTTAAAAGTAACCCTGAAGAATCTATCGATGAAACTCGAGTAGGTTACTCATTTCCATTCTTAAATAAATATATATATATATATATATATATATATATATATTAGACATGTATTGTTATCATGGTCTGTAGTTAGATTAGCTCCAGTGACCCTATTTTCTACCTAACTAATTATCGTTATCAACTGCGGTAATTGATATTAATTGCACTTTTAGTATTTCACAAAATCTCTCAAGACATTCAAGTGTCAAATGTACTTCATACAATTAACCTTGAAATATATCGTCTTTAGGATCTTAATATAATGGATCTAGTCTATCTAAAATGTAGGTTATCAGATAGGTGTGTCTACATATAGAAATAGCTGCCAGAAATTAGTACAGGTAGAGAATTTCTTATCTGAAAATAAGGGCCAGACATATTTTGGATTAGGAGTTTTTCTCTCAGTCGGTAGAGCACCCGCCTTAGAATTGCAAGGTTCTAAATTTGATAATGGTCTCCGCTAACTCAACGTATGAATATGAAAGCCCTTAATGAACTAACCGCCCTGTCGGCTGGGGCGTTAGAATGCACTGACTGCACCTCTGCAGAGGGGTAAGACTCCCCCAATGGAGCCACCTGTTTAACCCATAGATGGGACCCTAACAGGTACTACCACTCCGGGTCAGAGTGGACCAGGGAGCAATGGTGATTAAGGGGTGCTCCACATTCCCCAAACCTCCAGAACTGGAACCTCACCATCAGATAGAGTTTAACGTCATTCCTAGGACATGTAGACCCTCAGCCACCACCTTCTAGTACCCATATGATAAAAAGGGGTCAGAGCTTGCCATAAGGACAATAGGGTTGGGAAAATCATATAGGTGCTAGGGCTTGATATGACCAGCCAATTGATCGGAGGGGGCCTCTCCAACCGCCCGTCTAGCCCAAGAAAGGGCCAACATGGACTGCCCAACTTCCTAGGTTTTATCCTTAAGCATCACGGGTTACCATCCACGGGTCAACAGGTGGCCTCATTGGGGGAGTCTTTCCCCTCTGCAGAGGTGCAGTCGGTGAATTCTAACGCCTCAGCTGACAGGGCAGTGCAATATCATGGGAATAAGAAGTATGTAAGCAGTCTGCAAAACACCGTATATTGAATCTTGCATGGATCAAAAATAACTAGCTACAATTCAACCATCGGCCATATTTCTTTAGTCTTTCACTCCCTCAACCAGAAGGGGAATTATGGTCGATGGATGGTTTGTATTTTTTTTAATTATCCGTAACTGTTCACTAAGGCCATCTTTCATCTTAATTTCACTTGCTTTTTATGGTTGTTGTGGCAGCGTTCCACCGACAGGTGCAGTCGGTGCATTCTAATGCCCCACCGACAGGGTGGGACATCCGTTAAAATTTTCAAAGTCAGAAAATGATTAATAATTTAAAACTGGTTAACAGCTGACAGGGAGGAATTAATCAATGAGATACTTAATTAACCATTAACTAATTAAATTTAATTAATTAGCAAAATTTATTTCTAATCAGGGGCCAGTTTAGCTCAGTACGTAGAGCATCTGCTTAGGAATGGCAAGGTTCCCGGTTCGATACCGGTCCCCACCAACTCAGCGTATGACTAGCGTAGATTGGGATAATCTCATCTGTGCAGTAAAGTAGGAAGTTGACGGTAGATGCGGCACTCCACCTCAGCAAAAATAATCTCCCTGATCTAGTGCTAGCGCAAAGGGGATAGACTCCCTTGCTGTCTGGCTGATACCGACAAGATACCAACAGGGACCAGTTTAGCTTTTTCGCTGGCTGTTCAGACTCCCGACAGCTCCTTTGTATGTGTGAACTCTCTCCAACTGATCTCCTGCTCAGCATCAGCGTCCATGTCGAAGAATAAACATAAGATTATATTTTTATATATACACATTCCCCGTCGTTCGTCAAAGTACAGCGGCAGTATACAACATTTGTAGTAGATAGGAACACTTGGAATTATACATCGTACCATCGTGGTATAATAGTTAGCAAACTAGTCTCGCAGATCCATTATAACTGTATTGAGACCTTGTGTCAGATCCTGCCTGTGGCAAAAGGGGTAGGGTAAAAGAGGGCGTCCCGTCATGGTGTAATGGTTAACAAGCTAGTCTCGAAATTTAATTTCTACTGAATTAGGTATACCCAAAATTGATGTAAAATCCATTTTTGACAAAATGAATTTATCCCCTTCCCCTACAGAAAATGATTTACCAAAAATCAGGGAATTATCAGATTTTAATGAAATTTTCAGTGTTGATTTATCAATGAATGAACTTTATAATGCATTATTTATTTTATTTCAAAACTTTCTCATTTTTTTCAGGTCACTTAATTTTGACCCCACCACCCCACACACACACACACACTTATTTTGGTAGCATAAAATCTCGGCGAATTGGTCAGCGTTTGATACTAATTACAGTAGAAATAAAAAGATAAAAGACTGAAGTTGTGAATAGAAAAAAAAAAATCTTTAAGGCTAATATTTTATGAGAAAATAAGTACCGAAAATCGGAAAAATAAAATGTAAAAAAAAAAATTTTTTGAGATTTCTTTTTTACTCATTTCGATAATTATTTAAGTATCTAGAGTATCTGCTTAGGAATGGCAAGGTTCCTGGTTCGATACCAGTCCCCGCCAACTCAGCGTATGACTAGCACAGATTGTGCAGTAAAGTAAGAAGCTGACGGTAGATGTGGCACCCCACCTCAGCAAAAATAATCTCCCTGATCTAGCACTAGCGAAAAGGGGATAGACTCCCTTGCTGTCTGGCTGATACCGATAAGAGGCTACTCCAACCACTTTACTTACTTTTTTAACTTCTTAGTCGGTAGAGCGTTCGGCTAGAAACCACAAGGTTCCTAGTTCGATACCCGCCCTCGCCAACTCAGCGTATGAGTAGCACAGGGATATGTGCGGTAAAGTAAGGAGCTGATGGTAGGTGTGGCGCTCCACCTCAGACGCTAAAAATAATCTCCTTGGTCTAGTGCTAGTGAAAAGGGGATAGACTCCCTTGCTGCATTGCTGATACCGACATTAGGCCGCCCCAACGACTTTACTTACTTACTATATTGGGTAGAGTCAGTATAGGATGACTTGTCCTCTGGGGTTAGATATACTCAGTTTCGGCACCTCACATGGTGTAATGGTTAGTGAGATAGATAGGCAGACCATTAATAGTAAGTTTGATTCTCACTGGGTGCCCCATACTTCTGGCCTTGTGCCACATCTAAGCTAAGCTTAGTAAATAAGTGTATACACTACAAAGAAAAAAGTTAGGCACCTCAAAGATAACCATATGCATAAAAGAGAGAGAGAAAGAGAGAGTTAGATGGAACAGGCCAAGAGATAGAGAGAGAGAGAGAGAGAGAGAGAGAGGTGGGGAAGATATGGAACAAGCCGAGAGAGAGAGATGTGGAACTGACAGACAGAGAGAGAGAGAGAGAGAGAGAGAGAGATGTGGAACCGAGAGAGAGAGAGAGAGAGAGAGAGAGAGAGAGAGAGAGAGAGAGAAAGAGATGTGGAACCGAGAGAAAGAGAGAAAGAGAGAGAGATGTGGAACCGAGAGAGAGAGAGAGAGAGATGTGGAACCGAGAGAGAGGTGAATTCGAGAGAGATGTGGAACCGAGAGAGAGAGAGAGAGAGAGAGAGAAAGAGATGTGGAACCGAGTGAGTGAGAGAGAGAAAGAGATGTGAGAGAGAGAGAGAGAGAGAGAGAGAGAAGAGAGAGAGAGAGAAAGAGAGAGAGAGAGAAGAGAGAGAGAGAGAGAGAGAGATGTGGAACCGAGAGAGAGAGAGAGATGTGAATTCGAGAGAGAGAGAGAGAGATGTGGAACCGAGAGAGAGAGAGAAGAGATGTGGAACCGAGAGAGAGAGAGAGAGAGAAGAGATGTGGAAGAGAGAGAGAGAGAGAGAGAGAGAGAGAGAGAGAGAAGGAGATGAACAGACCCATAGAAAGAAACAGCTATATATATATATATATATATATATATATATATATATATATATATATATAAACTATTAAACCAAAGTTTGTTTACTTGTTCCTACATCCAAGAATCCCAACCAATCAGAATGTCCCAGTGACCTGGTTCTTTTTTTTGGCATGTCTATCAAGTTGACCTCAATTTCTCACATACTAATGATGTTAACCTTTGTGGTCATTTGAGACGACCCGAGGTCATCACATGACAAAATATGCCATTTCTAGCCAAATGAACTACAAAAATGTTTACGGCCTTATAATAATGGTGGGAAGGACTACATAAGAACCAGGGATTTTTTCTTTTTTTTACATGGCCAGCTGTATGTTGGCTTTTTATTATTACCATAGTGGGGACATCAATAAAACTGGAATCTTTCTGGATAATTGCTAGCTTTTAGGGGATCATTGAACTGTATTGTAACTTTTAGCAAGATAGTCTCAGATCCATTACTAAAAACGTTTAGGGTTTTTTTTTTTTTTTTTTTTTTTACATGGCCAGCTGTATGTTGGCTCTTCACTATTACCATAGGAAAATGTATCTTAGAACAATAATGTGGACATCAATAAAACTGGCATCTTTAGAACGGAATCTTTCTAGATAATTGCTAGCTTTTAGGAAATAACTGAACTGTGTTGAAACAGTTAGCAAGATAGTCACAGATCCATATCCATAAAATGTTTAGGGCTTTTTCTTTTTACATGGTCAGCTGTATGTTGGCTCTTATTATTACCATAGTGAGGACATCAATAAAACTGGAATCTTTCTGGATAATTGCTAGCTTTTAGGGGATAATTGAACTGTATTGAAACAGTTAGCAAGACAGTCTCACAGAGAAAATATTTATGGCCTAATAAAATAGTGTGAAGGACTACATAAGAACCAGAGCTTTTTTTTTTTTTTTTTTTTTTTTTTTTTTTACATGGCCAGCTGTATGTTGGCTCTTCACTATTACCATAGGAAAATGTAGTGTCTTAGAACAGTAATGTGGACATCAATAAAACTGGTATCTTTAGAACGTAATCTTTCTAGATAATTGCTAGCTTTTAGGGGATAATTGAACTGTTTTGTAACTGTTAGCAAGATAGTCTCAAATCCATTACTAAAAATGTTTAGGGCTTTTTCTTTTTACATGGCCAGCTGTATGTTGGCTCTTCACTATTACCATAGTGAGGACATCAATAAAACTGGTATCTTTAGAACGGAAACTTTCTGGATAATTGCTAGCTTTTAGGAAATAACTGAACTGTATTGAAACAGTTAGCAAGATAGTCACAAATCCATATCCATAAAATGTTTATGGCTGCATAAAATAGTGGGAAGGACCAGGGTTTCTTTTTTCTTTCTTTTTTTTTTTTTTACATGGCCAGCTATATGTTGGCTCTTCACTATTTCCATAGGAAAATGTAGTGTCTTAGTGTTGCATAATCTATGTGGCAGCTGAGTAAATAACTATATATAGATAACCATGACAAGCAAATGCACTACATTACAAAAATGATAGGCTATGCCTATTCGGTATACAACATCATATTGTTGCACTGAGTTGTCTCAAAAAATAATAAACAGTTTCTTCGATTCAATAGGATTCTTCAAATTTTTAGAAGTTTTCTCTTGAATTCATCTTTCAAAGCTATTTCCTTTTCCTTCTATTTAACAACATTTCAAAACTTTTCACCCCCCCCAAAAAAAAAAAAAAAAAAAAAAAAAAAAAAAAAAAAAAGTTTTTTTCTAAATGCAGGATAACATTATTAGACAATTTTAAGGTAGTGGTGGTGGTGGTGGTGGTTTGGGGGAGGGGGTAATTTTCTACTCCCCACCCCACCCCCCAATATCCCTAATTTTCTTTCATTCTCAAGTGTAGACAGTAAGCACATGCCTGCTCTATTGTATTTGGTTGTACAGGTGAAAAGGAAAACCAACAGACACTTACACTATTACCTGAGACCAAAATGATTGATTGCTTAAAGAGATAGTCCAGACCCCACATACTCCCCCCCACAACTTCACCCCAAAGGTTTAACAAAAGAAGTAAAATCTTAATGAGTAATGGTAACTTAAATTCCAAACAACGATGCATGCGTTCATAGCAGGGATCACCAAACTGATGTTATGGTACCATTTAAATTTAAATATCACCAAACTACGGCCCACGGGCTGGATCCTGCTCGCAAAAGCATTTTATCAGGCGGTACTTAAATTTGTTTGTTAAAACATATAGAACGCAAGACGTTCTGATATCATTTAAATTTAAATATCATGTTAAGCTTACTAAATCTTCATGAGACTTGACTACTGTAGGTAGGTTACAAAATTTTGTGCGTGTGAGTATTTCACTTGTTACTTACGCGATCCTGAACGTTTCACTTGTTACGACTGATTGAAAAACACAGGTAATTTTTAAAGAGATACTTTTGTAAGGATTAAAGTGATATATACTGAAGATAAAACTCCGACAAGGGTTGGTAGACAAAACATTTAATAGGTATACAGCACAAGGATAAAAGGGTACATAATACATAGAGGTGCACATAAACATACATACAAAAGTAAAAGAGAAAAACATAAAGGCAAAGACATGAGACTAAGAATAGTCCATGCTGTATAAATCACTTACAGTAATGTAAGGGGGGCCAAAGCCCCAACAAGAAGGGGGTAGACCAGAGTCTAACCCATAGTGGTGTCTCGTGGGTCGAGCAACCGGAAAAAAGAAAAAGACGTTCAAACCAGCCGCTTAAATATAAACGGCCCAAGGCAGGAACCAGCGAACTAAACGGGCAGACAACTCTCCAGGCAAATACGAAAGTAACGCCACACTTTGAAGCAACGATTTGGTCAAAAGTTATGAGACAAACATTTTTGGAAATGCAATGGCATTTTATCAGGCCCACCGCCAGTCCTTGAATTTGTTTGTTAAAACGTACAGAATGTGAGACATTCTGATGCCATTTAAATTTAAATATCATCTTAAGCTTTTTATATTTTGATACAACTTCTTTACATCAATTTTAGTATTTTTTTCTTCTTATTTATGATTAAAAAATCAATTTATATTAGTTGAACATTATACAATGAAAATTGTATTATACAATGAAATTTTCAGATCAAAATTCAGCCTCAAAGATATTTTATGATACAACTTCTTTACATCAATTTTAGTATTTTTTTTTCTTCTTATTTATGATTCAAAAATAAATTATATAGATTGAACATTATACCATGAAAATTGTATTATACAATGAAATTTCAGATCAAAATTCAGCCTCAAAGATATTTTATGATACAACTTCTTTACATCAATTTTTAGTATTTTTTTCTTCTTATTTATGATTAAAAAATCAATTATATTAATTGAACATTATACCATGAAAATTGTATTATACAATGAAATTTCAGATCAAAATTCAGCCTCAAAGATATTTTATGATACAACTTCTTTACATCAATTTTAGTATTTTTTCTTCTTTTTATGATTAAAAAATCAATTATATTAGTTGAACATTATACCATGAAAATTGTATTATACAATGAAATTTCAGATCAAAATTCAGCCTCAAAGATATTTTATGATACAACTTCTTACATCAATTTTAGTATTTTTTTTCTTCTTATTTATGATTAAAAAATCAATTATATTAATTGAACATTATACCATGAAAATTGTATTATACAATGAAATTTCAGATCAAAATTCAGCCTCAAAGATATTTTATGATACAACTTCTTTACATCAATTTTAGTATTTTTTTTCTTCTTATTTATGATTAAAAAATCAATTATATTAGTTGAACATTATACCATGAAAATTGTATTATACAATGAAATTTCAGATCAAAATTCAGCCTCAAAGATATTTTATGATACAACTTCTTTACATCAATTTTAGTATTTTTTTTCTTCTTATTTATGATTAAAAAATCAATTATATTAGTTGAACATTATACCATGAAAATTGTATTATACAATGAAATTTCAGATCAAAATTCAGCCTCAAAGATATTTTATGATACAACTTCTTTACATCAATTTTAGTATTTTTTTTCTTCTTATTTATGATTAAAAAATCAATTATATTATTGAACATTATTAACATGAAAATTGTATTATACAATGAAATTTTCAGATCAAAATTCAGCCTCAAAGATATTTTATGATACAACTTCTTTACATCAATTTTAGTATTTTTTCCTTCTTATTTATGATTAAAAATCAATTATATTAGTTGAACATTATACAATGAAAATTGTATTATAGAATGAAATTTCAGATCAAAATTCAGCCTCAAAGATATTTTATGATACAACTTCTTTACATCAATTTTAGTATCTTTTTCTTCTTATTTATGATTAAAAAATCAATTATATTAGTTGAACATTATACAATGAAAATGGTATTATACAATGAAATTTCAGATTAAAATTCAGCTAAAAACTTATTGATTCTCCCTCAAAAAATATCTTTTTAATATAATTTCTTTTATTAATTTTAGCATTTGTTTTTTTTTTGTTTTTTTTTTTTTCTTTTCTCTAAATTTTTGTTTTTAATAAAAAAAAAAAAAAAAAAGTATTGCTGCTATCCTGATTTAATGAAACTCCAACTAAAACAACTTAAGTGGTTGCAACTGGGAAAGTCTCTAAAGAAAAGACACGGTTGAAAGCGCTTTCTTCTTTAATATCAAGCAATTTCCATTAGAAAACTTGTTTATGTCCCACTGACACAGGCTGGCCTTGTTGAAGTAAACGTAGTCTGGTTTCCTTGGCAACCAGAGGAAGCAGCCAATATTCTTGAATTATCCAAGGATGGGCCACCACCAAATGACAAAGATATCCCTTGTTTATTCAAAAAATGCTATTTTCAAATCACTCAGACATATGTAGACACGTGCACTTAAAAAATATTTGGTGAACTAGCTGACTTACTAGTATTATTTGGATTATTCGGACTATTGTCCTCATCTTTATTGTTATCAGTACATTTCAGCCGATGTGCCCTCCGGCCTTCTTCACGTATTTCTTGTCAGACTCAGGAACTTTCTCGGACTCGGGAACCTTCTTGTCATAATTGGGAGCCATCACGGAACTTTAAGCTTGTGGTGAACTAGCTGACTTACTAGTATTATTTGGATTATTCGGACTATTGTCCTCATCTTCATTGTTATCAGTACATTTCAGCCAATGTACGGTACCCTTAATGCTGGGAACTTATAAACCTAATGTCGCGAGGCGCGTGGTCTAATGGTTAGAGTCGTAGGAAATGGACTCGTCAACGCGAGTTCAATTCTTGGACGAAGCCGTTGGCATTTCATATGGCGTTAATACCCTTGGGAAAGGTATGAATCCAATTCTCCCTCCAGCTATGGATAAATAGCAGGGCAGACTGGACTCTTTAACCATGGCTAAGTAACCAGTCTAGGAGAAGGAAAACTCTGAATTCAAACCTGTTAAACTCTGCGTAAGAAATTGACCTTGTGTCGCATCCTACTCATGCAGAGGGGTTGGTAAATATATATAAACCTAATGTCTTGTTTTGGCTAGAATATCTACCTATTCACTTATGTGTGATTTTATTTACCTCGACTCATATTGTGTTTTTTTTTGTTTGTTTTCTTTTTTTTTCTCTTACAAATCAAATTTATGTTCATTTTTCCTCATAAATCAAATGTTACTGCTGCCCCTGACCAAGATTGAACCTGCAGTCTAGAGATAACTGTCACTTAGAACTGTTTTAACCTAATGCCTTTATCCACTAGGCCATGTGTCCAATTGGACAATCCAGTGTGAATTTTGGGAACTTATAAACCTAATGTCTTGTTTTTGGCTAGAATATTTACCTTTTTACTTATGTGTGATTTTATTTACCTTGACTCATATTGTGGGTTTTTTTTTGTTTTCTTTTTTTTCTCTTACAAATCAAAAGTGGCTTGTATAAATTTATGTTCATTTTTCTCATAAATCAAAAAAACATTTTAAAAAAAAACAGAAAATCTGTAAACAGAAATCTATTAATAATGGAGATTCGCTTCCGGTTTTTGTCTGTAACAAAAACTACGTCACTGCTTACGTCACATTACCCAACATATAATCCAACGTCATAACATAGAATAAATATACTCAAAATGTGAGCATGCAACGTTAGACAATCCTCATTGTTTCAATAAATAGATGCCCGGCGTTATATATTTATATATAGATTGTTTTCGGTCTTCCGATCTATAGCTCTGCTGATGAGGCCTAATAGGCCGAAATGTACATACAGAGATTGATTTTTCTCGATTTGTTTAGCCATACATTTAATAGGTATTCCCGCCTAATTCATTATTAATTAATTAATTTTCAAAATTAGGTACGACTCCAATTAAGCACTTATTCTCCCTAAAATTATCAGCAAAAAGCCATTCAAAACAAACCGTGTTTACAACTTATCATATCGTCGTGTAATAAAAGTCACTAGAAGTGGAATATTAACCTACTCTAAACAAATCATAAAATCTAAGAAGTCCGTTTAGTGTAGAGGTTATGGGATCGGCCTGTCAGCTTGGCAGTCCGGTTTCAAATCACGCACAGGGCGGTCTTCCGATCTATAGCTCTGCTGATGAGGCCTAATAGGCCGAAATGTACATACAGAGATTGATTTTTCTCGATTTGTTTAGCCATACATTTAATAGGTATTCCCGCCTAATTCATTATTAATTAATTTTCAAAATTAGGTACGACTCCAATTAAGCACTTATTCTCCATAATATTTAAAGTTATCGGAACTGTTTCCATTTCAAATTGTCTTTCTTTTCTTTCTTTTTTTTTTTTTTACTCCTTTAATAAATTTCACGATCTTACCTACTTATAGTACACACTCTATGACATTGAATTTTAAGCTCCGATCCCCTCAGGCAATATCTTTCAAAAAATTAGTTTTACATCGCCCGGAGGGCGTCTTTTTATTTTGCTAGTGTTAATAATATTCGTTACTGACAGGAAGTTTTGAATGTAACAAAGTGGCCAGAAAAACAAGAAAGATAATCAGAAAATAATAAACACACAAGTGTCAAAATAAATGAGGAGCGAGAGATATGCAATAAAAATCCTACCCCACCCAACCACCTACCGAGTCAGTGCCAAACAGATACACAACAACGCTACCCCAATGCCAACCTTTTGACCACAACAGTGTCAACATTAGTTTAACCTATAAACATTTTTAAAAAATATTTCTTCTTTTTTAACCAACTATCAGACCAGAGAGAGAAAAGAAAAGAAAAAAAAAGAATCCCTTAGTTTACACATGATGGTCTAATAACTTTTCAGTGCAGTAGGTTTCTGGTTTAGAAAGTACGGTAGCTAATTTTGACTTATTTTTTTATAACCTTGTCATTATACACACCACTGGTCTACATATCTCTACACACACACACACGTCTACATATCTACACACACACACACACACGTCTACATATCTACATACACACACACACACACACACGTCTACATATCTAATACACACACACACACAACACACGTCTACATATCTACCACACACACACACCACACACACACGTCTACATATCTACACACACAAACACATCTACACATCTACACACATCTACACATACAAACACATCTACACCACATCTACACATCTACACACACAAACACATCTACATATCTACACACACACGTCTACATATCTACACACACAAACACATCTACACACACACGTCTACATATCTACACACACAAACACATCTACACATCTACACACATCTACACATCTACACACACAAAACACATCTACACATCTACACACACTACACATCTACACACACACAAACCACATCTACACACATCTACACATCTACACACACAAAACACATCTAACATCTACACATATCTACAAACACATCTACATATCTACAATCTACACAACACACACACAAACACATCTACACCACACACGGTCTACATATCTACACCACACAAACACATCTACACACACAAACACATCTACACACACACGTCTACATATCTAACACACACACACGTCTACTTATCTATACACACACACACACGTCTACATATCTATACACACACACACACGTCTACATATCTATACACACACACACACGTCTACATATCTATACACACACACACACGTCTACATGTCTACACACACACACACACGTCTACATGTCTACACACACACACACACGTCTACATATCTACACACACACACACACGTCTACATATCTACACACACACACACACTACATCTACACACACACTTGTCAAATATTTTAGCATTGAGCACCTTCATATGCTAATACTTTTCCCATTCATTCTCCATTATATTGCATATAATATATATATATATATATATAATATATATATATATATATATGGATGATGATGGTGGATGATTTTAACAGTCTCATTTTTAATCAGCGTGTGTAGCAAGATGATAACGGTTGTACTTTGTAGGAACACCAGTATTATTATCTTAGATGATAATAATAAAGTTTAGTGATAATTAGTATTTGTAAATAATTATAACATAAACTAGAAAGTAACTTGATACTGAGCGAAAAGGCTGCCAGAAGTGGCATTTAACTGAGTATTAGTAATGAATAGTTTAATTAACTTAACCAATATTTAGTGATGATGGGGTGGGGGAGACTGGAGAAAATTATTGTTAGGTAACCTTTTATGATGTCATAGTTGATGTGAAATATGTGTGCGTGTGTGTTTACTTTACCACACTGATTCCAGTGTGCTACTCATACGGTATCAAACTAAGAAACTTGTGGTTTCTAGTCGAACATACTACAAACTGAGCTAACCCAGCCCTATATATTATATATATATTATATATATATATAATGCCAAATCTTTTCACTTCATCATTTTTTTCTCACATATACTGTATTTCACTTCTCTCCAGATAGTCTCTATTCTCTATACACTGACAAAGAGTGAAGGTTCACCCGAAATATTGGAATTAATCGAACCAGGGACAGAACAACTGCTGAATATTACAATTTTGTTTTTTGTTCTGTTTTTTCCATGCTTTAAAATACAAAAAAAACAACATTCACAAGAACAAAGTTTATACAGAACACACACACACACATATATATATATATATATATATATATATATGAGAGTGAGTAAACAAACAAATGTGTTTATTTGATATGGCTTTTAGCCGACAATTTTTTGGAGGATATGTGCTTAATTGAAGTCATACCTAATTTTGAAAATTAATTAGTTAATAATCAATGAATTTTAGGCGGGCATATATGTTCAAATGTAAGGCTAAACAAATCGAGAAAATGTCAATCCCTGAATGTACATTTCAACCTATTAGGTCTCATCAGCAAGGTTATAGACATGGGAGAAACAAAATATATAATATATATATATATTATATAGGTGTAGATGTGTGTTTCTGATAAGTGATACATAGGAATTGTATAAGTGTAAAATGTCAGCCGCACACCCCCTAGAGGAAGGGAGAGATCTCTCTCTTTAGGGAGGAGGGGAAAGAAGGAGGTGGGGGGGTAAGTTGGGGGGGGAATTAAGGCATGAAATTGCTTTCCTCAAAAGTTCAAAAGATGTGAGAGGAGATGAGACATGGGAATAGCTGATAAACTTCACAAATCAACAACTGAAATAAAATCGGTTTAAACTTCACTCGACTTTGCAGTATTATATATATATATATACTA
Source organism: Doryteuthis pealeii (assembly GCA_023376005.1). Classification (NCBI taxonomy): domain Eukaryota; kingdom Metazoa; phylum Mollusca; class Cephalopoda; order Myopsida; family Loliginidae; genus Doryteuthis; species Doryteuthis pealeii. The sequence continues at coordinate 1,202,412 of CM042180.1, forward strand.
GCAAATATATGCACCCTCCGGCTGCAAGTATTAATTTTAATGCATAAATATTGTATTAATTAGAAAGCTAATGAACTAAATAAAATGTCAGATAAAAAGTTTGAACAGAGGGGTATAATCGAAAAAATAGAACAACTTGAAACTTACCTCTTCCATCACCTCTCGTCTTTCATTGTTATTTTTCTAATTTAATATTTAGTTAAATAGGAAGTAAAGAATAATATTACAGTTATTTTTTCTTGTTAATGGTTTCTAAGATTATTAAGAGATTTTTGCTTATATTCATTAAAAATAAACCAAACAATTAGAAATCAATAATACAAGCACATTTTTATTAAATCAAATTTTAATATCAAATATGCAAATTAGCCTTCCCATTCAAAACTGTAAACGCTATTTTGTTGTATATATAAATACAATTGCATGTTTTAGTATGTAGATATGGTTAACAGTAATTAAATAATGTAAACAATTTTATTAATAACTTAAGGTTTAAATAAAAAATAAAATCATGGAGAATGTGATGTAAATAACTAAGGGAATTTTGACTTGAGTAGATATAGTTTCGTTACAGACAGAAAAACCACACAATCTCCATTATAATAAGATATATATATATATAATCAAATGGGCAAAACACCTATGATAAAATGGGAATTTATTAAAAAAAAGCCCAAAGCGTACAAAGGCGGCCAGCGTAAATGTGATTTCTGCATTGAAAGAAAAATTGTGTATACTACAAAATACAACAAAAACTTATTAAACAAGAGAAGTGAACTCATTTCAAATGCAGACAATTTGAACAAATTTTTTATTGTGCCATTACCACCTAACCTGATCCTAATTAATCCCTTAATTTTTCAACCCCTCCTTTTATTTATTTATTTATTTATAAAAAAACAAATAAAAAAATTCATCTGGACACCACGTGCATTAAGACCAAAGCGAAGTTTGTTTTATTATCATTTTTTTTTTTTTAACACACAGATTTTTAGCATATAACATGCTTAAACAAGCCAACAGTTTTAAAAAAAAAAACAAACTTTTTAGCATTATATAACATTCCATTGCGGTGAACACGCTTTTCACGTTTATATAAACACTAAAAAAACTACTGGTTTTTAAAAATCTCAACCATTTGACTCATCTGAAGATTGTGTAAGCATGAAACTTATATCATTATTATTGATTGTGTATAATATATACACACACACACACACACACACACACACAATAATATATATTGGCCACATCAGGAGATGGACAAAGGCCGCCATCCCCAAAGACCTACTGTACGGTGAGTTTAGTAGAGGGCATCCGGCCAGTAGGGGACCACCACTTAACGCTTTTAAAGATTTTCTGTAAGAGAAACCTGAAGAACATGCCACATTGACATCAACACAAGGGAGGCTTGTGCAGAAGCCGTACGACCTGGCGACTCCTCATCAAACAAGGAACGAAAAGGAGTTGAAAAAGAGAGGAAAGAAGCCACCACGGAAAAGAGAGCCAAAAGGAAGGAGAGACAACAGCATCTCCAGCAAGCATCACTGTTTGTTTTGCAGTCACTTGCACCAGAGACTGTCATTCGAGAATTGGTCTGTTCAGCCACTCACAAACAGTTGCAAAATGAAAAAACGAGGGATTCCATTGGACGTCCCTCTCTTTACGACACAAGGACAAATTGAAGAACATTTGAAACGCCTCGATATTGACCTGAGTGCTTGGGAAGATCTAGCATCGGATCGGAAGGAATGGGGTAAGACCTGTTTCGCTAGACTAAAAGAGCTTTGAACAAAATTAGACTGAAACATAGAGATCGGCTCTGCCCTAAAACTTTAAAAGAAAAACATTTAAAACTCCTTGCCTTGGATATATTTCCGTTTGTCAGTGTGGCTTCATAGCTCGCAGCAGGGCTGGGCTCTGTCGACACCGAGGAAACATAAAATGTCTTCTTGACAGCATGCACAACATGGGCAGGAATCAAATCACTCACTGCTGACCCTCATCTTATCGTTCCTCGATAGGAGAGTCCACATATATTGGTAATTTTTTTTCCAAAGTAAATAAAAGAAAATTAAAGTGCTTCATTTACAAATGTAAGAGATGTATTTATTAAATTATAACTGTTTATACAAAGGTTTTATGAAGCATCTCCTTCAAGGTTTCAGGCTTTTTGCCTTCTTCAAGAATACTTATTTCAATCCCTCTGATGTGTTTGTAAACAATGTTTTTACGGTTGAAAACTAGAATGCTGTTTAAATTTTTAAATTAAGGCTCACAAAGTTCTCTCTCCTCTTGATTGTTCACAAAATATATATATATATATATAATATATACTAGCAAATAATATGTACCCTCCGGGCGCAAAGTAATTTAAGTTTTAATGTAATAAAATTATTGTATTATTTAGAAAGTCTAATGAAACTAAATAAGAAATGCAGATAAAAAGATTTGAAAACAGAGGGAGTATAATAAAAGATTTGAAACAGAGGGAGTAATAATCAAAAAAAATAGAACAATTGAAATTTAACTCTTCCATCACTCTCGTCTTTCATTGCTAATTTTTTTCTAATTTAAGTAATTTATTTAAAAGAGGAAGCAAAGAATAAATGACAGTTATTTTTCTTGTTAATGGATTTCATTTAAGATTCATTGAAGAGATTTTTGCTTAATATTCCATTAAACTAAAAACCAAACAGTTAAGAATCAATAAATCGCTAAGCACTATTTTATTAATTCACAATTTTTAATATCAATATGCAAATTAAGCTTTCCCGTTCACCAACTTTAAACCGCTATTTTTTGTTGTATAATATAAATATAATTGCATGTTGTTAGTATGTAGAATATGCTTAACAGTATTAATGAATGTAAAAACAATTTTATTAATATTGAGGTTTAATAAAAATAAATTCATGGTCAATTTTGACCTCAAACAAAGGAATAGTGACTTGAGTAAGTGATTTTAGTTTCGGTACAGAACAGAAAAGCACACAATCTTCCATTATAATAAGATATAGGTACTACTAAATTCTGGTTTCAACCATATTTCCAAGAACTCAGAAGTGGATCTCACCACCGGAATGCAATTTAGTATCATAACCAGGACAACTAAATTTTTTTTTTTCAAGTGTGTGGTGTTTTTGAGTGGAGGCTCTTACCCCTCAGCAAGGGGTGCAGTCAAGTCAATTTTTGTGGTACCCCACGCTGAGGTGCTAAATGAGGATTCGTCCGGATAATTCACAAAATGATAAACTCATCTTTACTGCTGTCTCTCTTAAAAATTGGCAAAATAGGGCGGGGAGGGGGGGGGCTTTTTTTTCTTTTTTTTTTTTTTCAAATGTAATCCTCCCAACCAAGTTAAAAATAAATGGAAAACTATTTTTTATTCTGCTGAGTGGAAAAATATGCAACAAAATATTTTTATGGTGGTTCAGAAAAAAGGGGAAAAAAAAAGGAAAAATTAATAAAATAAAATAAAGAAAAGGAAAAAAGAGGAAAAAAGCAGATGAAGAAAAAACAAAAAAAAACAAAACAGGACAAAATTGAATATAATAAATGAAAAAAAATAAAAAAAAAAAAGGAAAAAGACGGAAAACAGAAGAAATAATGAAAGAAAAAGTAATAAATTAAATGGAATAAAAGGGAAAAATAAGGAAAAATTAAGAAAAATAATGAATAATTAAAATTAAAAGTGAAAAAGGAAGGAATAACTAAGAAAAATGAATGATAGAATAAAAAAGGAATAAAAAAGAAAAAATTACTGAAGAAAAAACGAAGAAAAAAAAAGAAAAATAAAACAAATGAAATAAATAAAAAAGAAGGAAGGAAAAAACCAGAGGAAAAAGAATTTTTTTTCCTTTTTTATTCCCCTTTTTTTATTCTATTCCAAATCATTGTTTTTCTCTTAAGTTATTCCTTCCTTTTTTTTTTCCTTTTTATTTTAATTATTCATTTTGTTCTTAATTTTTCCCTTTTTTTTTCCCCTTTTTGTTTAAATCCATTAAATTCATTTAATTACTTTTTTTCTTCCAATTATTATTGATCTCTCTTGCTTTTTTTTTTTTCCTGCTCTATTTTTTTCCTTTTCTATTTTTTCCTTTCTTTTTCGTGTTTGTCATTATACGACTTCGGGATCGGTGTTGTTGTAGTTGTCTTTGCTCAATTGTATGTGTACCCGTCTGTTTTTTTGTATTTTTGTTTGTTTTGCTTGTCTTCACTATTTCACATGTGTCCTGGTCTTCAAGCGGAATGTGTTGGAGGTTATCTCTCACATTGTTCTTTTTTGGTGCTTCGGCCTGTTGTCTTTTGTAGAGTATATGTTGTGTATGTAAGTGTTTTGATTTATTTTTCTTTTCCGTTTTTGTGTTTTCGCCCAGCCACTTTTTTTTCCCAGTGACGAGGCGCGCATAAATGTACTGTGTCATGGCAGTAATGTATTTGTTTATTTTCATTCGCACTGTCTAAGGCTAAGAGGGGTATAAATAATTGAGTTCTATTTTCCCCATGTTGCTTATATTTTTTGATTGTAAGACTTGTGGTTGATCGGAATCAGCATTGTCGGCTGAGCGACAAGTTTTGGGAAAAAAAAAAAACGCAAGGGCTTTACTAGNCAGCACACCCCGGACTAATTATATATATATGCACAGACAGAAATGAATAACATATGCACGTATACATATACACACACAAGCATATGCACATATACATATATATACACATAAACATACACGCACATACACACACATCCGTACACAGAAATGAATAACCTAAAAATTGATGTCCATATCTGAGCATGAATAACATATACACATATACATGTACACAAAAACCAACATATACTTATATACACACAAGCATATGCACATATATATATATATACAAACGCACATATATACATACTCATGCACATATATATACATATATGTGTGTGTGTGTGTATATATATATATATATATATATATATATATATATATTATGCACAGACAGAAATGAATAACATGCACGTGTACAAGCACACCAAACGAACACATATATATATACGCACAAGCATATGCACATATAAACACATAAACATACACACACACATACATACATACACACACGCACACACATACATACATCTGCACACAGAAATGAATAACCTAATAATTGATATCCATATCTGAGCATGAATAACATATACACAAAAACCAACATATATATACACACAAGCATATGCACATATACATATATATAATACACAAATGCACATATATATATACATATATATTTGTTGTATGTGTGTGTGTATATATATATATATATATATATATATATATATATATATATATATATATATATTTACGCACAGACAGAAATGAATATATATGCACGTATACGTGCACACAAAAACGAACATATATATATATATACACACACAAGCATATGCACATATAAGCACATAAACATAACACACACACATACATACACACACACATATACACACACACACATACATCCGCACACAGAAATGAATAACCTAAAAATTGATGTCCATATCTCAGCCGCCTAAGATGACATTTCCTCAATCAAAAAAAAAAAAGAAAAAAAAAAGCAGAAATTTGTCAGACTTGATAGCAGTGGATTCTGCCCTATTTAACTGAGCTGCTAATGTCACCAAAGCAGGACATTTACATGGAGCGGGTCCGGGGAGTCGGTTGGGCATGCTGCTAATGCGGGGGTGGGGTTGCGACTAATGTGCAGGGAATGGAATCAACAGACTGCATTCAGATTCCAGTTGATGTTCACATTATGCTAATACCCTTGGGAAAGGCATGAACCCTCTCTTCCCTTCATCATCAGGTCGCACTAGTAGCATGGATATCCATGATAATCTCTCGCCAAACATCCCTATTACTCATTGCTCTCGGCAGGTCCTCCATGCAGCATCCAGTATCCACACAGAGCTGGTCAATGTAGGTCTTTGCTAGATAGTTCACACTGGCAGGCCCATGTGCTGGTTTCCATAGAACATCATTTATGAGTTCATCCCTACTTCTCCAGCAGTGCCCAGCATGTCCTGGTCGGCTGGGGTGTTAGAATGCACCGACTGCACCTCTGCAGAGGGGTAAAACTCCCACAATGGGGCCACCTGTTGGCCGTGGGTGGCGACCCGTGATGCTTAAGGATAGAACCCAGGTGGATGAGCAGTTCATGATTTCATTTATCCATTAAAAATGAAATTATTTCAAAACTTTTTTCAGCATTAAACATTTTTTTTACCAATAGAAGTATTCGACATAAAATGACCCAAGGGGTTGACATGCCGTAAAACCCAACCAACCAACCAACCAGCATGTCCTGTTTGTCTCGGATGGTTTGTGCTGTAAGATTCAAAGTGATAATACTTGAAGATAAAACTCCGACAAAGGTTGATAGACAAAACATTTTATATACAGCACAGGATAAACAGGGTACATAATACATAGAGGTGTACATAAACATACATGCATAAGTAATACAAAGTTACATGTAAAAGGATAAACATAAAAGCAACAGACATGAGACTAGGAATAGTCCATGCTGTATGAATCACTTACAGTAATGTAAGGGGGGGGGCCAAAGCCCCAACAAGAGGGGGGTTGACCAGAGTCTAACCCATAGTAGTGTCTCGTAGGTCGAGCAACAGGAAAAGAGAAAGAGACGTTCAAATCAGTTGCTTAAATATCCAAGGCCCCTAGCGGGAACAAGCAAAACTAAACGGGCAGACAACTCCCCAGGTGAATACGAAAATAACGCCTTCAGTGCGATAGGGGGCAGGTGGCTGTACAGTTGCTTCTTCATGATTTGTTTAATAACTCTTTGCAGCATTCTTGTCCGGCTCCCATCTAGCGTATTCTCTATGCGCTTCATTAGGGTCCATAAAGACACGTAAGTATGTCACTATGTTTTGACTAATTAAGTTGAGGAAGTGGAAATAAAAAAAATAAAAAATACTTTGGAGATAACAAAAAAAAAAAAAAAAAAAAAACACAAGTGGAATCCTTAATGCGCGGCAATTCATATTGATCTATATCTCAATGCACTTATTTTGTGCAAACCTGACTACAACAGAGCCAATCCGGTCTACCCCCACCCCCCAATCACAAAACGACAAAAATCTCCGCTCACAACTTACTACCCCACCCTCCCCCCAGTCAATTAAGAATTCTATTTCTGTCATAAATGGTCTGGTATGGTATGATGGTTAGTGAACCAAATTTGTAGACCATTGGAGTAGCATTCCCAGTTCATTTTTTTTATTTGAGGTTATTGTTATTTAATCACATTGGTTATATAGAGCTTTGTAAGTGGAGTTCAGAACTGTTTGGATTATGCAAATATCCCCAGTGGTTTAAAAGTTATGAGAATTTAAAGCCCCGAAATTGGGGATACAAAAGTGGACATGATTTTGTTTAAAAAATGTCAAATCACAGACTAATTCAAAACAAGAAATTTAGTAATTTCTTCACCATTTCTTTATTTTTGGAACAATTTTGATACAATTTTACATAAGAATGCAAAGTTTTATGTTCTTTCTGATTATGCCCTTAAATTTTATGTTTCTCCATGCTAGAACCCATTATTTGGGGAATAAAAAGTAGGGATATCAAGATTTAAAAAAAAAGTTTACCACATGATTATTCAACATATTCATTTTAATATGGCATATATACACATATATAGTATTAATTTATATAAATAAAATTACTTTGAACTTTAAAATACCATTTTAAATACCTGCTATGTTGTATTACATACAAGAAATAGAATAACTCTATAATTTTATTTAACAAAGCCTGCATGTAACATGTACAGCTTTGTTTAAAAATAATACCGTTTTAACTAGCCATAAAAAATAATGCAATGATTAAAAACACAAATTATATATTTAGAAAGATTTTTCTTTTCTTTCCAACCATATAAATATCTTAAAAATTGGACCAGAAAAAGGGTTGACATGTAAAATCCAACCAACTAAAAATGTCAAAATTCCATTTTTGGAGCTGTGGCGAGCATGGAGTACTCCCAGGTCCACTCTGATTTGAAGTGGTAGTACCTATTAAGGTCCAATCTAAAAAAAAAGAGTTAAGATTGTAAAGAATGTTGTAAAATCAGATGAACCAAAAATTTCCTAGTTAAACGAATCTAGACAAAAAAATGTTTTATTGTTTCTATGGGTTCCCATAAGTTGAATGTTTAATTGTATCTATCTCAGTATCTATCTATCTAACTACGGTCATATCTATCTATCTATCTATCTATCAATCTATCTACGGTCATATTTATCTATCCATCCATCTATGTATGTTTGGTCATATCTGTATATCCATCTATGTTTGGTCATATCGATCTATCTATCTATCTATGTTGGTCATATATCTATCTATCTATCAATCTATCTATGTTTGGTCATATCTATCTATCTATCTATCTATCTATCAATCTATCTATGTTTGGTCATTATCTATCTATCTATCAATCTATCTATGTTTGGTCATATATCTATCTATCTATCAATCTATCTATGTTTGGTCATATCTATCTATCTATCTCTATCAATCTATCTATGTTTGGTCATATCTATCTATCTATCTATCTCTATCTATCTATCAATCTATCTATGTTTGGTCATATCTATCTATCTATCTATCAATCTATCATATCTATCTATGTTTTGGTCATATCTATCTATCTATCTATCAATCTATCTATGTTTGGTCATATCTATCTATCTATCTATCTATCTATCTATCTATCAATCTATCTATGTTTGGTCATATCTATCTATCTATCAATCTATCTATGTTTGTCATATCTATCTATCTATCTATCAATCTATCTATGTTTGGTCATATCTATCTATCTATCAATCTATCTATGTTTGGTCATATCTATCTATCTATCAATCTATCTATGTTTGGTCATATCTATCTATCTATCTATGTTTGGTCATATCTATCTATCTATCTATCTATGTTTGGTCATATCTATCTATCTATCTATCTATGTTTGGTCATATCTATCTATCTATCAATCTATGTTTGGTCATATCTATCTATCATCTATCTATTTTGGTCATATCTATCTATCAATCTATCTATGTTTGGTCATATCTATCTATCTATCTATCTATGTTTGGTCTATCTATCTATCTATCTATGTTTGGTCATATCTATCTATCTATCAATCTATCTATGTTTTGGTCTATCTATCTATCTATGTTTGGTCATATCTATCTATCAATCTATCTATGTTTGGTCATATCTATCTATCTATCTATGTTTGGTCATATCTATCTATATATCAATCTATCTATGTTTGTCATATCTATCTATCTATCTATCTATCTATCAATCTATCTGTTTGGTCATATCTATCTATCTATCTATCATATCTATCTATCTATCTATCTATCTATGTTTGGTCATATCTATCTATCTATCAATCTATCTATGTTTGGTCATATCTATCTATCTATGTTTTCATATCTATCTATCAATCTATCTATGTTTGGTCATATCTATCTATCAATCTATCTATCTATGTTTGGTCTATCTATCTATCAATTATCTATCTATGTTTGGTCATATCTATCTATCATCTATCAATCTATCTATGTTTGGTCATATCTATCTATCAATCTATCTATGGTCATATCTATCTATCTATCAATCTATCTATGTTTGGTCTATCTATCTATCTATCATCTATCTATGTTTGGTCTCTATCTATCTATCTATCTATCTATGTTTGGTCATATCTATCTATCTATCAATCTATCTATGTTTGGTCATATCTATCTATCTATCAATCTATCTATGTTTGGTCATATCTATCTATCTATCAATCTATCTATGTTGGTCATATCTATCTATCAATCTATCTATGTTTGGTCTATCTATCTATCAATCTATCTATCTATGGTCATATCTATCTATCATCTATCTATATCTATCTATGTTTGTCATATCTATCTATCTATCAATCTATCTATGTTTGGTCATATCTATCTATCTATCAATCTATCTATGTTTGGTCATATCTATCTATCTATCAATCTATCTATGTTTGTCATATCTATCTATCTATCATCTATCTATGTTTGGTCTATCTATCTCTATCTATCTATCATATCTATCTATCTATCTATGTTTGGTCATATCTATCTATCTATCAATCTATCTATGTTTGGTCATATCTATCTATCTATCATCTATCTATGTTTGGTCATATCTATCTATCATCAATCTATCTATGTTTGGTCATATCTATCTATCTATCTATCTATGTTTGGTCATATCTATCTATCTATCATCTATCTATGTTTGGTCATATCTATCTATCAATCTATCTATGTTTGGTCATATCTATCTATCTATCTATGTTTGATCTATCTATCTATCTATCTATCTATCATCTATTTGTCATATCTATCTATCTATCATCTATCTATCTATCTATATCTATCTATGTTTGGTCATATCTATCTATCAATCTATCTACGTTTGGTCATGTCTGTATATCAATCTATCTACGTTTGGTCATGTCTGTCTATCCATCTATCTACGTTTGGTCATGTCTGTCTATCCATCTATCTACGTTTGTCATGTCTGTCTATCCATCTATCTACGTTTGGTCATGTCTGTCTATCCATCTATCTACGATCTATCTGTCTATCCATCTATCTACGTCTGATCATATCTGTCTATCCATCTATCTACGTCTGATCATATCTGTCTATCCATCTATCTACGCCTTGTCGTATCTATCTATCTATCTATCTATCTCTGGTCATATCTATATATCTATCTGTTTTGGTTAATATTCATATATCTATCTATGTCTGATCATATCTATCGAAGGTCAAGTTAGATCTATCTATCTATCTATCGATCTGAGTATGTTCATATCCCCCTCTGTCTGTCTGTCTCTTTTTCTTTCTACATATATAGGTGTGTGTGTGTATATATATAAATATAGGTAGATATGAACTGACTGAGATAGATATAATTGGCCGAATCTTTCCAGTTTTTTTGTTTTTTTTTGATAACGAGAACAAACTGACCATCAACAGAGCGTGACCAACGTAAGTAATTATTAAAACGATTTCAGAATCTTTTCTATCTAGTCAAAGCAATGTCTTCATTTCGGCAGAACGTGCGTCTTTGATGAATACAAAAGTCAATTTGGTTTTGTATTAATAAATAAATAAAAGAAAGTAAATGAAGAAAGCAAAAAGAAGGGAATAGAAAAAAAAACAAAAGAAAGAAAAAAGAAAACAAAGAAACACAAAAAAGGAAGAAAAAAGAAACAAAGAATGAAAAAAAAAAGAACGAAAAAGAAAACAAAAGAAATGAATAAAAAGGAGTAAAAATAAAATAAAACAAATGAAGAAAAAAAATACAAAGAAAGAAGAAAAAAAGGAAACACAAAAGAAACAAGGAAACGAAAAGAAGGAAAAAGGAAAAAAAAATAAAGAAAAAGGAAATACAAAGTAGGAAGAAGCAAAAGAATAAAAGGAACAATGGAAAGAAAAAAGAACCCAAAAAAAAGGAAACAAAGAAGGAATAAAAAAGGAGGAAAAAGTAAATAATATGAAGGAGAAAAAACAAAGAAATAAAAACACAAAAAAAAGGAAACAACAAAGAAGGAAACAGGAAATAATAAAAAGGAAAAACAAGCTTAAAGAAAGAAGAAACAAAAGAAAAAGGAAACACAAAAAAGAAACAAAGAAGGAAAGAAAGAAAATAAGGAAACAAAAAGAAGAAAAAGGAAGTAGGAAATACAAAGTTGAAAGAAAAAAAGAAACCTAAAAAAAAGAACAATGGAAAGAAAAAAGAAACACAGAAAAAAGAAAACAAAGAAGGAAATAAAGAAAGAAAAGTAAATAATATGAAGGAAAGAAAGAAAAGAAAAAAGAAAATATGAAAGAAAAAAAAAACGGGAAACGAAAAAGAAACAAAAAGAAGGAAACAGGAAATAATAAAAAAAGAAAAACAAGCATAAAGAATGAAGAAACAAAAGAAAAAGAAACGAAATGAAGGAAAAAAGAAACAAAAAAAATGAAAGAAAAGGAAGAAAAAGTTGGAAGAAGCTAAAGGAAAAATGGAAAGAAAAAAGAAACACAATAAAAAAAAAAGGAAACAAGGAATGAAATTAAAAAAGGAAAAAGTAAATAAATAAAGAAAACAAAACAAAAAAGAAACAAAGAAGGAAAGAAGAGGAAATAATAAAAAGGAAAAACAGAAAAAAAAGAAGAAACAAAAGAAAAAAGAAACGTAAAAAAGAAGGAAAAAGGAAACAAAAAAAGAAAGAAAGAAATTTTCCAATTCCTGTACAAAAAGGATGTACTTATGAACGCACTCGGAGCAACAAAAAAAACCCTGAGTGCAATTTCAGGTTCCAGATGCCAAGATTTTTCATAATTGGTGCGATTAACCGAAATGTTATAATCTCACCCCCCAACCTCTCTGCCCCCCCCGACTCCATCATACAATGTTTAATTTCCTTAGCAGGCCAAAAAAAAAAATGGTCATTTTTTTTCTTTCTTTCTTTGTTCTTTCTTTCTTTTTTTTCTTTTCCTTTTTTGCCACCAGGAACTGGAAGGGTAGAAATAAGTAAAGCTAATTTATATGATATATATCATTGGTGATCAGCCTTCTCTTCAACAAGATGAGGGGGGGGGTGAGGAGTAGGGGGGTTAGAAGCAAAAAAAAGAAAAAGAAAAAGAAGCACATGTTGACAGACGGGTTAATTCTAAATGCAGCCAAGACAATCAATGAGTCCATGGTGAAAAGACAAGAATTAAATGATAAAAACAAAACAAAAACAGATTTATAATAAACACAGTGACTTATTTCTATTATATATACTAGCAAATATATGCACCCTCCGGGTGCAAGTATTTAAGTTTTGATATAATAAAATATCATATTAAATTAGAAAGGCTAATGAAACTGACTAAGAATGCAGATAAAAAGATCTGCAACAGAGGGGGTATAATCGAAAAATAGAACAACTTTGAAACTAACTCTTCCATCATTTTCCATTACTCCCCTCTTTCATTGGTAAATTTTCCTAATTTAACTATTTAGTTAAAATAGGAAGTAAAGGATAATATTACAGTTATTTCTTCTTGTAAATAAATTTCTTTTAAGATTTATCCACGAGATTTTTGTTTATATTTCTTAAGATAAAACCAAACAATTAGAAATCAATAATACCAAGCACATATTTATTAAAATAAAATTTTAAATATCAATATGCAAATTAGCCTTCTTGTTCAAACTGTAAACCGCTATTTTGTTGTATATATAAATACAATTGCATGTTATTAGTACGTAGATATGGTCAACAGTCTTAATAATGTAAAACAATTTTTATTAAAAACTGAAGGTTTAAAAGAATGAAATCATGGAGAATTTGACGTAAATAATTAAGGGAATTGTGACTTGAGTAGTAATATAGTTTCGGTTACAGACAGAAAAATACACATCTCCATTATAATAAGAAGATATATATTTCTATTATATATATATATATATATATATATATATATAGGGCCGGTTTAGCTCAGTCGGTAGAGCCTCGGACTAGGAACCTCAAGGTTCCTGGTTCGATACCGGGAAATAACAGGTAACTTTAAATGAAAAGGCCTTTTTTGATAAATCCTTATAGGAATGGGGCTCTGGCCTTTGTTTAAATGTAATATTAAACATATTTAGAAGTCTTTGATTTAAGGGAAATAACAGGTAACTTGAAATGAAAAGGCCATTTTTTGATGAATCCTTATAGGAATGGGGCTCTGGACTTTGTTTAAATCTAATATTAAACATATTTAGAAGTCTTTGATTTTATGGGAAATAACAGGTAACTTTAAATGAAAAGGCCATTTTTATTCATTTTTTGATAAATCCTTATAGGAATGGGGCTCTGGACTTTGTTTAAATGTAATATTAAACATATTTAGAAGTCTTTGATACAAGGGAAATAACAGGTAACTTGAAATGAAAAGGCCAATTTTTAGCCATTTTTTGATAAATCCTTATAGGAATGGGGATCTAGACTTGGAAAATTCTTACCAGGATATTAACTCTTAACATGCTGTTGAGAATTCTCCAAGTCCAGAGTCCCATTCCTATACGGATATATAAAAAAATGGCTAAAAATGACCTTTGCATCTAAAGTTACCTGTTATTTCCCTTAAATCAAAGACTTCTAAATATGTTTAATATTACATTTAAACAAAGGCTAATCATTTGGGGTAGATTAGGAAAACAAATGTGACTACCGGCCGGGCGGAATGAGATGGTATAGGATGTTAAGAGTTAAGAGTTAAAATTCATTCTTGATAGTATAAATAATATCTGACAACCTTTTATGATAATCAGCCTATCACTCCAAACGTGCAAGTCACTTGATTGTGTTGCTGCAATATATTCATTCAACAGAAAAGAAAGTCTCTTTGCGAACCGACCTATTTTCTGGGACACCTGCTTCTGGGGGGCGGGCGGTTGTGAATATTAATTTAACGTCTTCGTAAAAACCACTTAGAATTAATTCTTTGGCTTTCCGAGAGAAGAGACATTGTCAAGAAATGGAAAGGAAAAGATGTTCCAAATATTGGCTCGCAGGGAGAAACATGATGCTTGGAATTGGTGGCTGACATTAATGTCTTTTTTCTTTTCTTTTCAAAGACTTTTCCGTATCGTGATAAAAAGGCATACACATATAGTTAGGTGCATATATATATATATATATATATATATATATATATATAATATATAAGTAAAGAAATAACAAAAGACTTATAAATTTAGCATTATAGTCTATTTCAGGGAGCTTAGACAAATTGTCTAACTCTCCCGATTCATCAGATGCGAATGATGAATTCTTTCTTTAAAGTAATAAAGAATTCATCATTCGCATCTGATGAGTCGGGAAAGTTAGACACTTTGTCTAAGCTCCCTGAAATAGACTATAATGCTAAATCTCTAAGTCTTTTGTTATTTCTTTACTTATATATTTGCTCTGTGACTCTAACATTAAGAGCACACATTGAACTCTCAAACTGCGACAGGTTTTTTAAATAAAACTCTTGTGTTGTAAGGAAGATTTCTTCTCTGGACTTTTGGATTTATATATATTATATATATATATATATATATATATATATATATATAACCTTACAACCTTTTTACCTTATATATAAGAAAAATAGAAAATTTACAATATTAATTACAAAAATAAAAATTCTTTTTCTATAAATCTGTTGAAGACTAACCGTCAACAGGCTAATACTCATCCTGTTTTGAATAAGAGAATTCGTCTAGTGTCAATCTTGTTAATATGTCTTCTTTTTTAAAACTGTTACAATAAGATATACATAATCTGATGACTGAGAAAAATGCGGCGGAAGTGCTCACAGTCGAAACTATTGTATAACTTTTTTTTTTCTTTTTTCTGTTTTTTTCTTTTTTGCAACATCAAGGTTTTTGTTTTGAACTCCTGTGACTTTTGTCTCCGCTCTTAACAACACGGAGTATAAACAAGCTCTGAAGTTGATTTTTATGAAATCGAAATATTGTTCAATATCAGCTATGAATATGTTATAAAATGTTTTCACTTTAACAGCATTTTGTGGTGTTTTCATATCCTTTTATCTATACTTATATATATATTATTATTATTATTTGTATTTTGCTTGAATAAAGTTGAAACAGGTTGTATGATGTTTTATGCATCACACATTTGTTTGCTGAGTTCGCTTGTCATGATTATTTTCTATAATTATCGAATTTTATACGATATACGCATTGTAATTGTCTTCAAGCAAAATATAAATAATAATATATACTTTATTCGACAATGCTTCTAAAAACAAACATCCAAAATCTTATATATATAAATATACCTGCACAAACACACTCTATCACATAGTACATTCATATGCCATCTCCACACACACACACACAGAACTATATATATATATATATATATATATACATGCACATCTGCACTCCATCGCATAGTACATTCATATACCATCCCCTATATATATATATATATATATATATATAAAAACATACACACTCCATCACATCATATATTTATATACCATCTCCACATACATATTTTATATATATATATAAACATGCATATACCATCTCCACACACCATTGTCGGTTTCAAACAAACTGTTTGTGTACTCTCATACTGTCTTGTAGTAAGTCCCCAAAAATGTAGGATATATCAGTTTAAAAACAAACGAGAAATCTGGAAAACCAGCTAGTGTAATGGTTAGAATCCCCGCCTGGCAGTTAGGGTTCGAATCACACACAAAGTGGCTTCGAGTCTATAACTCTGCTGATAAGGCATAATAGGCCGAAATGTACATACAGAGATTGACTTTTTCTTGATTTGTTTACACATTACATTTGAACAGATATATTCGCCTAATTCATTAATTATCAACTAATTAATTTTCAAAAATATATATATATATATATATATATATAAATATATATATTTTATAAAAAAGGAAGGTCCGCAAAATGTATTTTGTTCTCAGAAAAAAAATTTTTTAATTCGTTTTGTTTTACATGTGCAACACGTGTTTGAGATCTTCTGGTATCTTCTTCAAAAGCCTGAAGAAGATACCAGAAGATCTGAAACACGTGTTGCATATGTAAAACAAAAAGAATTAAACAAATTTTTTTCTGAGAACAAAATACATTTTGCGCACCTTCCTTTTTATAAAAATATTGAATTTTCTCCCGTTGGAACCAGAACAACATATATATATATATATATATATATATATATATATATATTAATTTTATATTGTTTACTTACTTTGCATTTCTCATCTTTTGTTTTTTGTCTTTTTCTAATTTTGATTTCTTTTTCATTTCAGGTGAGTCAATTTTTCATTTTTGTTGAAGGAAATTCATCAGGTTAGTTTCCTTTTTCTTTATTTTTTTCTGTAGAATCAAGATATATTTACTCATCTCTAGGTTTTTACTAGCATCCAGTTGACAGACAAAGCTGACAGGCCGTAACCAAATACAGACCCTGTACTAACTTACAAAACATCATCATGTAAAAGTATCCACTCCGAATCCACTCCCCAATCAGAATCCAGAGAATGAGCTTGGCCAAGGTACATAGTGGAATAACCCAACCTGCTATATAAACCACTTACTAACTCACTCTAGATTCTCAGAACAGATTCAAATTGTGATACAGCTGAATACTGATCTGTGCAAATGAATCCTATCTATTACCGCAGTTTGCGTCACAACAGGAGTTGAGGTCAAGCTAAGGTTATTAAGTGTCAATCAATCTTCCTGCTCCAACGGCCAGGTTTGAATTCAAATAACATTTGAATTCAAATCTATTTTCTACACTAACCATCCAAAACCGACGGTATGCCCATCAATATATAACAATAGGATTTGCAGATGATGATGATTTTATTTTCTGCATCAAACATTTTAAATAAATTCAAATGCTGAAACCGAATTTAAGAACAAATAATTTTTGGAATTGCATAATTAATTTTAAAACCTTAGCATTTTTGAAATTAATTACAGTATTAATAGATTTCATTTAGAATAATTTAATAAATTGATAATTTCTGTGGAAAATTCAACGAACAAAAATTGAAAATTTACAAAAGACAGAATTAAAATCAAATCTCAAAACAAATAAACAAAATAAAAAAAAAGAAAATGAATAAATTTGTTGGTTATGATTTTTAATGGATGATGAGGATAAATATTGAATATTAATAAAAATCAATTTCATTTTCTTGTTTGTTTGAATATTGATTCTCTATATGGCAGGTTTAGCTCAATCAGGAGAGCGTCCGCCTAGGAACCAGAAGGTTTCTGGTTCGATACCGGTAGACCTCGTAAAAAAAGTTTGTTTAATGTTTCTTCTTTTTGATATTAATTTTTATGCAAGTTTCATTGTGTTGAATATAGGGGAGGGGGTAAATTTCCTAGGGAAAATTGGTGGTACCTAATTCTTTTAAATAATATATAGTTTATTTATTAATTTCTGTTAGCTATGATTTGTAATGAACGATAAGAATAACTATTGAATATTAATAAAAATCAATTTCATTTTCTTGTTTGTTTGATCGAATATTGATTATTTGTACTAGGAACAAAAAAAAAACAAAACAACAAAAAACGCCCTCCAGACAGTGTAAAAATTAATCTTTGAAAGATATTGCCAGAGTGGGGTGGGAGTTAAAAATTTAATGTTAGAAGGTTTGTATCATCTATCTATCTATATCTATCTATACATATATAAAGGGCAGTTGCGTGTATGTGTGTATGTCCGGAGGAAACTTTGGAAATAAAACAGTTAATGACAAAGCAAGTATATATACACATTCACTATCACTATATCTTGGTTTTTGAGCACAAATAATAAAGATTTGATTTATATTAATGAAGATAATTAGAAAATAGAATTTAAATGATAACAGTATGGAATTTTTTTTTGCATTTAGTATTTAGGAGACATTAATTTTTCTTTTCACAGTGTCTGGATCAACGTAAGATCTTTTTTTTTTTACGTAGGGATTCTAATGGGGCTTCTTGTGAGAGATCCAATTCGCAATTCAACAATAATGGATCTACGAGACTACATTTTTTATCCCCCTCCTCTACCTAGGTGACGCCAGGTAGCCGCTTCTAGTACATATATAAAAGGCAGTTTGTATGTATGTATGTATGTATGTATGTATGAATGTCCAGAGAAAACTTCAAAAATAAAACTATTAATGACAAAGTAAATATATATACACATTCACTATCACTACATGTTGGTTTTTGAGCAAAAATAATGATTTGATTTATATTAATGAATATAATTAGAAAATAGAATTTAAAGGATAACAGCATGGATTTTTTTTTTTGCATTTAGGATTTTGAATATGAGACATTAATTTTTCTTTTTTAAATTGTCTAGATCAACGCAAGGTCTTTTTTTTTATGTAGGGATTCTAATGGGGCTTCTTGTGAAGATCCAACTTGCAATTCAACAATAATGGATCTGTGAGACTACCTCTTTTTACTAACCCCTTTACCGAAGTGATGCTGGGTAGCCACTTCTAGTTTAGAATAATTTAATATATTGATAATTTCTGTGAAAAATTCAACAAACAAAAAATTGAAAATTTACAAAAGAAAAACAAAAACAAAAAAAAAAAAACTACAAAGAATTACAGAATTAAAATTAAATCTCAAAACAAATGAATAAATTTGTTCGTTATGATTTCTGATGGAGGATGAGGATAAATATTGAATATTAATAAAGAATTTCATTTTCTGGTTTGTTTGAATATTGATTATCTGTAAGGCAGGTTTAGCTCAATCAGTAGAGCGTCTGCCTAGAAACCACAAGGTTCCAGGTTCAATACTGATAGACCTCGTAAAAAAATTAAAAAAAAATTTTCCCCTAATATATTTTAGGAAAAAACTATTTCAGACATATCTACATTCAAAGGTAAATAGGTATGCCAACTTGGCATATGAGTAGCACAGGGATCTGTGTGGTAAAGTGAGGAGCTAATGGTAGATGTGGTGCTCAACCTCAGATACCAAAAACAATCTCCTTGGTCTAGCACTAATGAAAAGGGGATAGACTCCCTCACTGTCTGGCTGATAGTGACTTTAAGCCACCCCGACAACTGTATGTATATATATATATATATGTATATATATATATATTAGGAGATATGATGATGACGAGAAAGTGTACCAGTTTATGCAAGAAATAGTTCACATTATATATATATATATATAAAGGATATGAAAACACACAATGCTGTTAAAATGAAAATATTTTATGATATTCATAGCTCCTTTTATCTATACTTATACCGTCGGATTCATTTCCTTACTCTTAACTTATATATATGGCCGGGTTAGCTCAGACGGTAGAGCGTTCAGCTAGAAACCACAAGGTTCCTGGTTCGATACTGGCCCTCGCCAACTCTGTGTATGAGTAGCACAGTGATCTGTGCAGTAAAGTGAGGAAACGCCCTCTGGATGGTGTAAAAATCAATTTTTGAAAGATATTGCCAGAGTTAGGTGGGAGTTAAAAATTCAATGTTAGAAGTTTTGTACCATAAGTAAATAAAATCATCAAATATATTCAAGGAGTAAAAACGTAAAACAATTTGAAATTGAAACTTAGTTCTGTCCACCTTGAATAAAATGCTGCAATGGACAGTGGAGTTTGGAACAGTATAAGAAATCAGCTGATATTTTTTGTCACCAATCCAAATATGCTTGATATATGAACAACTTCCGGATGTCTGGATTATTGGCTTTGATAAATGATAAGCATTTGTAGATTGTTGCTCAATTTCAAAATCGGTAACGCCATATGGCAGAGCAATGTTGGCAATTCTTTGAAACAAACTTTTATATCAATAAATATCCGAAGATTCTTCATCTTTCTCAAAAAATGGTTCTTTCATTTTTGAAAAACAGGAAATCTCAATACCAAAATGGTTCCATTATATATAGAATCCTGGGTATGATGTTAAATTGTATCTAGTGGTGAGGTTCCAGTTCCGGAGCTCTAGGGAGTGTGGATTACCCCTTCATTGCCATTACTCCCAGGTCCATTCAAATTGAAATAAAAACTTAGTTCTGTCCTCTCAAATAAAATATTGCGTGCATCTATTAATTATTAATTAAATAATATTTTACACATAAATTTTACACAAAATCGTTTATTTAAATGCCGGACATTTTTAAATAGAATTTCAATGCTATTTCTATGTATATTTTAATATATGTATTAGAAGTGGCTACCCAGCATCACCTTGGAAGAGGGAGGGCAAACCCTGGAGTATTGATTTGTTTACTTTTCTGAAAATTTTTTTAAGTAGAATTTCAATGCTATTTCTATGTATATTTTAATTTTTAAATATCTTTGAATATAAATCAAATCTTCATAATTTTTGCACAAAAAGCAAGAACCGGTCATATTTAATGTGTATATATATTTACTTTGTTGTTAATAGTTTTATTTTCATTGTCTCCTCTGGACATACATACATACAAACATAGCAACTGTCCTTTACATATGTTTAGATAGATAGTCCAATGATATTGAGACATGTGGTTCGGTTTGGTTTGTTTTGTTTTATGGCATATCAACCTCGGTGGGTCATTTAATGCTGACAAAGTTGTGAAATAAATTCATTCTTAATGCATAATACAATTTTGTTTATCAACTCATGTTTTTCTATAGTTGGGACCCTAACAGGTACTACCACTCCGGGTCTGGTACTACCACTCTGGAGCTCTAGGGAGTGTGGATTACCTCTTCATTGCCATTACTCCCAGGTCCATTCAAATTGAAATGGAAACTTAGTTCTGTCCACCTCCAAATAAAATGTTGCGGGCATCTATTAATTATTAATTAGATAATCATTTTGAAAATTTTACATAAAATCGTAGGTATTCATTTATTTGTAAACTTTTAGTAAAATTATTGTTACTGAAAAAAACAGCGAGTAAAAATTAATTTCTAAAATTGATTACAAATTTCGCAAATAATTTTTTCCATTTCAAGTAATACAATTTAAAAAAATGTATTTCATAATTTATATTGGGCTGATTTAGCTCAGTCGGACTAGGAACCACAAGGTTTCGATTTTGATACCAGCCCTCGCCAACTCAGCGTATGAGTAGCACAGGTATCTGTGCGGTAAGGGGAGGAGCTGATGGTAGGTGTGGTGCTCCGCCTCAGACGCCAAAAAACAATCTCCTTGGTCTAGCGCTAGTGAAAAAGGGATAGACTCCCTCGCTGTCTGGCTGATACCGACTTTAGGCCACTCCGACGACTTTACTTACTTTTACTTACACATAATTTATATAGTTTATTCATTTAAATAACTAGTACAAAATAAAAAGACACCCACCGGGCGATGTAAAAATAATTTTTTGAAAGATATTGCCTGAGGGGATGGGAGCTGAAAATTCAATGTCATAGAGTGTGTACCATAAGTAGGTAAGATCGTCAAATTTATTAAAGGAGTAAAAAAAGAAAGAAAGAAAGAAAGAAAGAAAGACAATTTGAAATGGAAACAGTTCCAATAACTTTAAATATTATATTAGAATAAAACAATCTATATATAAATATAAATTTTTATTTTGTACTAGTTATATATCTGTAACCAAAACTATGTCACTGCTTACAGTGACATAGTTTTGGTTACAGACAAATCGAGGCCAAATCTTTCATATATATATATATATTTCCCTCTCTCTCACCCCACCTCCACACTGGTTCTTCATATCTCAACCATGTTCTCTGTTATGATATAGATCTATATCTCAACCTTTTGTACGTCTCAATACCTCACCCCCCCCAAAAAAAAACTCCTTATACCCCCCCCCCACACACACACACCCCCACTAAAGTCCTTATGCTTATTTTCTGGGAAAATAGGTCTATACCCACTCCCTGTTCCAAATCTTTTTTATTCATTTTTTTTTTTGCTCCCTGGGATAATAGGGAAGTTTTTCTTATTTCTTTTTCATAAAATAGTCTTCGTTTGTCTTCCTCTTCTATTGTAATTTCTTTGTTTTCATTTTGTTTTGTTCATCTCTTGTCAAATAGTTTTCCTGGGAAATGGAACCTTTTAATGGATTATGTCTTCTTCTTCTTCTTCTTCGGCCTCTACGAATCAACACTACTTCTTGTTCTTCTTTCTCTCTATCATTTCATTTCTCTCTCTCCTTTTTCTTCTTTTTCTTGTCCTCTTTCTTCTTCTCACTCTTCTTCTTCTCTCTCATTTCATCTCTCTCTCCTATTTAATTTCTCCTTTCTTCTTTTTCTTCTTGATCTTGTTCTTCTCGCCCTTCTTCTTTCTTTTTCTTCTTCTTTCTTTTTCTTCTTTCTTTTTCTTCTTCTCTCTCCTCTCATCTCTTTCTTCTTTTTTCTCTCTCTCTCCTTTCTCTCTCTCTCCTTTCTCTCTCTCCTTTCTCTCTCTCTCCTTTCTCTCTCTCTCCTTTCTCTCTCTCTCCTTTCTCTCTTTCTTCTTTCTCTCTTTCTTCATTTTCTTCTTCTCTCTCCTTCTTTTTCTCCTTTTCTTTTTCTCCTTTTCTTTTTCTCCTTTTCTTCTTCTCTCTTTTCTCTTCTCTCTTCTTCTTCTCTCTCTTCTTCTTTCTCTCTCTTCTTCTTCTCTCTCTTCTTCTTCTCTCTCTTCTTCTCTCTCTTCTTCTCTCTTCTTCTTCTCTCTCTTCTTCTTTCTTCTTTTCTCTTCTTCTTCTCTTCTTCTTTCTGCTTCTTCTTCTCTTCTTCTTTCTGCTTCTTCTTCTCTCTTCTCTCTTCTTCTTCTCTCTTCTCTCTTCTTCTCTCTTCTCTCTTCTTCTCTCTTCTCTTTCTTCTTCTCTCTTCTTTTTCTTCTTCTCTCTTCTTCTCTCTTCTTCTCTCTTCTCTCTTCTTATTATTCTTCTCTCTTCTTCTTCTTCTCTCATCTCTCTCATTTTTTTCTCTTCCTTTCTCTTTTTTCTTCTTTTTCTACTTCTTGTTCTTGTTCTTCTTTCCCTTCTTTTTCTCTTTGCATTTTTCTAACCTCTCATACTTTTTCCTTGATAAATCTGAAAGGAACAACAGCCTTTGAAAAACCATGCTAGAGAGAAGAAGACCCTAGATGGACATTGTTCAGATTCTAAAAGGCTTGGTCTTCTTCTTGTCGATCCAACTGGAAGGTCATTACCAGTTTGAAGAGTTTTCTACCTTTTAGCAAGAAAAGTTTTTCTCATTCAGTTTTCTTTTGTTGTGGTTTACTAAGCTTTGCGTAGATATGACACACAAGCCTCACGTTGCTGGTCATCTAGTTGTAGCTGAAAAAAAACTGACATTTTTCAAATTTGCGACCTTAATCAGTTAAATTTGCAATTTCTCAAGTATTTCTTAACCAATCTTAAAAATGTTTATATGGTTGGAAAGAAAATATAATAATCTTTTTAAATATGTAATTTTTATCGGTTTTCATCAATTGAATTATTTTTTACAGCGAGTTAAAACCGTATTTTTGGTCGAACAGCTGAAAAAAAAATATGACCGTTTTTTTTTTATTTCTTTTTTTTTTTTTTTTTAGGATAAATTTTACATGCTGTTTTGTTTTTCAAAATCAAAGTGGCTAATCTTTATCAATATTCTTGAAATTTTGCATTCAATTAGAAGACACCTGGAAATACAAACGGTAAAAAAATAAAAAATTTGAAATGGAAACTTAGTTCTGATAACTTTAAATATATATGAAAATAATAAAACAAACTATATATAGATAGATAATACCATGTATGTATTTATTAAAACTTGTTTTAAAAACCAATGAGGACTGTCTAACATTGCATGCTCAAATTTTGAGTGTATATATTCTATCACGATTTTAGGTAGAATGACATAAGCTATGTTATGACGATTTTAGGTAGAGAGACGTAAGCAGTGACATAGTTTTTGTTACAGACAAAAACCGGAAGCGAATCTCCATTATTAATATATAGAAGAAAACATTAGAATTTAATAAGTCTGCAATATTGGGTGAGAACCTCTCACCCAAAAGAGCTTCTGATACGAAGACTCAGGAGAAGAAAGAGAAATATATAACAATTGTGTTTTGTTAATTGTCTTTTGTTAATTGTTTTATCTAATTAAAAAAATAACAACTAATTATTGTGGAAGGATGTGTAATGAAAACAAAGAATTTACTCTCATAATAAAACTCTTCAATATCGCGTGTTTACAGCTCAGTAGAAGATAGAAAATATACATTAGAATATGATAAGAAATATGCAATGTTGGGTGAAGAATCTTTGAGCCTGAAAAAGAACTCTATACGATCCAGCAGAAAATAAAAGACATTAGAAAAAGACAGATATTATCCTCCTCATAAAACTATACAATATCGTGTGTTTATTTTCCAACATAATATGACCCAGCAGGAGATAGAATTTAATAAGTTTATACGAATAGCACATGGATCTGTGCTATTCGTACTGTGTTGGTGCTGATGGCTCATGTTGCACTCCACCTTAGACGCTAAAATAATTTACTTGGTTTAGCACTAATGAAAAGGGGATAGACTCCCTTGCTGTTTGGTTTATACCGACATTAGGCCACCCTAATCACTTTACTTACTTAGATAACAATTGTGTGTTTTTCTTTTGTTAATTGTTTTATCTAATTAAAAATAACAACTAATTATTATGGAGGAATGTGTAACGAAAACAAAGAATTTAATCTTCTAATAAAACTCTTGAATAATGTATACTGATGGTAGGTGTGGCGCTCCATCTCAGTTTGTTGAATTAAAAAAAAAATCCTTATGCAGGGTCGTCCATGAAGCGTTTCTTCGCTGACTGCAGTCTTGCGTAAGCCAAACTGCTTCTTCCAGCGCTCCACTCGCTTCAGTTATTTATGGGCATATTCCCCAAACATCCGGGCACATCGGTCAAACCTTGCGCCCGTGCAATGCACAATTCTTGTCTATTCGGATGGACGCGTGTAGGCCCCAAAATCCGAGCACCTGAATTGCACCTCGTGCATTCGTAAGGGCACGAGTTCGACTCCGGCAGGCAAGACAATGTCTTGCTCTTATTCTAAATGAGTACGGTAGTACTCGTTCTCCATCACATAATAATCTAAAATAATCTCCTTGGTCTAGCGCTAATAAAAAGTGATAGACTCTCTTGCTGTTTGGCACATACCAACATTAGGTCACCCCGATGAATTTACTTATATAAAACTTGTGTGTTATTTTTTCTTTTGTTATTTTTTAAAAAATCTAATTAATAACGACAAACCAGTGTTTATATATATATATATATATATATATATATATATATATATATAACCACACAAAAAAAGACTGAAGCACGTACATTTCTGATAACCATCTCTGAAGATAAAGTTCTACTTTGAAATCGATAAGACAAAAATAACATCTTTTTGTTTTAATTTTTTTTATATGCATTGTAATTGCCTTCAATCAATCAATCAATATATATATATATATATATATATATATATATATATATATATAATTAATTTCATTATTTCCTTATTAATTTAATATTAATGCTGATATTACTAATAAATACACTAATATTAACTTATGCATACACAAGCACGCTTTTTGATTTAATGTGTCCTAGGATGCACACATTTGCTTTGAATGAGTCCCTGGGAAAATTTATAGGTCCCAACTAAAGCCGTCTAACTCCTTCCTTGTAACCTATCTTGTGTAATTCATTTCTAAAAAAAACTATTGAAAACTATTACAGTTAGCTTGAAATGATGGGCAAAAAAAAAGAAAAACACTGGGATGCATGAATACAATTTTACTGCATACTTTTTAGATTATTATACATCAGGGACGCAGGATACGTACCTATCTGCATCTCTGTATATATATAGGTAAAATAATCCAATTGACTGGTAAGTAGGGGATGATTATATTTGGGAAATTTATTGGGTCCCAAGTTTCTTAATAAATTGTAGGGTTTTTATTTATGATCTGGGGAAACAACTAAAGCTGTCTAACTCCTACCTTGTAACCTATCCTGTGTAATTCATTTTTAAGAAACTATTGAAATGTATTTACAGTTAGCTTGAAATGGTGAGGGAAGAAAAAAGAAAAACACCGGGATGCATGGATATGATTTTACTGTGTCCTTTTAGATTATTGTGCGTCAGGGATGCAGGACACATACCTATCAGCATCTCTGAGAAAGTATATAACAATTGTGTGTTGTTGTTTTTCTTGTATTAATTGTTTTATCTAATTAAAAAATAACAACTAATTATTCTGGAGGGATGTGTAACGAAAACAAAGAATTTATTCTCATAATAAAACTCTTGAATAGCGCGTGTTTATCTTAACCTAAGGTTTTAATGGATTGATTCCACCGTTTTTAATACAATAAAAATCCTTATTCTTCGTATCAGCCTCCACAGAAGATTTTTTTTCTCTTTTTTTTTTCTAAGTCTACGTACACTCACACAACGAGTATAGCCCAAAGGCAGAAAGCTCTTACAATGGAATCTCGAGAATAAAAGAGAGCGCCAGTGCACTTTTACCATTTTTCCATTGATTGGAATGGTTCTTCGATTCCTGCCTCTTGGATTTCCATTCTAAGACGTAATACAAAAGGAATCGGAATTTGTGTCACGAGGAACAACAGGTTGGAAATAATTCCTGGGAAAAAGCTGCTGATTTCAAAGACAATTGCAACAAGGTCAAGCTTAGAGAATGGTTCTAGAATTGTCTTCCAGACTTGCGATTGCAGAATTCTTGGGATTCCCCCAGCCACCCACCGTTTGGAAACAAAGAAATATTCAACAGATGTTCGGTCTTTATTCTATGACGAACAAAAAGATTATTTCCTTTTTATTCATTGAAATAACAATATTGATATTAATATTAGTGCAAAATAAAAAATAAAATGAAAGAAATATTAGTATTATCTGTATTATTCGGACTATTGTCCTCATCTTCATTGTTATTTGTACATCGTTTCGGATACTCTGTCCTACTTCAGGTATTTCGTGTCGGACTCTCGAACCTTCTTGGACTTGAGAACCTTGTTGTAATCGGTAGCCATCACGGAACTTTGAACCTAACCCTTTATTCAGTTCACAGGGGTATCCCGTTCTCATTCCGCCAACCATAGCTGGGGTACAGGTGTTAAACTGTGTTAATTTCCTTTTTATTCATTGAAATAACAATATCAATATTAGTGTGAAATAAAAAATAAAATGAATGAAATATTATTATTACTAGCAAAATAAAAAGACGCTCTCCGTGTGTACCATAAGTATGTAAAATCGTCAAATTTATTAAAGGAGAGAAAAAAAAAAGACAATTTGAAATGGAAACAGTTCCGATAACTTTAAATATTATATTAGAATAAAACAATCTATATATAAATATATAACACTGGGCATCTATTTATTGAAACAATGAGGATTGTCTAACGTTGCATGCTCACATTTTGAGTATATTTATTCTATGTTAGGACATTAGATTATGTGTTGGGTAATGTGACGTAAGCAGTGACACAGTTTTTGTTACAGACAAAAAACGGAAGCAAATCTCCATTATTAATATATTTGTATTATTCGGACTATTGTCCTCATCTTTTGTACAACGTTTTGGGCGATGTGCCCTCCGGCCTTCTTCAGGTATTTTGCGTTGGACTCTGGAACCTTCTTGGACGCGAGAAACTTCTTGTTGTAATTGGGAGCCATCATGGAACTTTGAACCCAACCCTTTATTCAGTTCACAGGGGTATCCTGTTCTCATTCTGCTAACCAAAGCTGGGGTACAGGTGTTAAACTGTGTTAATTATTATTCTATGTTTTATATATATATGAGCAAGAATGAATAAAGAAAAGAAAGAATAGAATGGATAATAAAAGAAGAATTTAATCAATATCACTTACACATGTGTTTCGGTCAGTTCATCTGTGTGAAAATATTCCGCACACAGAGAAGATTCGACCTTCATCAGAGTGAAAATTTCATTGATTAAATTCATCTTTTATTATCCATTCTGTTCTTTCTTTTCTTTATTCATTCTTCCTCATTTCCAATTTCCATTTTTACATATATATATATATATATATATATATATAATCAAACCTTGTGGGATATTTGTTGGGATTATTTGTGATATAATAAAAATTGTATTATGCATTAAGAATGAATTTATTTCACAACTTTATCGGCATTAAATGACCCACTGAGGTTGATATGCCATAAACCAAACCAAACCAGATCCATTGATTATTTTGGTCTTAGATAATTTATTTATTATGTTTTAATCACAAACGCAAAGATTTTTCTTACTATTCTCAGATATGAAAAGTATCTTCATCAATTTTGCTCAAAAAGCAAACTCTAGTTGTATGGAGATCAGATCTCACTGACAAGCTAAAGCTACTGTATGGCTGCACCACTTGGACCACAATAAAGCGAGAAATAGATATCGAAATAATGGGTTTCTACCTCATGGTGGTGGAATTAGATTTATCATAAAATTTTTGTCACGTTTGGGTTGGGAAAACTTACCTCTAGTAATTATGATATTAGCTCCAATTTTGTTAAAAATTGGTTTGAACGGATTCTAATTGCAATCTTTGTAGGGTGATAGGTATATATATTTTTCTTTTAAAAAATCAGTTGTTTAATAGTTTTAAATCAATTTGCCCCTAAACAGATAATAAATTCTTAATCTTTAATTATTTCATAATTTAGGATTATTTGGTTTATTCGCCGAATGATGTAAAAGAAACGTATCTGTGATTTTTAAATTGTGTGTAGCCAAACTATCACTAGTTTGAGGTGGGTTTTTTCTCCCTTGTTATTGATGTTATCTAAGTTTTCGCTTTTATTTTGATAGATCCCTTTGGGAATTTAGATTACAGAAAAGATACAATCTGCTTGATAAGGGGTTTCTTTATTTTAATTTCTAAAAGGAGAAACGATTTAGATTTTGTAGACGAGAAATCTATGGAGTAATAATAACATCCTGTTGAGAATTTTCTAAGTCCAGAGCATTCCTATAAGAATATATTAAAGAAATGGTTAAAAATGACTTTTGCATCTAAAGTTACCTGTTATTTCCCTTAAATCAAAAACTTCTAAATATGTTTAATATTAAATTTAAAGAAAGGCTATCGTTTGGAGTGGATTAGGAAAACGAATGAGACATCCGGCTGTGTGGAATGAGGTGGTATAGGACTTTAAGAGTTAAGCTAGAATGGAATTGCACAATAATCTTGCGTGCGATCTGAAACAAATCGTGGAAACAATACTCCACAGCTGTTTGGCCACTTACCCCTATCACTGATGCCATTTGAGTGAGACAAACAATACATGCTAGGCACTGCTGGAGAAGCAAGGATGAACTCGTAAGTGATGTCCTCTTGTGGAAACCAGCCCATGGACACACCAGTGCGGGTCCCACAGTAAATATCTACATTGACCAGCTCAGCGCGCATACTGGATGCTGCGCTGAGAATTTCTTGTTGCCAATGAATGATGGGAAACAGTTGGCAAGAGATTGTCACGGATATCTGTGTTACTAGTGCGACATGATGATGATTGAGATTTTCAGAAAATAAATATTTTGTCGCAATCTCATAAAAAGTCTTAGCAGTTATTACAAGCAGTAAATGGGTGAATGGAAGAAAAGTGTAATTTCTTATCAGGGATGATCAGGCAGCGCACTGTCTCTGTCTCCCTCCCCCTCTGTCTCCCTCTGTCTCTCTCTCTCTCTCTCTAGTTGTGTCTCTTTCTCACTCTGTCTGTCTCTCTTCTCCTCTTCCTCTCTCCACCTCTCTCCCTCTCTCTATCCCTCTTCCTCTCTACCTCACTCTCTTTCTCTTTCTCTCCCTACCTCACTCTCTTTCTCTCTATCTGCCCTCTCTCTCCTCTCTGTCTCTCTGTCACTTTGTCTCTCTTGCCTTCCCTCTCACCCCTCTCTCTATCTCTCTCTTTCACACCCTACATTTTTCTCTCTCTCTTTGCCCCTCTCTCTCTGTCTCTCTCTCTCCCCCTTCTCCCTCCCTCTCTCTGCCCCCCCTCCTCTGTATTCTTCTGGTTTTCGTGTGAGCCTCAAAGCCAGACATCAAACACAACCCAAGTTGTCTTACTCGGTTGTAACCCATGGATACGTAAATCATTTTATTGTCATCTGATCCAACATGATGCACGGGGCAAATATATATATATATATATATATATATATATATATATATATATATATATACATATAATGTGTGTGTGTCTGTGTGTCTGTATATATATATATATATATATATATATATAATATATATATATATATATATGGATTCTGTAGGCTCCAATGGAATCTTGGATTTATTTTTGCTGTTATTGTAAACGCTGTTCGCTGGAGCCGGATGGATTATGGAAAAGTCATTGCTTCTCGAACAAATGAATAATATATCATTGCTTTTCATCTAGTCACATGACCTACAAGCAATGATCATCCTAGAGTTAAACTGGGTAACTACCATGACCCACCAAAATTCCACGGGATATTTGCAATAGAGGAGCAAAAATACACAAAAAGATTTTAAAGATTAAATTTATTTGAGTTTTAAATAAACTAGCAAATATATGCACCCTCCGTAGGGTGCAAGTATTTAAGTTTTAATATAATAAAATATCATATTAAATTAGAAAGACTAATGAAACTGAATAAGAATGCAGATAAAAAGATTTGGGACAGAGGGGGTATGATTGAAAAATAGAACAACTTTGAAAGTAACTCTTCCATCATTTTCCATTACTCCCCTCTTTCATTGGTAAATTTTCCTAATTTAACTATTTAGTTAAAATAGGAAGTAAATAATAATATTACAGTTATTTCTTCTTGTTAATGGATTTCTTTTAAGATTTATCCCCAAGATTTTTGCTCCTATTCATTAAGATAAAACCAAACAATTAGAAACCAATGATACTAAGCATATATTAATTAAAATCAGATTTTTAAGATCAATATGCAAATTAGCCTTCCCATTCACACTGTAAAGTGCTATTTTGTTGAATATATAAATACAATTGTATGTTATTAGTATGTAGATATTGTTAACAGTCTTAATGATGTAAAACAATTTTACTAATAATTGAGGTTTAAATAAAAATAAAATCATGGAGAATGTGATGTAAATAACAAAGGGAATTGTGACTTGAATAGTAATATAGTTTCGGTTACAGACAGACAAATCCACAATCTCCATTATAATAAGATATACCCTTAACTGCATGCTAAAAACATGCAAGTGTATTTATATACACAACAAGATAATGGTTTACAATTTAACTGAAAGGCATATTGATATTAGAAATTTATTCTTAATGAAGTATATATTATATTTTTGCTTGAAGGCAATTACAATGCATGTATCGCATAAAATTTGATGAACAATAAGATGTCGGTCTGGTTGTCGGCTATTACCGGTCCAAAATGACACAGGATTTTCTATGTGCATTGTCTTGTAATTGGATTTCAAAAGTGAACATTTCTACTAAAAGAACCCAGAAGAAATACAATAAACATATAATATATATATAGAGAGAGAGATTAATTTTATATATATATTATATTTTTTGCTTGAAGGCAATTACAATGCATGTATCGCATAAAATTTGATACTTTTTTTTTTTATAGAAAATGAATTTGACAAGTGTAATCCCGGCAAAGGACTGCTCGGTGTGTAGAACATCGTACAGACTGTTTCGACTTTATTAAGTCTCATCAGCGATGTATACTAACAACTTCCCTCTGACAGAAATCAAAACCGGGACCTCAGCAGGCATAGTCAAAGACCATGTTGCCTCGGCCACAGTACACAGCGAACGTTAAGAAAAGCTGAAGCAGTTGACAGAAACATATATTTATAATGAAGAATAATAAGATGAAAATTTTATAAACTAAAATTTATTCTATTTCCATCTTTATACGGACATTTTCCAATCATAAAAATATATACTGTGTGACTGTGTCTATTTCTTCAGTGTTGTTGCCATTAGTAATTTTAAATTTAGAACTAGACCGTTTTTTGAGGTCAGTATTCGGGCAATCACTGGACGGCCAATATAGGGCCGGTTTAGCTCAGTTGGTAGAGCGTTCGGCTAGGAATCACAAGGTTCTTGGTTCGATACCGGCCCTCACCAACTCAGCATATGAGTAGCACAGGGATCTGTGCGGTAAAGTGAGGAGCTGATGGTAGGTGTGGCGCTCCACCTCAGACGCTAAAATAATCTCCTTGGTCTAGTGCTATTGAAAAGGGGATAGACTCCCTTACTGTCTGGCTGATATCGACATTAAGCCGCCCCGATGACTTTACTTACTAACTTTTAGGAAAATTTTTTACTGTGCTTGGCAAACTGTCCTGGATGACGTATTGATCGCCCCAGGGATGATGGGGCAGCGTTAATGTCGAGCCCTGGTTTGCGTGCTGAAACTTTTAATTTTAATGGATTCAGTTTGTTTTAATAAAATTAAAAAAAAAAAAAAAAAACCCAACTTTATCCGACGTTATAAAATAATATTCGATTAGTAACATAAGAATTTTTTTTTCTTCCTCTTGGAAATCCAATTCTTAAGCTTGGATAATCCAACCTTGAAATTTTATCCTGAATGATCAGCAGCAGCAGCTGCGTCTTTAAATAATTGTACGCAGTCGAAGAAAACGTGTAAAATAACACAATCATTTTTAAACTTGTACACACCGCTACCTCTAGTGCAATTTGAACCTGAAATCCAGTTATTTGCAGATGTGCACTTTTCCTGGCACTCAGTAGCGGACCAATAGAATTGCAAGTTGTTGCTTGATGCACATGCACTTTAAGAGATGCCGCATTACACCCCCCCCTCAACCCCCCCCCCCAGTTCATGTGCGTGTCAATTTTGCATGCTCGGTGGTTTAATATGCAAATTAATTTGAAAATGTATGCGGCAATACTAAAATTAAAATTACATTAAAGTTCTTTTAAAATTCTTTCTAACCCTAACCCCAACCCCTAACCCCCCTAAAAATGGTCAAAATACAGGAGAATTTTGAAGTGTTCGAAAAAATAATTTTTTTTTTTTTTTTTTTTTTTTTTTTTTTTTTAAATAGGAGAAAGAAATGATGTTTGGTTAGAAAATATTTTAACTTCAAATATCTAACATTTTACTCTGATGAAGGCCGTTATTTTTTGTATGCTTAAATATTTTATAATTTTCTATCATTATTATGTATTTTTATATTTAAAATGATAATAAATAGAATACAATGTGTACATGAACAAACTCCTGGCCGAAACAGGTGTTGGTAATTGAAATTAAATCAATTTTATCCATTCAACATTTTCTTTCCTTTATTTATTTTTCCTTTCAACATATCGTTTGATTCATTTCCATTTTCAACTTTTACACACACACACACATTATATATAAAGATAAAAGGTGGCTTACCGGTGAAAATGGGCACGATCGTTGGAGGTGCGAAATTCAGGGGTTAAGTCAGCGATATAACAAACACAAAGTGCTCAATATGAAGTAGAGCAAATTTATTAAAAATGGATACAAAAGAAACCTACTCGAGTTTCACCATAAGGATCTTCAGGGTTAAATCCACTGAATTAATTGAGGTACCAATTAATTGCAGCCGATCACACGTGGGATCAGCTGCAATTGATCGGTAAGTAATTGGTTTTAACAATGTGTTAGCATTATTGGGGATTATGTTGTATGGTATTGATTTGTTTCATGTCTATATTCTATGGTATAATTTTATTTCCCTCAAAAAGGAGAGAATATCCTCCATGTTGACAGTTTCAAACAGATCTTTCATATTGTTTGCTTTAAAATAACGGTTTCTGATGTTTGCAAAAATAAGTGATTAACTGTCAAAGGTATTTGACATGTTCCACATTGTGGTTGTTGTTCTTGTTTGAGTATATAGGAGTGCGTTAGTCTTGTATGACCAATGCGTAATCGGGACACAATGACTTGTTCTTTTCTAGACTTCCTTAAAGTTGGTCTCCAGCCTCCCAAAGTGGGTTTGATTAGGAAGAGTTTATTGTGGATGTTGTTATTCCAGTGTTGTTGCCATTTTGTATGAAGGAATCTATTAATATTAGATTTCAAATCAGTATGGTATCTTGAAATTGTCGGGGATCAAATCTAGAGCTGATTTAGCTATGGAGTCAGCTCTTTCATTCCCCCTCACTCCTATATGACTCGGGATCCAGCATATCATAATCTCCTTTGAGTTAGACATTGAGTCTAATCTATTCAGGCACTTAATGATGAGAGGGTTTTCCAGTTTTTTATTTCTTAATGATAGTAGGACAGAGAGCGAGTCTGAGAAGATATATTTTTTGTGGTTATTTTCATAGATTATGTCAAGTGCTAGATCTATTGCACGGGTTTCATACGATAATAGCAACAAAGTCGACTATTGTAATTACTGTTTTCTAATCAAAAAGTGAAAAGTCCAATTACTACAAAAAATAATTGGTTTTTTTTTTTGAAGTTTGAAAATCTAAATTTTGTGTAATTACTTACATTTTCCGGACACACTATTCATAATTTTTATAGTAAAAAAAATCATTTCCAATGCATTTTTATAGTAAAAATTATTTCTAATGCATTTTTATAGTAAAAATCATTTCCAATGCATTTTTATAGTAAAAATCATTTCTAATGCATTTTTATAGTAAAAATCATTTTCAATGCATTTTTATAGTAAAAATTATTGTCCAATACATTTTTATAGTAAAAATCATTGTCCAATACATTTTATAGTAAAAATCATTTCCAATGCAATTTTTATAGTAAAAATCATTGTCCAATGCATTTTTATAGTAAAATCATTTCCAATGCAATTTTATAATAAAAATCATTTCCAATGCATTTTTATAGTAAAAATCATTTCCTCAAAAATTGGTACAAGTTCAAAATCTAATTTTTGAACAGGTACTACACTTTAATTCTATTCTGTCTCGTTGTCTGCTGCTGGTAATGTTCAAGAGTTCTCATTAATATTCTACTAGATAGAATACCAAAAAAAAAGTTAGAAGAATTTGCCAGGAAGCAGTTGACTCTAGCAGAACCTTTAAGAAAATACCTTTCTAACAGCAACCCCCCCCTCACGAAAAATATGAATTCTTGGGGGTTGCCATGTTGAAGAAATACTTAATATGTTCCTCACCTTTGATAAAGCCTTTCTATTTACTTATATATGTATATATTGTTTTTTTTTTTTTGTTTTTTTTTTGTTTTTTTTTGCATCCTACCGTGTGTCGTCTATTAGGAGGGGCAGAAGAAGAAGAAAAAAATGAGACTGCTTTATTTAGTGAGGAGTACACAGAATTGCATGTTGAGCATTTAGCCATATCTTGGGAATCAACCAAAGTTAAAAATAGGGTTTTTCTCGCGGCTCAGATTCTGTTTCATCTTATCTCATAAGAAAAAAAAAATGTTTTTGGAAGCCTTTTCTGACGGGAGACTACTATCTTCCCCGATTATTCCTTCCGAATTTTGTTAGGAAAAGAAAAGAAAAAATCTACTTTTATATTCACTTGTTTTTAACAAAATAACTTTGGGATAATGACAAAAATCTTTTCTAATTTTGTTTCAGATTCACTTAGTATTCTATGTTTTATTTGTAGTTTTGGAAACCATTGGGTCATATAAGTTTAATTGATAAGTGATGACCCTGAAGATAATTTGAGAACTTGGCTACATTTGGATATCTCAGTCAAGTGACTTTAAATTCTAGGGTTTTAGAAGTTAGACTTTAATTCTAGGGGTTTAGAAGTTAGATGTGTAGATGAGATATTGCTACCAAGGTATGTGAATTCTGTTTAATCATGTTCTCTCATAAAAAAAAAAGTTTTTGGAAGCCTTT
Organism: Doryteuthis pealeii; assembly: GCA_023376005.1. Lineage (NCBI taxonomy): Eukaryota > Metazoa > Mollusca > Cephalopoda > Myopsida > Loliginidae > Doryteuthis > Doryteuthis pealeii. The sequence goes on from CM042180.1 coordinate 1,238,913, forward strand.
TCTGACGGGAGACTACTATCTTCCCCGATTATTCCTTCCGAATTTTGTTAGGAAAAGAAAAAAAATCTGCTTTTATTTCACAAAATAACTTTGGGATAATGACAAAAATCTTTTCTAATTTTGTTTCAGATTCACTTAGTATTCTATGTTTTATTTGTAGTTTTGGAAACCATTGGGTCATATAAGTTTAATTGATAAGTGATGACCCCGAAGATAATTTGAGAACTTGGCTGCATTTGGATATCTGTCAAGTGACTTTAAATTCTAGGGGTTTAGAAGTTAGATTAAAACTTTTTTCTTTTGTCAGCATAGAAATTGAATGTGTAGATGAGATATTGCTACCAAGGTATGTGAATTCTGTTTAATCTTGTTCTCTCATAAAAAAAAAGTTTTTGGAAGCCTTTTCTGATTGGAGACTCTCCGATTATTCCTTTCGAATTTTGTTAGGAAAAGAATCTACTTTTATATTCAATTGTTTTTAACAAAAAAAAATCCTTTCTAATTTGTTTCAGATTCAGTTAGCATTCTATGTTTTATTTGTAGTTTTGGAAACCATTGGGTCATATAAGATATATATATCCACTGAAATAATCGAGACACCGATTAATAGCAGTCGATTTCACCCTGAAGATCCTTATGGTGAAACTCGAGTAGGTTATCTCTTGTACCCATTTTATAATCTATCTATCTATCTATCTATATATATATATATATATATATATATATATATATATATTATATATATATATATATTCTGAATTAGTATTTAATGTGTTATATGATAATGCTGGTACAATCAATTACAGATGTATATTTTTTGTAATTGGGTGGAAATAGTTGAAAAAATGATAAAATAATGAGTTTCAATTTATTAACTTGAAATGTTGTGTTTGTACGACCCCCCCCACCCCCCCGGCAAAAAAAAATGGTGGCACCCATGGGGGACCTGGTAGAAACAAGAGCAGCACCAAGAAGATTAAATTGCAGTTAGAATTCTCTTTTCTTCACTCTTTGGAACAAAAGTCTGAGAATTTTAACCACTCATAATATATATATATATATATATATATATATAATATATATATATATAAGGACGCGTAAAAGCATATGCATTATGTAAAATAAATTGTTTTTTTTTTTCTTAAAAAGAAAGGAAAAGTTTTGATTTAAAATCAGAAATGAATATATATATATGACAACAATATCGAGGTGCGTGGGCTAATGGTTAGAGTTGTAGGAAATGGACTTGTCGACCCGAGTTCAATTCCTCAACGAAGCTATTTGCATTTCATATGGCGCTAATACCCTTGGGAAAGGTATGAATCCAAATTTCCCTCCAGTTATGGGTAAATAGCAGGGTAAACTGGGCTCTTTAACCATGGCTAGGTAACCAGTCTAGGAGAAGGAAAATTCTGAATTCAAACCTGTTAAACTTTGCTTTAATAAATTGACCTTGTGTTGCATCCTGCTCGTGTGGAGGGGTTGGTATATATATATATATTTATATATATGACATGTAAATCCATGGGGTGGCTGTTTTCATAGTAGTCCATGATTATATTGATGCTTCTATTTAAGGAGTGAAGAATTCTAATTAGTATTTCATAGATACCATCTATCCATGATGATATTGATGCTTTTATTTAGCATGGAGTAAAGGATTCTAATTAGTATTTCATAGTTAATAGCTGTCCATGATTATATCTATGCTTCTATTTAAGGAGTGAAGGATTCTAATTAGTATTTCATAGTTAATAGCTGTCCATGATTATATCTATGCTTCTATTTAAGGAGTGAAGGATTCTAATTAGTATTTCATAGTTAATAGCTGTCCATGATTATATCTATGCTTCTATTTAAGGAGTGAAGGATTCTAATTAGTATTTCATAGTTAATATCCATGCTGTCCATGATTATATCTATGCTTCTATTTAAGGAGTAAAGGATTCTAATTAGTATTTCATAGTTAATAGCTGTCCATGATTATATCTATGCTTCTATTTAAGGAGTAAAGGATTCTAATTAGTATTTCATAGTTAATAGCTGTCCATGATTATATCTATGCTTCTATTTAAGGAGTGAAGGATTCTAATTAGTATTTCATAGTTAATAGCTGTCCATGATTATATCTATGCTTCTATTTAAGGAGTAAAGGATTCTAATTAGTATTTCATAGTTAATAGCTGTCCATGATTATATCTATGCTTCTATTTAAGGAGTGAAGGATTCTAATTAGTATTTCATAGTTAATAGCTGTCCATGATTATATCTATGCTTCTATTTAAGGAGTAAAGGATTCTAATTAGTATTTCATAGTTAATAGCTGTCCATGATTATATCTATGCTTCTATTTAAGGAGTAAAGGATTCTAATTAGTATTTCATAGTTAATAGCTGTCCATGATTATATCTATGCTTCTATTTAAGGAGTGAAGGATTCTAATTAGTATTTCATAGTTAATAGCTGTCCATGATTATATCTATGCTTCTATTTAAGGAGTGAAGGATTCTAATTAGTATTTCATAGTTAACACCAGTCCATGATTATATTTATGCTTCTATTTAAGAAGTGAAGGATTCTAATTAGCATTTCATAGTTAACACCAGTCCATGATTATATTTATGCTTCTATTTAAGGAGTGAAGGATTCTAATTAACATTTCATAGTTAACAGCTGTCCATGATTATATTTATGCTTCTATTTAAGGAGTGAAGGATTCTAATTAGCATTTCATAGTTAACACCAGTCCATGATTATATTTATGCTTCTATTTAAGAAGTGAAGGATTCTAATTAACATTTCATAGTTAACAGCTGTCCATGATTATATTTATGCTTCTATTTAACTCTTAACATCCTGTTGAGATTTTTCTAAGTCCAGAGCATTCCTATAAGGATATATTAAAAAAAATGACCTTTGCACCTAAAGTTACCTATTATTTCCCTTAAATCAAAGATTTCTACATATGTTTAATATTAAATTTATACAAAGGCTATCGTTTGGCGCTGATTAGTTAAAACTAATGTGACTTTCAGCCGGGTGGAATGAGGTAGTATAGGACTTTAAGAGTTAAGGAGTGAAGGATTCTAATTAACATTTCATAGTTAACAGTGGTCCATGATTATATTTATGCTTCTATTTAAGAAGGAGTGAAGGATTCTAATTTGTATTTTCATAGTTAATATATAATTAGATGCTGATAGCTTTTTGATTTAGTGCATTCTGGGATGCACATATTTGCTTCGAATGAGTCCCCTGAGAAACAACTAAAGCTGTCTAACTCCTACCTTGTGACCTATCCTGTGTAAATCATTTCTAAGAAACTATTGAAATGTATTTACAGTTAGTTTGAAATGGTGAGGGAAGAAAAAAGGAAACCACTGGGATGCATATATATGATTTTTAATGCGTCCTTTTCAATTTTTCTGCATCAGAGATACAGCGCGCTTACCTATCAGCATCTCTGTATGTCTATATAAAAAGTAAAGTTGTCGGGGTGGCCTAAAGTCGGTATCAACCAATCAGCGAGGGAGTCTATCCCCTTTTCACTAGTGCTAGACCAAGGAGAGTGTTTTTTTGTGTCTGAGGTGGAGTGCCACACCTATCATCAGCTCCTTACTTTACAACACAGATCCTTGTGCTACTCATACACTACACACACACACACACGCATACACTGTTTCTGTGTATGTATTTACCCAACCCCTCCACCATGGGCAGAATATGACACAAGGTCAATTTTTAAGCAGGTTACAGCTGGTTTGAATTTAGTTTTCCTTCTCCTAGACTGGTTACCAAACTACTTCTTTCCTTCCAAGGGAATCCCTGTGATATAGTGGCTAGCGTGCCAGACTGCAACATCGTAGTAAGCAAGTTCGAACTCCAGTCACACTATTACATTCACTTTCAGTCTAATATCCTTGGGAAAGGTATGAAACCCCTCATCCCACTAGCTATGGGTTAAATAGTATCACTACTGTTTTTTCTACAAGGATGTTTTTAACATTAAATAACCCATGAAAGTTGATATGCCATTAAACAAAGAAACCAAAGCTGATATTATTGCTTCCTTTCTCTCTTTCCCTTTTCTTTTTAATTATGTTTTCTTTCCTTTTTTTCTTAAATGTTCTTATTTGTCTTTCTTTGTTTACAATTAAAATGATGGTTGGTTGTTTTACAGCATATCAACCCTTTTTGGGTTATTTAATGCCGAATGAAGTCATTTTGATATTTGGTTTCTTGCAGTACCTGCTGTTGCTTAAGTTGAACTGTGAGATCAATTTTTGCAGCTGGTTTGAATTTAGTTTTCCTTCTCCTAAATTGGTTACCTTTCAAAGGCTAAAGAACCTCATCTGTCCTATTATTTACCCATAGCTGGGGGGAGAATAGTTGGTTTCATGCCTTTCTACAAGAATTTTAGTGTAAGGGGGGAAACATCAACAGCTGGTTTGAATTTAGTTTTCCTTCTCCTAAATTGGTTACTTTACAAAGGCTAAAGAACCTCATCTGTCCTACTATTTACCCATAGCTGGGGGGAGAATAGTTGGTTTCATGTCTTTCTACAAGAATTTTAGTGTAAGGGGGGAAACATGAACAGCTGGTTTGAATTTAGTTTTCCTTCTCCTAAATTGGTTACCTTACAAAGGCTAAAGAACCTCATCTGTCCTACTATTTACCCATAGCTGGGGGAGAATAGTTGGTTTCATGCCTTTCTACAAGAATTTTAGTGTAAGGGGGGAAACATGAACAGCTGATTTGAATTTAGTTTTCCTTCTCCTAAATTGGTTACCTTACAAAGGCTAAAGAACCTCATCTGTCCTATTATTTACCCATAGCTGGGGGGAGAATAGTTGGTTTCATGTCTTTCTACAAGAATCTTAGTATAAGGGGGAAACATCAACCGCTTTGTCCAGGATTTGAACTCGGGCTGACGATTCTGTTTCCTCTGACGTTAATTGTTACATGAGTGAGGGTCCCCACCCGACACAATAAACTTGACACTGTGTCGCATTCTGACTTTGTGGGGTGCAGCGGGAGGGGGTTGTAAATATCCATATTTCAGTCTCGTGTCAGTGGAACCCGACAAATGTTGTAACCCCTCCCCCATGAAAACTTTTTTTTTCTTTTAATAGAGGCTCCTCTTCCTCTTTGCAGGGGTGTTGCGTGCTGCGCTAGGGGTGATGGAACAAGGGTTCTTCTTCCCAATTCTCTGCAGCCCCACCACCACCCTCCTTACCCAAGTTCCCTCATCATCATCTCCTCACCATCCTCCCCTTCCCTTTTTATTTCCCTTTGACTCCTCTTTTTATTAACATTATCCCCTTTTCTCTCTGTCTTTCTCTCCTTTTATTCCTTCTCTCTCTCTCTCTCCCTTTTCTTCTCTCTCTTTGTCTTTCTTTCTTTTCTCTCTCTTTGTCTTTCTTTTCTCTCTCTCCCCTTGTTCTTCCTTTTCTTTCTCTCTCTCTCTCTCTCTCTTCTCTCTCTCTTTCTCCCTTTTCTTCTCTCTCTCTTTCTCCCTTTTCTTCTCTCTCTCTTTCTCCCTTTTCTTCTCTCTCTCTTTCTCCCTTTTCTTCTCTCTCTCTTTCTCCCTTTTCTTTCTCCCTTTTCTTTCTCTCTTTTTCTTCTCTCTCTTTTTCTTCTCTTTCTTTCTTCTCTCTCTCTTTCCTTCTTCTCTCGCTTTTTCTTCTCTCTTCTCTCTTTTCCTCTCTTTTTCTTTTCTTTCTTTTCTCTCTTTTTTTTTGTTCTTTTTCTTTTTGTTCTCTTTTCTCTTCTCTATACTTCTTTCTCTCTCTCTCTTCTTTCTTATATCTCTCTCTCTTCTTTCTTATCTCTCTCTCTCTTTCTCCATTTTCTTCTCCCTCTCTCTCTCTCATTTTCCTACTCTCTCCTTCCTTCTTATCCCCCACCCCATCCTGATATAGATATAGCATTCTTCATTTTCCAAAAATCCACACTCACCCCAAAAATATCTTTTGTCGATTCTTCTACCACCAAAATATTTCTTGCCCTATTCCTTCCTTCATCGTTTCAACAAATCAACCCACTAAAAATACTCGCCTAATTTACTAAAATAACCAAAAAAACAAATATTTTAAATCCAAATTTCCGTTTTTACTCAAAATATCGGTCAAATATTGTTCTTAAACTGATTGGTCATTTGGGATTCATTTTAGATTCTTTAAATTTCTAAAAGACAATTGTCGATAAAAAGTTACTGTGAAAAAACCATTTCTCTGAATTTTTGAGCTGAGGCTTGATAATTTCTGTTATTTGGATTATTCGGACTATTGTCCTCATCTTTATTGTTATCTACACTATTTCTCTGAATTTTTGAGATGAGGCTTGATAATTTGGATTATTTGGATTATTCAGACTATTGTCCTCATCTTTATTGTTATCTACACTATTTCTATGAATTTTTGAGATGAGGCTTGATAATTTGGATTATTCGGACTATTGTCCTCATCTTTGTTGTTATCTACACTATTTCTCTGAATTTTTGAGATGAGGCTTGATAATTTGGATTATTTTGATTATTCAGACTATTGTCCTCATCTTTATTGTTATCTACACTATTTCTCTGAATTTTTGAGATGAGGCTTGATAATTTGGATTATTTGGATTATTCAGACTATTGTCCTCATCTTTATTGTTATCTACACTATTTCTCTGAATCTTTGAGATGAGGCTTGATAATTAGTATTATTTGGATTATTCAGACTATTGTCCTCATCTTTATTGTTATCTACAGGGTCATTCCATGTCAAAACACCTGCACCCATATATCAACATTTAAGAGTTCATGGAGCCTTAGGATGATTGTCTTTAATTATAATCTTTCACTGAAATCCTGCACGTACATAGGAAAAAAACTCTGAACTTGACAGGTTCATATCTTCTAAAGTAGACTTTACTCACCCACAAAATTCTTTGATGAACTTAGGCAGACATAGTAGATGTTAGGAAAAAAATATTATAAAAATTGAAGAGGACCCATTTTCGATAGACTGACCGTAAGCTACATAGGTGAAAAGTTGTTGATTTTGGAGTCATGCATTTGGGTGGGTAAAATAAAATTTTCTATCAGGTATAGGGTTAAAATAGTTGGATATTTGGATTCTACAATCCTTATTTGCCTTACATACCAAATTTCAGAAATATTGAATGTATGGAAGTATTTTTTTTTAAATCAAAAAACAAAAAAAAAACACTGAGATTTTGTGACACTGCACAGCCTTAATTTTGAGGCAAAATAGGAAAATTATATCCCCCCCTCTAAAATCGGAACGGTAAGGTTTAAGACAAAATAATTTGGCACACTTTCCTAACTCATGAAGGGGAACATTTGTGCCAAATTTCAGGTAATTCGGTGTCGGTGGGTGTAACGCCCTGGTGAATTGACATGGAATGACCCTACACTATTTCTCTGAATTTTTGAGATGAGACTTGATAATTAGTATTATTTGGATTATTCAGACTATTGTCCTCATCTTTATTGTTATCTACACTATTTCTCTGAATTTTTGAGATGAGGCTTGATAATTAGTATTATTTGGATTATTCAGACTATTGTCCTCATCTTTATTGTTATCTACACTATTTCTCTGAATTTTGGAGATGAGGCTTGATAATTAGTATTTTTTTGGATTATTCAGACTATTGTCCTCATCTTTATTGTTATCTACACTATTTCTCTGAATTTTTGAGATGAGGCTTGATAATTAGTATTATTTGGATTATTCAGACTATTGTCCTCATCTTTATTGTTATCTACACTATTTCTCTGAATTTTTGAGATGAGGCTTCATAATTTGGATTATTTGGATTATTCGGACTATTGTCCTCATCTTTATTGTTATCTACACTATTTCTCTGAATTTTTGAGCTGAGGCTTGATAATTAGTATTATTTGGATTATTCAGACTATTGTCCTCATCTTTATTGTTATCTACACTATTTCTCTGAATCTTTGAGATGAGGCTTGGATTATTCAGACTATTGTCCTCATCTTTATTGTTATCTACACTATTTCTCTGAATTTTTGAGATGAGGCTTGATAATTAGTATTATTTGGATTATTTGGACTATTGTCCTCATCTTTATTGTTATCTACACTATTTCTCTGAATTTTTGAGATGAGGCTTGATAATTTGGATTTTTTGGATTATTCGGCCTACTTCAGATATTTCTTGTCAGACTTGGGAACCTTGTTTTCGTAATCGGGAGCCATCACGGAACTTTGAACCCAACTCTTTATTCAATCCACGGGGCATCCTGTTCTCATTCCACTAACCATAGCTGGGGTACAGGTATTAAGCTTGCAGAACATTGTTAGTGAGTTCAATGCTCATAGGGTGCTCCATACTACTGGCCTTGAGGCAAACTTTGTCAATGCTAAAATACAATACAGAACTGGGATCCCTGGTGATATATAATAGTTAGAAAGCTCCACTAGCAAACTATTGCTAATGAATTAAATCTTCACAGGGTGCTCCATACTTCTGGCCTTATGCCAGACTTAGTAAATAATGACTAACTATAATACAGAACTGGGATACCTACCACAGTGTGATAGTTAGAAAGCTTATCTAGCAGACTATTGTTAGTGAGTTTAATCTCCATAGGGTGCTCCATACTACTGGCCTTGTACCAGACTTAGTAAATGATGAACTACAATACAGAACTGAGATGCCTAGTGATGTATGATAGTTAGAAAGCTCTGCTAGCAAACTATTGCTAATGAGTTAAATCTTCATAGGGTGCTCCATACTCTTGGCCTTGTGGCAAACTTAGTAAATAATAGCTAACTATAATACAAACTGGGATACCTACCACAGTTTAATAGTTAGAAAGCTTATCTAGCAGATTATTGTTAGTGAGTTCAATGCTCATAGGGTGCTCCATACCTCTGGCCTTGTGCCAGACTTAGTGAATGATGAACTACAATATAGCATTATGGCAAAGAGCAACTGCTCCCTTTTTTTCCGTGACAAGTTGTTTGCGGATACAGTAGAGAAATGACAGCAGTTTTCGGAAAATATATTGAACTGTCCAAAAGTACGAACATAGCGAGTTTACGGATCAATACTATTGATTTTGGAGAATCAGCTTCGGAGAGAACCAATATTACATAACATTCGTCTTACTCAATGTCACTACAATAATACAGAGAGAGAGCGAGAGATTCACGTGTGGGGGCTAAAAATAGGCCATTTTGTATTGATTACATTTTATATTGAAATTCAGGGTGATATTGTTAGTTAATTTTCGATCGATTCTATTGCTTCATAAAGATTTAAAAAAAAAAGAAAAGAAGCATTTAACACTAATTTATATTCATTATCATCGTAGAGGTGTCTAGTGTAATGGTTATATATATATATATATATATATTTACCAACCCCTCCGCACGAGCAGGATGTGACACAAGGTCAATTTCTTAAGTGGAGTTCAACAGGTTTGAATTCAGAGTTTTCCTTCTCTTACACTGGTTACCTAACCAAAGTTAAAGAGCCCAGTCTGTCCTACTATTTTATCCATAGCTGGAGGGAGAGTAGGATTCATACCTTTCTCAAGGGTACTAGCGCTAAGTGAAATGCAATTATCACGTCCAGGATTTGAACTCGGGGCGACGAGTCCACTTCCCATGACTTTAACCAGTGTAGTGTAATGGTTATAGTTGTATGGTGAAACCGAGTTCAAATCCTGGATGAGCTGTTTGCATTTCACATTGAAGAATAAACATCATACTCACCTCCATGGGCAGGCTGTTACTATCGTCCAGTAACCAGACAAAAAGAAAAAAAGAACGTAACTAAATACGCTCTACTCTAAATGCTTGAGTACAGTCAATCCTGGATGAGGCTGTTTGTATTTCACATTTGTAGAATAAACATCATACTCACCTCCATGAGAAGGCTGTTACTAGCGTCCAGTAACCAGACAAAAAGAAAAAAACAATTTAACCAAATATGCTCTCTCTAAATGCTTGAACACAGTCAATCCTGGATGAGGCTTATATTTACATTTGTAGAATAAATATCATACTCACCTCCATGGAAGGCTGTTACTGTCGTCCAGTAACCAGACAAAAAGAAAAAAGAACGTAACTAAATACGCTCTACTCTAAATGCTTGAGCACAGTCAATCCTGGATGAGGCTATTTGTATTTCACATTTGTAGAATAAACATCATACTCTCCTCCATGGGAAGGCTGTTACTAGCGTCCAGTAACAAGAAAAAAAGAACGTAACCATATATGCTCTGCTCTAAATGCTTGAGCACAGTCAATCCTGGATGAGGCTGTTTGTATTTCACATTTGTAGAATAAACATCATACACACCTCCATGAGAAGGCTTTTACTATCGTCCAGTAACCAGACAAAAAGAAAAAAGAACGTAACTAAATACGCTCTACTCTAAATGCTTGAGCACAGTCAATCCTGGATGAGGCTGTTTGTATTTTACATTTGTAGAATAAATATCATACTCACCTCCATGGGAAGGCTGTTACTATCGTCCAGTAACCAGACAAATAGTAGGGCAACATTGGTTAGGCCACTGGTCTAGGAGAAGAAAAACTCTGTATTCAAACTTGTTAAATTTATATTCATCATCACCATGGAGGTGCGTGGTGTAATTATAGTCGTATGGAATGGACACAGTGAAACTGAGTTCAAATCCTGGATGAGGCTGTTTGCATTTCACATTTGTAGAATAAACATCACTCACCTCCATGGGAAGGCTGTTACTAGCGTCCAGTAAGCAGACAAAAAGAAAAAAAACGTGACCAAATACACTCTACTCTAAATGCTTGAACATAGCCAGTCCTGGATGAAGCTCTTTGCATTTCACATTTGTAGAATAAGCATCACTCACCTCCACAGGAAGGCTGTTACTTTTAACATTAACCAGGGTCTCTAGTTTTGGTTTAAGTAACCAATCTAGGGGAAGGAAAACTCTAAATTCAAGCCTAATAATAGATTTAAAAATCCTGGTATCTTTGACTTAGAAGAGAAACATAAACACCAAACAAAATCTACCCAACTATGGATAAATAGTAGGGCAGACTGGGCTCTGTAACCTTGGTTTAGGCAACTAGTCTAGGAGAAAGAAACTCTGAATTTAAACCTGTTTAACTAATAATAAATAATAAAATCCTGGTATCTTTGGCAAGAAGAAAAACAAAAACCCAAACGAAACCTAGGCAGCTATTGATAAATAGTAGACTGGACCAGTGTCTCTAGTTTTTGGTTAGGCAACCAGTCTAGGAGAAGGAAAACTCTGACTTTAAACCTTTTTAAACTAATAATAAATAATAAGATCCTTGTATCTTTGACTTAGATGAAAATTAAACAAATATTCAAAACCAAACCAAACCTACCCAACTATGGATAAATAGTAGGGCAGACTGGGCTCTGTAACCTTGGTTTAGGCAACCAGCTAGGAGAAGGAAACCTTGAATTCAAGCCTGTTAAACTAATGATAAATAATAAGATCTTTGTATTTTTGGCATAGAATAAAACAAAAAAAAAACCAAAACAAACCAAACCTACCAACTATGGATAAATAATAGACTGGACCAGTGTCTCTAGTCTTGTTTAGAGCAACCAGTCTAGGAGAAGGACAACTCTGAATTCAAACCCCATGACTGTGTAATCATCCTAAAGGGAGTGGCAAAAGCCACAGCTGGAGTCCTCGTGGCAGTCTGACATTGTGTTCAGCCTCATTTTTGATGACTCGTGGTGCATCAACATGAATGCCAAGTCATAGAGCACCTTGCCCCCTTCCCTTGGACAATGTCTGTGCCATGAAGAGAGGGGGAGGGAAGAGCCGCAGCATACAACCTTACCCAGGACTATGCCAAGATTCAGGCGCTGCATATCCGTAGTATCATGAGTCTGACAGATGTCATAAAATAAAAAACCATACAAAACAAAAAAAAAAAAAAAAGAAAACAAAGAAGCCTATTCGTGTGTAGCATGTCCTTTCTCTTCCCTTTCTTTCCTTATAACAAAGAGAAAACAAAAAAACAAAACCCCAAAAAGCCTATTCATGTCATTATTGTAGTTTTTAGCTTTAGAAATAAAATAAAATAATAAAAAAAGAAAGCAAAAAAAAACAATTTAAAAAAATAATAAAATCTGTCTTGAAAAAAAATTAGCATTATCGCTTCCACACACTCACTCCCTCTCTCTAATTTTCCCCTATTCTCTTTGTTTCCTACTTTCTTTCTTATATTTTTTCTGTGTAGCATGTCCTTTCTCTTCCCTTTCTTTCTTTATAACAATGAGAAAACAAAAAACGAAAAAGCCTATTCATGTCTTCATTGTAGTTTTTTGTTTTATATTATTTTTTTAATGGCATATCAACTCCTAATGGGATATTTCCCAACCCTATTGCCCTTATGGCAAGCCCCGATCCCTTTTATCATATGGCTGCTAGAAGGCGGTGACTGAGGGTCTACATGTCCTGGGAATGACGTTAAACTCTATCTGATGGTGAGGTTCCAGTTTGGAGGTTTGGGGAATGTGGAGCACCCCTTCATCACCATTGCTCCCTAATCCACTCTGACCCGGAGTGGTAGTACCTGTTAGGGTCTCCTCTATGGGTTAAATAGAAAAATGTATTTATAAAAAAATTGTATTATCCATTAATTGATTTATTTCAAAACTTTATCAGCATTAAATGACCCACTGAGGTTGATATGCCGTAAAAAAAAAAACAAACCAAGCCTAATGGGATATTTGTTTGTCTTATATGGATGGTTTGTGTGATAGGAGGTGAGTGGCTGTACAGCTGCTTTTTTGTGGGGTGCTACTTTCGGACTTTGTTTAGGACATCATGCAGCACTCTTGTTTAGTTCCCATCTAGCTTTTTCTCCAAGCAATTTGTTTAAGTCCGAGTGGTGCAGCCATACAGTAGCACTGGCATAGCTCGCTTATCAGAGGGATCAGATTTCCATATGATTGGTAAACTATCTATAGCAGTCTATGACTTTCCTATGAATATACTGACATGACTTTCTGTGGATGAGATATTACTACCTAGATATGTGAATTTCAGAGGCTTGTCATCGAGTGTGGAGAGGTCTTCATCTTGTTTAAAAAATATGAATTCTGTTTTATGTGAGTTTGAATATTAAAAAATTTGACCAAATTTTGTTTTTCACATCATAATTCATATATATTATATATATATATAATGCATAGGCCATTGGTGCTGGTTTGAATGTGTAGGAATCTCAGGTCAGGAGGTTGAGGATGTGGGTATTACTATGTTCTGGTGTTAAAGATTTTTTTTTTCTATGATTAAGCAAATTCTTGAGTAGAAGCATTCATCGTGTGTACGTGATGTCATGATTAAACACTTAAGCCATTGGTACTGGTTTAAATGTGTAGAAATCACAGATCAGGATCACGTGACTGCAAATTGTTGAGGCTGTAGGATTATGCACTTGTGTTAGATGCACTTTGGAAGCGGAAATACGAAATAATGATTTTTTTTTTCTTGCTTTATTCTTTTTTTTTTTCTTTTTTCAATCAAATGTAGGCTTATAAAAGATATCTATTTATTTCCTATTTAATTTTGTTTTTGTATGATTCCATTGGATTAAAAGTGTTGGATGGGGGAGCCTGTTTGTTTTTGTGCACTTTATGCGCATGTGTGTGTGTGTGTGTGTGTGCATCTGCGTTTTCTTCCATTTTTACAGCGTTTTAGTATCTTTTATGTTTGATGCTTTTTTTTGTTTTCATTTCTGAAGAACGCTGTTAAGGAATCCATCTTAGATTCTGACAAATGTGTTCCACTTACAAAAATGAGATGGATTTTTTTTTCTTTTTTTTCTTTTTTTCTTTTTTTTTTTTCTTTTCTTTTTTTTTTTCTTTCTTTTTCTTTTTTTTTTCTTTTCTTTCTTTCTTTCTTTCTTTTTATTTTTTCTTTTTCTTTTCTTTTCTTTTTCTTTTTCTTTTTTCTTTTCTTCTCTTTTTTTTCTTTTTTTTTTTTCTTTTTTTCTTCATCTTTCTTCAACATTTTTCTCCTCTTTTTCTTTTCTTCTTTATTTTATTCATATTTTCTTTTTCTTCAACTTTTTGTTTTTTTTTCTTTTTTTCTTCAGCCTTTTCTTTATTTCTTTATTTCCTTCATTTTTTTCTTTTTCATCTTTTCCTGTATTCTTTTCTTTTTTCTTCTTTCGTTTTTTTTTTTCATTCTTCACTGTTTATTCTTCAGATTTTTCTTCTTTTTTCTTTATTTCCTTCATTTTTCTTTTTCATCTTTTCCTTTCCTTTTCCTTTTTCTTTTTATTCATCTGTTTTTTTTTCATTTTTTCTTTCTATCTTCATCTTTTTCTTTTTTTCTTTTCTTTATTTCATTCATTTTTCTTCAACTTTTTCTTTTTTGTTTTCTTTTTCTCTTTATTTTTTTTCTTCTGCATTTTCTTCAACTTTTTCTTTAACTTTTCTTTATTTCCTTCATTTTTTTCTTTTTCATCTTTTCTATTTTTTCTTTTTCATCTTTTTTTTCCCTGTATTCTTTTATCTTTTCATTTTTTTTTCATTTTTCATTTTTTTCATTTCTTCATTTTTTTCTTCAGACTTTTCTTCTTTTTTCTTACTTTTTTCTTTTTTCTTTATTTCCTTCATTTTTTCTTTCCTTCATTTTTTCTTTTTCATCTTTTCCTTTTTCTTTTTTTTTTTCCTTTTTTATTCATCTATTTTCTTCATTTTTTTCTTCTTTTTCTTTCTTCATCTTTTTCTTCTCTTTTTCTTTTTCTCAGTAATAAAAAATCTTCTATTGTTTTCCTTAGAATTATTTCTTTCCCCTCCCCCTCTTTTCCAAGAAACGAAACAAAACAAAAGATGAATTCGATTTATAATTCTGATGTTTTGATGGGCGGAAACAAAACAATTCATTTTCTTATAATTCTGGATATGAAACACTTGAACAATATAATCTGAAAAAACCAATATTTATCTAGAATTTATTAAATGAACGTGTTAATGTAGTCGGATGGATGATAGACAAATCCCGAAAGACATCCTCTATGGAGATCTTACGTCTGGCAAAAGACAGATTGGTCGTGCCCAGCAGCGATTCAAGGATGTCTGCAAAAATGATCTTAGGTGCTTTGGCATTGTCCCTTCCAGCTGGGAGAATTTGGCTCAAGACCGCCCTCGGTGGCGGCAGAATCTCCGTAGAGGACTGTACATGTCAGAAGATACAACATCATGAAGCTAAGAGGTCCATAAGAAAGCAACGGCAACAAAGTATCGGCACATCAACATCTACAGGGACTGTCTTCAAATGCAAAATCTGTGGTCGAGAATGTTTCTCAAACATCGGACTTCATAGTCACAGGAGGCGCTGCAACTTCAGGGGCACACAAAAACTTTATCATAGTCTTTCGAGACTGAATTGCCAATGAAATGTAGTTGGATAGTTTGGGAAATGAATATACAAAGACAGATTTATTTTTTCTTTCTTCACGTGTCTTATTATAATGGAGATTTGGTGTTTGTCATTGAAACTATGTCACTGCTTATGTTACAATACCCTCAGGAACTGTGTAAGTTTATCAAGGGTATTTAATCTATAGTCAAAATCATTAATACATAGAATAAATCTTATTAATGATGTCTATGAAAAATCTGAGTTAGATTTGCCTCAAAACAGCCCATGTTGTTAATGCATTTAAAATTCTGTAATGTGTGTTATACATCAGCAAGAATGAAGAAAACAAGACATCTTCAGCAAAACAATAACTCAACGAGGGTTGACCTGCTATAAAAAACCAACCAATCAATCAAAATTGATAATATAAATAAATAACTAAGGGAATTGTGACGTCAGTGGTAATATAGTTTTGGATACAGACAGACACATAATCTGCATTATAATAAAGAGTATTTATATATATATAATGTAAAATGAAACTGGAAGTGAATCCAACGGTATGTTGAAAGGAGAAATAAAGGAAAGAAAGTATAGAATGGATAAAATAGGATATTTTAATCAATTTTACTTACACGTGTTTCGGTCAGGAGTTTATCCATGTGTACATTATTCAAACTATTATTATTTTTAAATAACCATTATTATTATTTCATTTCATTTGGTTATTTAAAAATAATAATAGTTTGAATAATGTACACATGGATAAACTCCTGACCGAAACACATGTAAGTAAAATTGATTAAAATATCCTATATCATCCATTCTATACTTTCTTTTATTCATTTTTTCAACATATATATATATATATATATATTAAGTTAAGAGTAAGGAAATGAATCTTTATATATATATATATATATATATATATATATGTGTGTGTGTATATATATCTTATACTTATATATATATATACACTAGTTGATCTACCTTTTCTTTATTGATTTTCCTCTTCATTTGCCCCTCTGTGAGCGCAGTCATTGTTTCTTGAGTGATATAGATTTAATTGCTGCTAAAAATATTCAGGATAGTGTCAGGGTGGGGGTCTGCCTCATTCAGAGATGCTTCTTTATTGTCTTCGTCTAAGTGATATGACGGCGCTCCTCCTGGTGACCTCCCTCGTCTGTCTGCATTGCTGCACTCCCCTGCAATGATGCCCCCCCCCTCATCGCCCGTCTGCCTGTGTGCACCTCTGCAATATTCTGTATGCTGCCCCACCCTTTTGAAACCCCCCAAGTCACTCTGTGTGTTGCCATCTCCTATGACACAACTTGATCTGTCTGTGTGTCCCTCTAGTCCTTGTCTAGCAATCTATATATTTATAAATTAAAAATAATAATATATAAAAGGAAGTTTGGTATGTACATGTCCACCTATAACTCCGAAAAGAGGAGTTATTCGGATTCGAAATCTTGCATACACATTAATATCCTTCTAACTAAGAAACACTAAATTTGGTTATTGATTTTTAGTGATTAAGGGATATGATTAATTAATCAAACAAAAATCAAATGATTTCGGAAACTATCGTATAGTTGCTCCTGCTGATATGCCAGCAGCAGGAGCTTGCCTGTTGTCTGTATCAGCAGTCATTCAAAATGTCGGCTCTATTTCTACTAATAAGTCAACAGTGTTGAATGTGATTGTTTTGTAATTTAGAACAAACTGTTAATTGTTTTTTTTTTGTTTTTTTGAGAACTAAAAAAAAATCAATTTTTCAAAGCAAGTTTATCTTTTTAAATGTAAAAAAAAATAAATATTTTTTACGAATACTTTCATGTTTCTTAGAATAAGATATATCCATTTTTAATCAGCGAAACTGAAAACTTTTTTTAAAGAAACTATTCATAAAATAATGAAATTTGAATTGATATGCAAAATATTCTACCTACAAATAAGTTAATGTTTAGTTATTAGCAATTACAGTAATTTATGAGGAAGTGCGTCCCGGTCTCTATTGCTACCCGGTGACTATTAAAATAACGTCCCCAGCTATGTCGTCTCGGTGGTGTTACTTGAAAGAAAACAACCAACTTAGGGCGTTAAATGTATTTGAGAGGGAGGGGCTCTTTTTTTTTTTGTCTTAATTCTTATTTATTTATCGTAATTTGTCTAGAAATTCATTTATAGAAATTTGTCGTAATTCTTGTTTATTTATAGAAATTTGTCGTAATTCTTGTTTAGATATGAAGATGGATATCTATCTATCTATCTATCTACCTCAATTTGTTCATTTTTTACTTTGTTTATATATATCTATCCACCCATCTCCATTTGTTCATATCAAAAAAGAGAACCCACCCCCTCTAAAATACATTTAACGCCCTAATTTGGTTGTTTTCTTTCAAGTAACACCGCTGAGATGACATAGCTGGGGGACGTTATTTTGATAGTCACCGGGTAGCAATTTCTGAGTCAGGAGACCGGGCCGCACTTCCTCATAAATTACCGCAATTACAAAAAACTGAATTTAAAATTGTCTTATGCACGAAAAAGTTTTAGAAAATAATCATTCAAGCGATTTAAAAAAAGAAAAAGAAAAAGGGATATAAAAAAATATTTTTTTTTTCAAATATCTTTTTACTGACTTTCTGTCCATGCTACCGTGATACACAAATGCAATATATAGCGTATCCCTAATCTCATTTCATTTCTTAGGAATACCAATAGTAGTAGGATTGCGGTACTTGCTACTCACATGGATCCCCAAATGGGTTAAAAGGGGCTCTTTAGCCTTGGTCGGCAACCCATCAAAGTCAAGGAGAAGTCCGACACAAAACCTCTGTTGCCTTTCAACGAAAGGCTAGGGGAGTAAACCCCGAAAACAAACCAGGAGCCAAAATCCCTTTGGTGGTGTAATGCTGAAATCCAGTGCCACCCATCAACTCCTGCGACACTACCATTGCCAAACCACATTGGTACCTTACTTTTCCTTTGGATCACAGCGTCAGTGTCGAGAGGGGGTATTTGCTGCATAGGCAACAGCTTATCCTCCATATGAACTACCACTGCCAAACTGCATTGGTACCTTACCTTTCCTTTGGATCACAGCGTTAGTGTCGAGAGGGGGTATTTGCTGCATGGGCAACAGCTTATCTTCTATATGAACCTGCCGACGCTATGTAGTACAAAGGAAAAAAAAAACCAAACTAAGACACTACTCAATCGTCTCTCATAGATTGGTTTCTAGAAGTTTTTAGGGCTGAGGAATCCGAAAATGTTATCAAAATAGGCATAAATTTAACCCTTTTAACGTTATTAATGATTTCTGATTTGTTCAATGCAAGATCAATAAGTGAAAAAATCACAATGTGGCATTACATATATTTTTTCCTTTCCTTTCACTGAAGTCTGAGTGACAATAAGTCTCCTTAGGTCTCCAGGACTCTTTGTGCGTATTCTAGCTGATTGCGGCCATGCAGTAGTCTGGATGGTCTCAATTCTCTCTGATTTCCAGGTCCTCCAGTCTTTTTTCCAATTTTATTATTATTATTATAATTGATTATTTTCATAATCCATGAATGAAATTTTGTTAAAACTATCTTCTTTAGATCACAAATGAATATTTCAATAAATGTCATAAATTAGGCAGACCATTCAGATAGCACCGCGGGTCACATGGGGCCCATGACTGACCAAAAACTATGTATTTACATTTCTTCTGCATATATTGAACATTATTTGTTCCAAAAATGGAGTTTCAGAAAAATTGAAGGGGTTGGGTGACATGGTCCTGATGATTTGACATCGTAGATGTAAGGCTGCCAACAACCATAACCCTATATTATATATACTAGCTAATTATAGTCCTTTGTAATAAGAGCAATTTGAAAAATATGACCGGAATTAATCATACTAGCAAGAATATGTGCTCTCCGCTGGGTGTAAGTATTTAAGTTTTAATGTAATCAAATTAGAAAGACTAACAAAATTAAGTAAGAACGTATATAAAAAGATTTTAAAAAAGTATATAGAAAGATTACACTCATTTTAATTATATTTTAATTCTTAGAGATCAATAACACCAAGTAATTATTTATCAAACCCAGTTTTGTTAAATCCAGTATGCAAATCAAACATCATATATTATGTCAACTTTTATTTCTTTGTGATATATAAGACACATTGCAGGATTTTAAATGCATTAATAATATGAGCTGTTTTGAGGCAAATCTTATTAACATTTTCATAGTGCATTTGTTAATAGATAAGATTTGAATTATTTATTTATATTCTATATAAAATCCTTATAGCATTGATTTTAATACGGTGGGAAATAAAAAAAAATGATATAAGAGAATAAAACAATAAGTATTTAAATTTTAATGTTATGGAATATATTAGATAAGAAAGACTAACGAAATTAAATAAGAACGCATATAAAAATATTGATTATATTTCAATTGGTTTCTATATAAAAATCATTCATAGGATTGATTTTGATATAGTGGGCAATAAAGCTGAGTCGGTAGAGCGTTCGGCTAGAAACCACAAGGTTCCTAGTTCGATACCGGTCCTCACCAACTCAGCGTATGAGTAGCACAGGGATCTGTGTGGTAAAGTAAGGAGCTGATGGTAGGTGTGGCGCTCCACCTCAGATGCTAAAAACAATCTCCTTGATCTAGCGCTATTGAAAAGGGGATAGACTCCCTTGCTGACTGGCTGATACCGACTTTAGGCCGCCCCGACGACTTTTATTAGAGACCAATAACACCAAGAAATTATTCTATGTCTAAAATACAAGATAGTCTTTGGAATTCCATATCACATGCAAAAATGAGGTACAACTAGCAAGATTAAGCGCTGCCCGGGCATAACTATTTAATTTTTAATGTAATGAAATATATCTGATTAGAAAGATTAACAAAATTAAATAAGAACGCATATAAAAAGATTACACTTATTTTAAATTTCTAATTATTCAATTAAATTCTATATAGAATTATTCAAATAAAAGCGCGTGGTGTAATGGTTAAAGTCATGGGAAATGGACTCGTCGCCCCAAGTTCAAATCCTGGATGTAATAATTGCATTTCACTTAGCGCTAATACCCTTGGGAAAGGTATGAATCCTACTCTCCCTACAGCTATGGATAAATAGTAGGGCAGACTGGGTTCTTTAACCTTGGTTAGGCAACCGGTCTAGGAGAAGGAAAACTCTGAATTCAAACCTGTTGAACTCCGCTTAAGAAATTGACCTTGTGTCACATCCCGCTCGTGCGGAGGGGTTGGTAAATATATATATATATATATAGAATTATCCATAGGATTAATTTTAATAGTGGAGAATAAAACAATAATATTAGAGATAAATAACACCAAGTAATTATTTATTAAACCTGGTTTTGTTAAAACCAGTATGCAAATTAACCACACTGTATATTATGTAAACTTTTATTTCTTTGTGATATATAAGACACATTGCAGGATTTTAAACACACTAATAACATGGGCCTTTCGGGGCTTGTGTTTGTTAATGTAAATTAACAACGTTGATCCGAGGGGGCTATCCCCCCAGGGAACACCTGCCCCCTTGATTTAAAGGGGCAGGGCTGGGTTTAATACCCAGTGCCTGAGGCGCCCCCCTCGAGGAGGAATGCTGACGGGATCGACTCATTTTTTGTGTCTACCACCCGTGAGCTACGGCTTGTGGGTGGGCCCACATAAAAATGTCCTTGTGTCATGCCCTCATAAGTGGGGTGAGAGGCAAATGCATTAATAATATGGGCTGTTTTGAGGCAAATACAAGATTTATTATTCTATGTATTAATGATTTTGACTATGAATCAAATAATCATTGATAAACTTTTGTAATTCCTGAGGTTATTGTGACATAAGCAGTTATGTAGTTTTGGTTAGAGACAGACACAGAATCTCCATTATAACAAGATGTGTCGCATCCTGCCTGCGGTGGAGGGGTTGGGTAAATACATTGGGTTTTTAGTCCACTCAAAATAGGAAATATGTTGTCTTCCTTGTTGATAGCTTTCCTTCCTGTTTTAATGGAACGAATAATTTTGTGCGTAACCGTTGCGCCTCTGGTTTTCTTTTTCTTTTTTGATATTGTTGAAGTGGCAGGAAGTGAAGAATCGGTCGCTTTCCTCTTCTTTCCGCATTCTAAAGAAAAAGTCTTGGAGACTTTGGTTCAGTCTTTCTCCCACAGCCAAAATTCTTTGTCCTTTGTTTCAAATCTTTATTTTTTGAAAATGTCACAAATCATTGCTAGAAACACGCATTCATTCTTACACAATATTTTCTATAGTTTAAAAAAAACAACATATTAACTATATTATTATTATTATTATTATTATTATTATTATTATTATTATTATAGTTTTTCACACCAGCGTTAGCTGATGGTATTTCACTAGAGTCTGAGTGACAACAAGTCTCCTCAGGTCTCCAGGACTCTTCTGAGTATCATTATCATTATTATTATAGTTTTTCACACCAGCGTTAGCTGATGGTATTTCCCTGGAATCTAAGTGACAACAAGTCCCCTCAGGTCTCCAGGACTCTTCTGAGTATTATTATTATCATTATTATTATTATTATAATAGTTTTTCACTGGAATCTGAGTGACAACAAGTCTCCTCAGGTCTCCAGGACTCTTCTGAGTATTATATTATTATTATTATTATTATAGTTTTTCACACCAGCGTTAGCTGATGTATTTCCCTGGAATCTGAGTGACAACAAGTCTCCTCAGGTCTCCAGGACTCTTCTGAGTATTATTTATTATTATTATTATTATAGTTTTTCACACCAGCGTTAGCTGATGGTATTTCCCTGGAATCTGAGTGACAACAAGTCTCTTCAGGTCTCCAGGACTCTTCTGAGTATTATTATTATTATTATTATTATAGTTTTTCACACCAGTGTTAGCTGATGGTATTTCCCTGGAATCTGAGTGACAACAAGTCTCCTCAGGTCTCCAGGACTCTTCTGAGTATTATTATTATCATTATTAGTAGTAGTAGTTTTTCACATTGTGCGTTTGGGTGCTTTTCTGAGGCTCCCTAACATATTATAAGAAGTCGTATTAGCTGCTAAAGCAAAAACCCTTTTAATTCATATAGGAGTGAAAAAAATGTATCATTTTCACCAATCAAAAGAAAGAAATGCCTTAATTGGAAATGACCTCATCAAATTTCGATTCATTGAGAATTGATTAATTATTTTTTGGTTAATTAGAACCTCAACACGGGTAGTTTAGTGCCTCCCCATTTTGGGAGAGGTCTTAACCCTCTAGAGGGGGAGTATTCAGTGTATTCTAACTCCTATCACATGGAAGTTATAAACTCACTTCACAAAGACTCTTTGTTGGAATTTGTTGTACATATTCGCCTGCGTTTGGGTGCTTTTCTGAGGCTGCCTAACATATTATAAGAAGTGGTATTAGCTACTCAAGCTAAAACCCTTTAAATCTTATAGGAGTGAAAAAAAATGTATCATTTTCACCAATCAAAAGAAAGAAATGCCTTAATTGGAAATGACCTCATCAAATTTCGATTTGTTGAGAATTGATTAATTAACTTTTTAATTAATTCCATTTCTTTTTTCTTTTTTTTTTGCTTTCTTCTTTTTTTTTTTGCTTTCTTCTTTTTTTAGCAAAGTTTTCTGCTTTGAAATGTGAAATTGTCTTGTAAAGTGAGTGTAAAAAAAAAAGCCTTCAGTTTTAATTTTGGTTTCTTTGGAACTAGAATAGCCAGTCACTTTGAAAATGGAATCGATCATCGAAATCATGTCAATATCTGTAGAGGCTTATGCTCACTTGGTAACAAAAACAGTCTCACTCAATATCTCGTCTTCATCACCTAGTTTATATATACTAGCAAATATATGCACCCTCCGGGTGCAAGTATTTAAGTTTTAATGTAATAAAATAGTGTATTGAATTAAAAAGGATAACGGAACTAAATAAGAAGGCAGATAAAAAGATTTGAAACAGAGGGGGTATAATGGAAAAATAGAACTGAAACTTGCACTTCTCTCACTCCCGTCTTTCATTGCTAAATTTTCCTAATCTAACTATTTAGTTAAAATAGGAAGTAAAGAATAAAAATACAGTTATTCTTTTCTTGTTAATGGATTTATTTTAAGATTTATCTCTGAGATTTTAGATAATATTCATTAAGATAAAACCAAACAATTAGAAATCAATAATACTAAGTACATATTTATTAAAATAAGATTTTTAAAGATCAATATGCAAATTAGCCTTCCCATTCACACTGTAAACCTCTATTTTGTTGTATATATAAATACAATTGCATGTTATTAGTATGTAGATATGGTCAACAGTATTAATAATGTAAAACAATTCTAATTAATAATTGAGGTTTAAATAAAAATAAAATCCTATAGAATGTGACGTAAGGGAATTGTGACTTGTATAGTAATATAGTTTTGGTTACAGACAGAAAAACACACAATCTCCATTATAATAACTAGCAAATATATGCACCCTCTGGGTGCAAGTATTTAACTTTTAATATAGTAAGATATCGTATTAAATTAGAAAGGCTAATGAAACTAAATAAAAATGCATATAAAAAGATTTGAAACAGAGGGAGTATAATCGAAAAATAGAATAACTGAAACTTACTCTTCCATCACTCTCGTCTTTCATTTTTATTTTTTCTAATTTAAGTATTTAGTTAAAAGAGGAAGTAAAGAATAAAATGACAGTTATTTTTATCTTGTTAATGGATTTCATTTAAGATTCATTGAAGAGATTTTTGCTTATATTCATTAAAATAAAACCAAACAGTTAGAAATCAATAATACTAAGCACATATTTATCAAAATCACATTTTTAATATCAATATGCAAATTAGCCTTCTCATTTGCACAGTAAACCGCTATTTTGTTGTATATATAAATATAATTGCATGTTGTTAGTATGTAGATATGCTTAACAGTATTAATAATGTAAAACAATTTTATTATTAAGAGGTTTAGATAAAAATAAAACCATGGAGAATATGACGTAAATAACTAAGGGAATTGTGACTTGAGTAGGAATATAGTTTCGGTTACAGACAGACAAACACACAATCTCCATTATAATAAGATATATATATTTATATATTTAATTTGTTGATTTAAAAAAAAAAAAATTGCTTATCATAGACAGCTACCCAGGTTGTCTTGCTAAGTCGCAATCATCGCATACAAACTTCGTTAGCATTTTTATGAAAAAATTGAACTTTTAAAAATCCGAAGCGTATTAGCATCCACAAAAGCAACCAACGTTATTTGCAGTCCAGAATATAAGATTAAGAAAAGATCTTCAAATAAACACCATAAGATCTAATTTGACAGCCTGATGATTGCGACTTAGCAAGACAACCTGGGTAGCTGTCTATAATAAGCATTTAAAAAAACCAAAAAACTCAACAAATTAAATAAATATTAGCTCTCACAATTTGTGATTGAGCACTGTATTTACTTTGTTTCATCACAAAAAAAATTTGTTTATATATATATATATATATATATATATATATATATAAAGTCATACACAGACACTGTTTTGATGTTTCACATCTCATCAGTGTGGCTAGACACAACAACTCCGACCAGAAGTGAACCCCGACTGACTTTACACCTGTCCAATCCATTAACTTCTAGACCATTGCGAACTGCTGTTTAAGGAGCGGTGTCTTAACTATTTTAATTACATACATCTGTGTATATACTTTACGATCACCAAAGAGATCAAATTTGTAAACAGATGATCATTGTGTTATGCTGGTGGTGAAAGTTCATTAAAGTCTCTCCTAATGAGCTCTACCGGGTTACGGGAGCATATAATAAGGCATCCACAGACACTTGCTGCCGTTTAAGGAGCCGTGTTTTAACTGTTTTAAATACATACATCAGTGTATATACTTTACGATATATATATATATATATATGAGTATGAAAAGGTGGAATGAAAACATACTCATACGTCGGATTCATTTCCTTTCTTTTAACTTATATATATATATATCTTATTATTATAATGGAGATTGTGTGTTTTTCTGTCTGTAACCGAAACTATATTCCTACTCAAGTCACAATTCTCTTAGTTATTGACATCACATTCTACATGATTTTATTTATATTTAAACCTCAATTATTAATAACATTTCTTCACCTTTTTATTAGTGTTGTCCATATCTACATACTAATAACATGTTATTGTATTTATATATACAAAAAATAGCGGTTTGCAGTGTGAACGGGAAGGCTAATTTGCATATTGATATTAAAAATGTGATTTTATTAAATATGTGCTTAGTATTACTGATTTCTAACTGTTTGGTTTTATTTTAATGAATATAAGCAAAAATCTCTCCAATGAATCTTAAATGAAATCCATTAACAAGAAAAAATAAGTGTAATTTTATTCTTTATTTCCTAATTTAACTAAATAGTTAAATAAGTAAAATTCAGTGATGGAAGAGTAAGTTTCATTTCTATTTTTTTATTATACCCCCACTCTGTTTCAAATCTTTTTATCTGCATTCTTATTAGACTTTCTAATTTAATACGATATTTTATTACATTAAAACTTAAATACTTGCACCCGGAGTGTGCATATATTTGCTAGTATATATAAAGTTCTTTTTTCTTCATCCCTTTTCTTCTTTTGCTCTACTCTTGCTTGTGCTTGTCTTCATCTTTTTGTTTTCTCTTCTTTATTTCTCATCTTCCTTGTCTCTCTTCTTCCCTCATCTCATTTTTCTTCATCTCTGTTTTTCCTTCCTATTTCTTTCTTTCATCTCTGTTCTTCCATGTCTCTTTTTTTTCTTCATCTCTTTTCCCTTCACTTCTGTTCTTTCTTGTGTCTCTTTCTCTTCTTCATCTGTGTTTTTCCTTCATCTCTCTTATTCCTTCTCTCTTCTTTTTTTTTCTTCTTCTTCATCTCTCTTTTTCCTTCATCTCTCTTTTCCCTCATCTTTTTCCTTTTTGTCCCTCTTTTTCCTCATCTCTTTTTCCTCTTCATCATCTCTCTTTTTCTTTGTCTCTCTTCTTACCTCTTCGTCTCTTTTTTTTCCTTGTCTCTTTTTTCTTCTTCATTTCTCTTTTCTTCTTTGTCTCTCTTTTTCCTTCAGCTCTCTCTATCTTTCATCTCTGTTCTTTCTTGTGTCTCTCTTTTTCTTTGTTTCTCTTCATCTTTATCTCTCTTTCCCCCTTCATTATCTCTCTCTCTCTCTCTCTCTCTCTCTCTCTTCCTTCCTTTCTCCCCATTCCTCTCCATTCCAGTGTTTCATATAATTTCAATGATTCTTTTTTCCTTGTCTCTCTTCTTCATCTCTCTTTTCCCCCTTCATCATCACTCTCTCTCTCTCTCTTTTCCCCCTTCATCATCACTCTCTCTCTCTCTCTCTCTCTCTCTCTCTCTCTCTTCCTTCCTCTCCTTCCTCTCCATTCCATTGTTTCAGATAATTCCAATAACTGAAAATCCTTTCAAATTGGTCAACATCAATATCTCTTGGATCAATTCCCAAATTCTTCCTGGTCAGATTTTGGCACGACTCTTCTTGTCGATACAAATAAATAAGTCAATCAGAAAATAAAACTGCTGGTTCTCTCGCTTGGAGGTTGTCCCCACAATTGGCCTCAGTCGAGATCATGGTGGTCACCTCGATATAAGCTACTACTTTATCGTTCTTCTTTTATTTGGATCAGGTTTTATAGGTAGACAAAATGACCCAAGTGTTGATTTGTTGATAATGGCTTTAAGCTAGGGATGTACAAAACCATGCACACTTGCTAAAAATCCATTGAAAAAAAAAAATCTTACTGAATTAGTTAATCATCAGATTTGAATAAAATATCTATCTAATGTGTGTGTGCTTTTGTTTCTCGGTCTGTAAGGCCCTTCTTATGGTTCAATTTATAGTACGTTCTGGTGCAGTTAAATTTATTCGAATGTTTAAGCAATTCTTAATAAATGCCGAAATATATATATATATATATATATATATATATATATATATATACTCACACATATACAGATGCATATATATATATGAATTGTACTTCGATATCACACATATACACACACACACAGATATATATATATATATATATATATATATATAATATATGGATATCTACTGAGTCAGACGAACCTACTATTAGTTTCGCATAAAGCTTCAGGGCTAAAATCTGTCAGATTTTAGCCCTGAAGAGCTTTATGCGAAACTAATAGTAGGTTCGTCTGACTCAGTAGATATCCTTATTACTTGGCTCTACTTAGGTATCGAGCACTTTTTACAAATTAGCTTCTCCTAGCGGTTATATGAATATATATATATCTTATATACATATATATACATATAAATTGTTTTTTCTTTTGGCCAAATATAGTATAGCCAAGTAATAAGGATATCTACTGAGTCAGACGAACCTACTATTAGTTTCGCATAAAGCTCTTCAGGGCTAAAATCTGTCAGATTTTAGCCCTGAAGAGATAAAAAGCAATTGTTTACGCATTGAGATAAATATTGATCATATTTATACATAGTATAGTAGAGGATAGAGCAATTTATACAAATAAAATATCTCTTTCAGATCCCGAGAAGAAAATGTTATTCCTAAGAATACTGAATGCCAAATACTGAAATGATAAATTATTCTGTCTTAGTTTAAATTCTAAAATAAATTTGTTTTCTTATGAGTTGAGTATAAGAGAAGTTTTCATCCATTGAAAAAAAAAAATCTTACTGAATTAGCTAATCATCAGATTTGAATAAAATGTTTGGTTACTTCCTAGTTGATTAACATGAGTAACCCAGAAAAAAAACAGAATCCAAATTATTTATTTGTTTTCCCATCTGTTCAATCACGTGGGACCTGGTTGGCTGTTCAGTTTCAGTTTGGACGTCAGGCAGATAAGATGTATCTGCTTTAGCTGGAGCTCACTGCACACGCGCATTGTGTTTAGTTAGAGAAATATGTTTAGTTAAGTAAATAAAAGTTTAATTAAATAATATGGTTTTGTGGTTGATTAATGTCTTGGCAACAAGACTAACCTAGAAGAAGAAATGAATCAAGGATGACCAACAAGCAAGAACAGAGAAAGACGAAGTCCAGACGTTAGAAGAAGAACGTAAGATACCAAAGATGAGCAGAAGAATAATAGAAGTAAAGAAAGCGTATACAACACATGTACATATCATGTTACATCAAGCCCTAGTACCAATATGATTGCCCCAATTCTATTGCCCTTATGACAAGCCCCAACCCTTTTTATCATGTATGTGCTAGAAGGCGATGGCTGAGGGTCTTCATGTCAGGGGTATGACATGACATTAAACTATCTGATGGTGATGTTCCAGTTTGCATATGCACAAAGTAGAATTTATCATTATTATTATTAATAAATTTCATCCATTGTCAGCTTGGCAGTCCGGTTTCAAATCACGCACAGGGCGGTCTTCCGATCTATAGCTCTGCTGATGAGGCCTAATAGGCCGAAATGTACATACAGAGATTGATTTTTCTTGATTTGTTTAGCCATACATTTAATAGGTATTCCCGCCTAATTCATTATTAATTAATTAATTTTCAAAATTAGGTCCGACTCCAATTAAGCACTTATTCTCCCAAAAATTATCGGCAAAAAAGCCATTCTAAACAAACCTTGTTTACAAAATATATTTATATTTTTCCATTTTTATCTTCTCAACATATGTCAGATTTATTTCCATCTTCTTTATTTTCACACATTATTATTTGTAGTAAGTAAGATGGCCTCATTTTTTCGTTCTTACCTCAAAATTTGGGTTAAAAACCTCAGCTGAACAAATAAGCAAACTCTAAAAGAAACAGGAGTTATTTGAAAAGTATTTATTTGAATGGAAAGAAAAACATCTCCTTAAAACACAAAAGGGACTTCTAGATAGGTCACCAGGTCATTCTATATAGAAGAATAAAAAAGAATTTGGTTGTTAGGGTATGAGAAACAGGATTAACCATTTGTATGCCAAAGTTTTTCTATGCACGTCTTGTAAGGTACGCAATCAGGTCTAACCAAATAAAAGGGGCTTTTATGATACTTTTGAAAAAAAATTAAGGAGTAAATTAGGCAGCAAGGGGGAGGGGGTGAAATAAAAATATCATTAATATGAAGGAGATGATTAACATCTAAAACTGTACAGTTCTGCTATGGAATTCTGATAGTTGAACAGTCCATGACATGCAACACTACTTTAGCCCTTACTTAGACTAGATGCTGGAGAGACCTCATCCAATCAATCAGTTGATCATGTCAATCCCTAGCAACAATATGATTGTCCCAACCCTATTGCCCTTATGACATTTTTATCTAAAGAAAATTCTCAAAGGACAGACAAAAGCAAAATTAGCTATAAAGCCATTCCTTATGTAAATACTTCTATCATTTTTGATGGGTACCATGTGAGTATATAAATATATGTCTTTTTCGTTGATGGTAGCTTTATATATGATATTATTAAACAATTACCATTTAAAAGACAGTTTATTCTATCACTGGAGTTGCATATTCTCTTTTTCTTTGATGGTAGCTTTATATATGATATTATCAATAAACAAAAATCTAGGTGATTTGAAGTGTTTGAGGTGAAAGTTAATCATGAGAAAATATTACCAAATTACAAAAACAACCCCCCCCAAATTTCTAATTGAAATATTGATTTGTTCTAATCAATGAAATCAATAATTAGTCCATAAAAATCAATAAATAATCAAATAAATTAATTTGAACTGAAATTGAGAAAAACTTTGCCGCTAAAATATTCTACAACACTTCAAAGTTAATCAACTTTAACAAAGAAGGTAATATTTTTCCAAAAAAGGAAAAGAAAAAAAAAAACAACATAGAATTGGACCAAAAAAATCTTGTAGCAAAAAGTCATAATCAGAAATTAGAATTTTTTTTCTTGATTAGATGAGAGAGAGAGGGGGGTAGAGGAGAGAGAGGGGGGTAGAGAGAGGGGGTAGAGAGAGAGGGGGTAGGAGAGGGGGTAGAGAGAGAGGGAGAGGGGGGTAGAGAGAGAGAGAGAGGGGGTAGAGAGAGAGAGGGGGGTAGAGAGAGAGAGAGAGAGAGGTAGAGAGAGAGAGGGGTAGAGAGGAGAGAGGGGGGAGAGAGAGAGAGAGAGAGAGAGAGAGGGTAGAGAGAGAGAGAGAGGGGTAGAGAGAGAGAGAGAGAGAGAGAGAGAGATCTGTAGAACAGTAAGAGTTAACTAAGACTTGATTCTAATATATACTAAGATTATGTATATTTACCAACCCTTGTGCACGAGCAGGATGTGACACATTATGAGAGAGAGAGTTGTGGACTCATCTTACCTTTTCTTAGAGAGTAAATGAACTGGCCCAGGATGTGACACATTATGAGAGAGACAGACAGACAGACACAGAGAGACAGAGAAAGATCTGTAGAACAGTAAGACTTAACTAAGACTTGATTCTAATATATATTAAAATTATTTATATTTACCAACCCCTCTGCACGAGCAGGATGTGACACATTATGAGAAAGAGAATGAAAGAGAAAGAGAGATTTGTAGAACAGAAAGACTTAACTAAGACTTGATTCTAATATATACTAAGATTATGTATATTTACCAACCCCTCCACATGAATTTGATATGAGACATTCAGAGAGAGAGAGAGAGAGAGAGTTAAATCAAGATTATTATACTTTTTACATATTGAACTATTTTGCTATAACACTTAAATAAACATATCAAACCTTGTAATAATTAAATTATCATACTGTGGTTTATCCACCCAGTCCTGCTAGTCAAGATTATTAAATAGGAATAATGAGAGAGAGAGAGAGAGAGAGAGAGAGAGAGAGAGAGAGAGAGAAGAGGAGCTGTAGAACAGAAAGACTTAACCAAGACTTGATTCTAATATATATTAAAATTACTAGCAAATATATGCACCCTCCGGGTGCAAGTATTTAACTTTTAATATAGTAAGATATCGTATTAAATTAGAAAGGCTAATGAAACTAAATAAAAATGCATATAAAAAGATTTGAAACACAGGAGGTATAATCGAAAAATAGAATAACTGAAACTTACTCTTCCATCACTCTCGTCTTTCATTTTTATTTTTTCTAATTTAAGTATTTAGTTAAAAGAGGAAGTAAAGAATAAAATGACAGTTATTTTATCTTGTTAATGGATTTCATTTAAGATTCATTGAAGAGATTTTTGCTTATATTCATTAAAATAAAACCAAACAGTTAGAAATCAATAATACTAAGCACATATTTATCAAAATCAAATTTTTAATATCAATATGCAAATTAGCCTTCTCATTTGCACAGTAAACCGCTATTTTGTTGTATATATAAATATAATTGCATGTTGTTAGTATGTAGATATGCTTAACAGTATTAATAATGTAAAACAATTTTATTATTAAGAGGTTTAAATAAAAATAAAACCATGGAGAATATGACGTAAATAACTAAGGGAATTGTGACTTGAGTAGGAACATAGTTTTGGTACAGACAAACAAACACACAATCTCCATTATAATAAGATGTATCACACGTTGGTAGGTTACTTTAAGCCTTCCAACATTATCATAACAACCACATGTTATATCAGTATAAGCTGGACAGTGAGGGAGTTTATCCCCTTTTCACTAGCACTAGACCAGAGAAATTATTTTTTGCATCTAAGGTAGAGCTCCCCACTCCTCATATTCCATAATTGCTGAGGTGGAGTGCCACACCTAGCATCATCTCTTTACTTTACCGCACATATCAGATTACTGTGTTGGCGGGGACCTGTATTGAACCTTGGACCTTTTGATTGCAAGGTGGCTGCTCTACCGACTGAGCTAAGTTGGCCCTTAATTGATGAAGTCTATTTTAATTTCTGGCTAAAAGACTGATACAGAATTAGAATTGAATAAATGGTCTAATATTCTGTAATTGCTCGTCTTGTAGGAAACGGTAAATCCACAGACATCGCCTGGAATTAAATACCAACATAGTTTCTGGCTAATTATGCCCGTGTTTGAAATGTCAAATCTAACTAAATTCTGCTGGTGTGCTGGGTGGGTGAGCTTCAGCGGCATGTGCTCTAGGGGGCGTGGGGAGGGGGGGAGCAGTCAATGGCGGATAACAAGTGGTTTCACTTGCTAATTTCGGAGAAATTCCTTTTTGAGCTTTTGATATTTTATCGGCCAAAACTTGGTCTTCGCATTTGTCTACCGCCAGGGGAGGGAGTGGAGCCGGGTGTGTGTGGGGGAGGCGAGGTGTGTGTGTGTGTGGGGGGTCTTGGGTGCGGAGGATGTTCGTTCCTGGAAAGTAACGTAAAAGACAGTGCTCATCTGAAAACCTCTCGAGACTTGGATATCATCCGGCATATGTAGATAGTTACTGTCTTTAGTCTGGCACAAGGTCATTAATTGAGGGGGATTACAAGTGGTTTCACTTGCTGATTTCAGAGGAACTCCTTTTTGAGCTTTTGGTATTTATCGGCCAAAACTTGGTCTTCGCATTTGTCTACCGCCAGGGGAGGGAGCGGAGCCGGGTGTGTGGGGGAGGCGAGGGTGTGTGTGTGTGTGTGTGGGGGTCTTGGTGCGAGGATGTTCGTTCCTGGAAAGTAACGTAAAAGACAGTGCTCATCTGAAAACCTCTCGAGACTTGGATATCATCCGGCATATGTAGATAGTTTACTGTCTTTAGTCTGCACAA
This sequence comes from Doryteuthis pealeii, assembly GCA_023376005.1. Lineage (NCBI taxonomy): Eukaryota > Metazoa > Mollusca > Cephalopoda > Myopsida > Loliginidae > Doryteuthis > Doryteuthis pealeii. The sequence continues at coordinate 1,272,069 of CM042180.1, forward strand.
GGTCATTAATTGAGGGGATTACAAGTGTTTCACTTGCTGATTTCAGAGGAACTCCTTTTTGAGCTTTTGGTATTTTATCGGCCAAAACTTGGTCTTCGCATTTGTCTACCGCCAGGAGGGAGCGGAGCCGGGTGTGTGTGGTGGGGAGGCGAGTGTGTGTGTTGTGTTGGGGGGGGGGTCTTGGGTGCGGAGGATGTTCGTTCCTGGAAAAGTAACGTAAAAACAGCGCTCATCTGAAAACTCTCGAGACTTGATATCATACGGCATATGTAGATAGTTACTGTCTTTAGTCTGGCACAAGTCATTAATTGAGGGAGATTACAAGTAGTTTCACTTGCTGATTTCAATTTTATAATTTAAAAAAAAAAAACTCTAAAAATAGTCTGTTAATAAACAACCGGATTTTGATAAATGAAAAAATGTCCTTATGAATCGAGATCGCAAAAGGGGTACCTAAAGGTCATATGGTTCGATTTTTCATTAACTTTATATTCCTCAATAAACTGGTAGAAATAATTTTCACTAACTTCAAATAAATTTTTTGGTAAATATTTTTTAATATTTTTAAATAGTTTGGTTTAGTTTTATAGACTGGTAGAAATAATTTATATTAACTCATAGATAAAATCCAACCAACCAACCATCTCTGAATATCAAGGTTACTGAGTTACTTCCCTTGCTAATCATGGCTTTCTTATTATTACTTAATGTTTTATTGGCATAAGGAGTTTTCATATATATATATATATATATATATATATATATAGAGAGAGTCAGACACTATCTACCTAGGTCTCACATGGATGGTTCTTCAGG
>CM042180.1:1275384-1315384 GCA_023376005.1 Doryteuthis pealeii
GTGTGTATGTATGTGTGTGTATGTAAATGTATGTGTGTGTAGGTATGTGTATGTATGTATGTGTGTGTATGTGGTATGTATGTGTATGTGTGTATGTAGTGTATGTATGTGTATGTGTGTATGGTAGGTTGTTGTGTGTGTGTTATGTTATGTAGTAGTATAGTGTGTGTAATGTATGTATAGATATGTGTATGTATGTATGTATAGATATGTTGTAGTGTGTGTATGTATGTAATAATATGTGTATGTATGTGGTGTGTATGTATGTATAGATAGTGTATTATGTATGTATAGATATGTGTATGTGTGTGTATGTATGTATAGATATGTGTATGTATGTGTGTGATGTATGTATAGATATGTGGTGTTTGTATGTTGTTAGATATTGTGTGGTGTGTGTATGTGATGTATAGATTGTATGTGTTGTATGTATGTATAGATATGTATGTGTTGTATGTATGTATAGATATGTATGTGATGTGTATAGATATGTATGTCATGTATATAGATATATATGTGTATGTATGTATAGAATATATGTGTATGTATGTATAGATATATATGTTATGGTATGTATAGATATGTATGTGTATGTATGTATAGTATATGTATGTGTATGTATGTATGATATGTTTTTGTGATGTTGTATGTGTATGTGTATGTAGATATGTATGTGTGTGTATGTATAGATATGTATGTGTGTGTATGTATAGATATGTGTATGTGTGTGGTATGTATGTATAGATATGTGTATGTGTTGTGTATGTATGTATAGATGTGTGTGTGTGTGTGGTATGTGTGTGTGTGTATGTATAGATATGTGTATGTATAGATTGTGTATGTATGTATGTATAGATATGTGTATGTATAGATATGTGTATGTGTGTTTGTATAGATATGTATGTATAGATATGTTTGTGTGTGTGTGTATGTATAGATATGTTTGTGTGTATATGTATATATTTGTGTGTGTTTGTATAGATATGTTTTGTTGTATATGTATATATTTGTGTGTGTGTGTTTGAGTTATATAGTGTGTATGAGTATATATGTGTGTATAAGTGTGTGTGTTATTATGTGTGTGTGCATATATATGTGTATGTATATATATATAATCATGAGAATTTCTCTATGATATTGATAGATCAAATTCTTTTTATTTTATATCCTGTCGAAAAAAGAAAAAAGAAACAAAATGTGTACCATTTTAAAAATTTTTAATTTTTAATTTCTCGTTGGAATTAATTTCTGTGAGTTCGTTGTTTGCCTCCTTGTTTTCAGATTTCTAAATGTTGGAATATTTACTGGAATGGTAAGAATTGGTGCTGTGTAAGCAAACGGCAGATGCAGTTTTAAAAGAACACAGCGCAGCAGCAGCAGCAGCTGTTGCAATTGGGTCTCCTCTTAGTAGAATAGTCATCTCGGTTTTTTTTTTTTTTTAATTTTATTCTGCAATGCGTTCTTTGACGACGAAAACCATTTTTTTTCTTTTTCTGCTGCCGTGTGTCATGCTGGGATTTTTTTTTTTTTTTTTTTTTTTTTTTTTCCTTTAATGGTTTTTGCAGATTCTCCCAGAAACGCTGGAACGGAAACCAAAATAGAACTAAGTCTTGTATTTGGGATGTTCTTCATTCAGTTCTTTTACCGATTTCTATTTTGTTTGTCTTGGCCTTCCTGCAGACGTGGGGGATTTTGTTTTTTCTGTACTTTAAATCAATACCGTTCTGTTGGTGTTTGTCTGCAAATAGGAATGTAAGTGGTGTGTGTTGTGTGTGTGTGTGTGTGTGTGTGTATATATATGTATATGTATGCATTATGCATATGTAAATAAGTATATATATGTATATATGTTTGTTTATGCATATATGTGTATAAATGCATTATTTATAAATGTATGCATATGTATGTGTGTGTGTAATAATGTATGCATATGTATGTGGTGTTGTATAAATGTATGCACTGTATGTGTGTGTGTATATTCTATGTATGCATAGTGTGATGTTGTTATCTATGTATGCAATGTGTGTTGATATCTTGTAGCATATGTGGTGTGTGTATATCTATGTAAGTATATGTATGTGGTGTGTATATTATGCATATGTAAGTGTATGTATGTGTGTTTGTATTCATGTGTGTTGATATGTATATTATGTGTGTGTGTGTCATTCATATGTGTGTATGCATATGTATATATATGTGTTGTTGTGTGTATTCATATGTGTGTATGCATTGTATATATATGGTGTTGTGTTGTTATCATATGTGTGTATGCATATGTATATATGTGTGTGTGTGTATTCATATGTGTGTATGCATATGTATATATGTGGTGTTGTGTGTATTCATATGTGTGTATGCATATGTATATATGTGTGTGTGTGTGTATTCATATGTGTGGTATGCTATGTATTATGTGTGTGTGTGTGTATTCATATGTGTGATATTCATATGTTATATGTGTGTGTGTGTATTCATATGTGTGATATATGTTATTTATGTGTTGTATTATATGTGTGTGTTGTGTATTTATATGTGTGTATACATATGTATATATTGTATGCATGTACGCATATATATATATATATATATATATATATATATATTATGTGTGTGTCTGTGTATGTGCTTTTTTATATATATGTGTGTGTATGTGTGTAGGTGCATATTATGTTTGTCTGTAATATTTTTTGCAATCAAAGAAATTTGTATAGTCACCTAAGACATTGTTCATTTCCGCCGCTCAGTCTTAGATATACCATCTATTCCCCCCCTCCGCCGTGCAGAGGGGGTAAGACGCCTTTTAAAAGAAATTCCTGTGTATGATACTAAACTTTATCTGATTAGTGAGCTCCACTTCTAGGTTTATATAAGCATGTCTTGCCCAACGAATCCAAAACGTTCTCAAGATCAACCCATTTTAAGTTATTGATGATTTCTGATTTTTTAATAGCAACAATGTCCCATATGCACTGCGTCTACGACTACAATTTAACATCATTAGATACCGTAAAAGAAAAAAGGTCTCACACTAAAAAGAGCAAGACACAGGCGCTGATATCCCGCAAAAACAATCACAAGATGCGGACTATGCTGAGACCTTGCACTTCTTGCAGATACACCGGAACAGGCTGAATACTGCTACATAGCTTAGAGGAGCAGCAAAGAATATAGGCTCTATGTGAACTCCAATAAAACAGAGTTCATGAGTTTCAAAAATAAAGGAACATCTCCACACTCAACGCAACCTTTAAGCCAGTAGATCAATTCACGTACCTGTTGTGGTAATATCTCCTCCACAGAGAGCAATGTTAATACATGGATAGCAAAGGCAATGTCAGCCACAAACAATTATCAGTTATATGGAGGTCTGATCTCCCTGACAGGCTGAAGCGACGGTTCTTCCAGGCTGTGGTTGTATCAGTGCTGCTATATGGGTGCATCACCTGGACCCTAACAAAGCATCTTGAGAATAAGCTAGAGAAAATGAGGCACCCCTGAAAACTAGAAAATTAAAGAGCCTTTAAGAATTTTTTTTAACAATCTGATAGATTGGTGTGTAATCAATAATAATCCATTGTAAAGAAAATTTTTTTTAGATGGGAGGGGTCCATTTCCAGGTCCCGCTCAAATTTTCATTATTTTTGTTCAAAAAGCAAATCTGGTGATAGTGAATGTGTATATATATATTTACTTTGTGGTTAATTGTTTATTTTGTAGTTTCCTCCGGACAACGTACACACAACTGCCCTTTATATATGGATAGATTATTTATTCATAGGTAGGGTTATATAACAGGATGAATTTTTAAAATAACATTCAATTCGCAATCTTTTGGAGTCGCTTGAAGATTGTTGTTTGTTTTATGTTGTACGGCATTCGGCTGCATTTTTTATTTCTCGGTGGAATCGGTGCGAATGGGGTGGAAATCTGAATGACGAAAGACAAATAGGATTTGTTTGTCGACATCAAATGGCGAATTTGTAATGTGAAATTCTCCGCCCGAATTTCCTATTCTGTGGGGAGACTAACCACTCCTCAACACATTTCGGTCTTACACATGGCTGGATATTTTCTATTCTGTAAATTCATATGGACAGTTAATGTTAATATTCGTGTGCAAATGTATTTCATATATATATATATATATATATATATATTAAAAACTGTATATATGCGCAACACACACAAAAACTATATATATATATATATATATATATATATTTAACTACAACTTGTTGGTAAAATACATATATATAATTATGCTCACTCACAAAGTATTATAAATGTATATACTCACATAAATAACTCACTCTATATATGCACACAGAGCACACTGTTTTATATATATTATATATATATAATAATTATCCACTATAACACCGATTTCGTCTCGGCAAATCTCACTTTGTTTACAAAGTTTGAGACCTCTAGGTGAAGGTTCATTTCCCTTAGAAATATAGCAATTAATAGCCTACTATAATACTTGCGAACTGACTGTGGCTGGTGTGGGTAAGAAGCTTGGCGAGCGTAAGTTCGTTCGGGTTTTGAACCCAGCCAGAGGCAGCTTGCTAACCGTATAACTATACTGATGAGAGGTGATACCTCGAAACACGTGCTATAGTTTACCCCTGATATTATTATATATATATTTATATATATATTATATATATATAATTATATTCAAAACTAATATATACACACTTCGTGTAGGAATTGAAAACTCGAATCGACGAGTCTATTTTCCACTGTCTAACCACTAAGCCACGCGCCTCCAAAAATATATATATATATGTTGTCACGTATGTCTAAAGCTTCTCCAGGTATATAATAACCAGAAAATGGGACATGTGTGATATTGGCCTAGAAATAATTTCAAAAGTTGAATTTGTGTCTCATATGCTAGGCAAAGTAAAATAAATAGAACACGGAAATTCCATTGCTTGAATAAGAAGAATTGTCTTTATTGTTGGGGTGTGTACAGTATATACAAATCTGTAACTGAACAATGTCACACCATGTCGCTCTTCCCTTAGTTATTTATGTTTTATTCTCAATTGGAATCAAAATTGATATACACTTCGTATTAGAGTTAGTATTGTTTAAGTACCCTCGTATCTAGGTAAATATCTACAAATGCCTAACTTTGCCAGTATACCTTGAATAATATTTGCGAAAGAAAGTTAACTATTATATAATATTTACCAACTCCTCCGCACGAGGAGGATGTGACACAAGGTCAATTTCTTAAGCTGGAGTTCAACAGGTTTGAATTCAGAGTTTTCCTTCTCCTGACCGTTGCCTAACCAAGGTTAAAAGAGCCTACTATTTATCCATAACTGGAGGAGGTAGAATTCATACTTTCCCAGGGTATTAGCGCTAAGTGAAATGCAATTACCACGTCCAGGATTTGAACTCGGGGGTGACGAGTCCATTTTCTATGACTTTAACCATTAACACGCGCTTAGTTACTAGTTATATGTCATCAAAGATGCTGATACATTGTTATAAGATGAGTATTATTTATTTGCCCAACCCCTCTCACAAGCAGGTGCGATACAGGGTCAGTTTAAGCGGAGTTGAACGGTTTGAATTCAGAGTTTTCCCCCTACAAGACCTATACACATACCAAAGTTAAACAGCCCAGTTTGTTCTATGTATGAAAAATCAGACCAAAAGAAATTCCTTTGGCTCGAACAAGAAAGACCTGCCTTATGTTGGGTGTGTACAGTTTATAATTATAATTATAATTGAAATTCTTCATATGACAAATATGGTGGCGCTAGTAAATTTCCCTAAGGTTATTGCAATAATGTGAGCAAACAGCCTCGTCCAGGATCGACTATCCTGTGTCTGGGGCGTTAGAATGCATGACTGCACCTCTGCAGAGGGGTAGATCCCCCAATGGGGCCATTGTAGCTAGGGTTTGCGATTCCGTGATGCTAAGGATAGAGCCAGGTGGTTGAGCAGTTCCATCACTTGCAAACTCCACTTTGGCCCCTATCTTGGGGCTAGACGGGCGGTCGAACGAGGGCCCCCTGATAAATCGGCTGGTCACATCAAGCCCTAGCACCTTATGATTTTTTCCAACCTACTGCCCTTTATGGCAAGCCCCAATCCCTTTTTTATCATAATGGGTGCTGAAGAGTGGTGACTTGAGGGTCTACATGTCCTGGGGATGACGTTAAACTTTATCTGATGGTGAGGTTCCAGTTTTGGAGGTTTGGGGAATGTGGAGCACCCCTTCATCACCATAGTCCCGGTCACTCTGAGCCGGAGTGGTAGTAAACTTGTTAGGGCCTCTATAGGTTAATTAGAAAAACATGAGTTTTTAAATAAATTGTATTATGCATTAAAAATGATTTATTTCACAACTTATGTTGGATTAAATGACCACTAGGTTGATTTGCCTGTAAAACAAAACCAAACCAAACCAAAAACCTTGATGCAACTCCATGAAGCTACAAGACTGGACATCAACATCTTCAGGGACAGCTTCAAAATCAATATTTGGTCGAGAATGTTTTTTCTACATGGACTTCACAGTCACAGGAGCGCTTGTAACTTCAGGGGCACAAAAACTTTATTTAGTCCTTCCGAAACTGAAATGCCAATTTAAAATTTTTAAATGCATCCTTGCCAGTTGAAAGAGCTTAAAGAAAGTCTTGTGTTTATGGAACCTTGGTAAAGCGTATAAGTCCTATCCTGTGTATTGTTAAATGGTCCAGTGGTTTTAATCCTATGTCCGTATGTGTCCCTATGAGTGTTATAACTGAATCACTATGCAACAACTTTAAATCTCTGCCAGATGAATTATAGCTATCCTTAATTTTTTTTTTTAACTGTTGTAAAGTTTAAATGCCCATCCTTGGCACGTTTGAAAAGGCCTTAAAAAAGTCTGTGTTATGGAATCCTTTGGTAGTCCTATCCTGCGATATTGGTAAGGTCTAGTATTTTTAATCTGTGTCGTCAGTCCTGTATGTTCAGTAGGGGTCGTTTAAGTATTGTATAACCTCAGAAATACTGCCCAGTGATTGGCCAAGAGTAGATTATATGGGTTCCGGCGAGTCTATAAGTATGAGTGGGCTTTTAGCACACACCTTATATACAAAAAATCTCCAACCAATAATAATAAATTCCAGAATTCTATAGTAAGAAAAAGTTTAGGAATTACTATTTAAAAAAAAATTTTTTTACAACTTCTTTTCTGATTCCTTTGGATTTTGTTTCGTTTTTTGTTAATAAATTTGTTCTTTTTATTTTTCAGGTGAGTCCATGTGAATTTTTAAAGTGTTTTAAGGTACAGTCTTCTCTTTTCCTTGTTTTTCTCTTTAATATATATTTTGAATTATTCTCAAATTTTTTTATCATTATTTTTGATCCGTGCCAATTTGAGAAGATTCAAAATCGGTGTTTGGGCAGACTGCTTGAAGTAGTGAAGACTATTAAAGAAATGTGGCCGATGGTTGAATTGTAGCTAGTTGAAAAAAAATTCAAAATCTGATAAAAAAACATTGTTCTTTGCAACATATTTTAAAATTACCTTTTTAGAATATGTAATATTTTCTTTCATGCTCTGTGTTGTATTTTTCTATAAATATCATTTAATCTGCAAGAATACATTGTTCCCTCAATTTAAACATACTTATAAATTATAAAAATATATAAATATTTATAGCCTCTTCATGTTTCATTAGTAAATATACAAGGGTGTGTCAAAAAAGTATCCAAGATTTTTCTGTACTTTTGACACACTTTTGCTATTCTGATTAAATTATGTTCAATTCTTATTCATTTCTATCTTAGTGAATAGTCTTTAAAATCTATACTTTTGACACACCTTGTATCCTGAAAAAAAAATAACGTTCCATTTATCTTTATTTCTATCTTGTTAAATCAGCTTTTAAAATCTATACTTTTGAACAGACCTTGTTTATTCTGAAAATTACGTTCATTCATTGTTTCATTTCTATCTTGTTTAAATACAGCTTTAACATCTGTACTTTTTGACAGCACCTTGTATTCTGAAAATTACGTTCCATTCATTATTCATTTCTATCTTGGTGAATAGTCTTTAAATCTGTACTTTTTGAACACATTGTACCCCTGAAAATAACGTTTCATTTATTGTTTTCACTATCTCGGTGATAGTTTTAAAAATCTGGTGCCCTTTGACACACATTGTATCTGAGAATTAACGTTCCATGCTGTATTTTTTATTTCTATCTCGGTGAATATACAGTCTTTAAAATCTGTACTTTTTGACACACATTGTTATTGAAAAAAAATGAATGTTTCAATTCATTGTTCATTTCTATCTTGGTGAATAACAGCTTCAAGGGATTGTTTGTTGGTCCATAATCATTGGACAGAACATAGTCAAAATTGAAAACGGTTGGCATTGTCGCGAAAGATTACAACAAGAATACCAATTATTATATAAGAAGTTTTCTTATTTTCTTCATTCCCAATGATTCTTTATCATCCATCATTTTGAGTCGGAAGAATTTCTCCAAGATTCAAGAATTCTTCAAGTCTGTTTGATTCTATTTGATTGTTGATTTTTATCTTTTTTCTCATTTTTATCTCGGTGGAATTAAAGATTTGAGTTTTTGAAGTCTGAGAGTGACGAACCTTTTGGACATAAGATATCCCTGGAAGGGATTTGAAGAATTTTCAAAGAATTCCCGCTGATCCGGTTCAGTCGTATTTGTAGAGATCAAGAAATTCTGATTGTTTTTATGTTTACTAATGAAACCATTGGAATGGCTTCTTCTGTCTTTTTCGTATTAGACAGGAAGAGGAATGGGAGAGTAGAAAAAGAGAAGTTGGAGGGGGAGGTAAAGGAGAATAATATTTTATATAATATTATGAGAGAGAGAGGAGAGAGAGTAGACTGATGAGGAAAGAATAATGGAGGAGAAAGATAGAAAATGTGGAGGAAGAGAGAGAAGAGTAGAAAAAAAGATTTACATTTTGCATATTTATCTGGGACGATTGGTCTTCTTTTTTGAGGTGTTGCAAGATTCGACCCTACTGTCCAGGCCTGACAGGCGGATTCTAACCACTACACTAGCTGGCTTCCCCAAGTATTCTCTCGCTTCATTTAATCGTCATGTATACCGCACTTGTTTTTGGATGTGACTTATGGCACGACAGTATGACAGTATCAAACAGTTGTGTTTGAAAATGGGAATCCAAGACGACAATTTGTGGGAGATAATGTGTTATTAAAGTCCATACCTAATTTTCTTTAATTAATTTAATTAATGAATTAGGGTGCATATCGGTTTGCCTTTCGCCATTTTCAAACCAGTGTTTGACTACTCATATCATATATAATCTTTGAAGGAAGGAAAAAACTCAAAACACACATTATTCCATTAATAAATATATTTCGACAAAATTGGGGCCTTTAATAAGCTCCCCTTAATTCAAGTTCTCATCATGAGTTTTAGTATTAAATTAATTAATTTTCTAGAATCACGCACACAGCACTTACCTGTCTATACTTGCTGATAGGCTAATGGGGCTGAAATGTACATACAGAGATGACCTTTTTCGCGATTTGTTTACGCTTTACATTTAAACCGATATGCACGCCTAATTCATTTAGTTATAATTAATTACAAAATTTAGGTATGATTAATTAAGCACATAATCTCCACATTTATAATATATATGATAATTCCTTTAATTAGTTATTTAATGTATATTTAAATAATCTTTGGGGGTAAAGGTGTCTGTCAAATATAACATTCGTTCTTATAACCCTAAAAATATGACGGATAGAGATGGTTTAAATTGGATATATAGCAACAGGGACTGTAAGAAGGAAGGAGAAGAAACAAAAACACACACACACACACTTTGGGGTCTGCGATTGTGAACAGCTAAAGTTGAAGCGATATTATAGTTGCAGTTAAGCTTTACTAATAAAAAAACTATTTATAACTGGGTCTTCAGCGGCACCTTCTTTGTTTGAGGGGTGGACGGGGGGTGTGGCTGGCTGGGTCCAACAGTTTTCACAACAACAGAGCAGCAGCAGCAGCTTATCAGCACTTGCTCGGTCTTCTAAATATTCTAAAACATCTGTTTTGGCGACAATTCGGTTCTATTCGTAGAATTCGTCCGGCCTTCTGCCTTAAAAACGCAGGCGGTGATAGCTCAAAAAACACCTCCCGAATAAATGAATGTCCCTAGCTGAAGCAGTGCTGCTGAAGTGCTTAAGGCGTTTTTACCCAAAGTTAATGCCAATATTTTACCCCACTCTTTTTTTGGACAGTAAAGTAAAATATGTTAAACCTTCCCCCTCTTTAAAATTTTAAGGGAGGAGGCTTAATATTTAATTTAACTTGTTGATAAAAATATTGGCTTACTTTTAATTGCCTTCCAAACCTACTAAAAAAATAATTTGTTGTATAAAAATGCCTTCAATCCGCTAAAAATATCTTTTTTCTTGCCAGTATTTTCATTTATTTATTTATTTTTGCAACCAAAATTTCAATTACAAATAAGAATCAAATATTTTTCAGTAAAAATATATATAGAGAGATGGCTGATAGTACGATCCTGTGTCCATCCGCATATAAAAATCTAAAAGGACGCAGTAAATCATATCCATGCATCCATGTTTTTCTTTTTTCTTTCCTCAATCATTTCAAGCTGACTGTAAATACATTATAGTTTCTAGAATATGAAGTACACAGGATAGGTTACAAGGTAGACTAGATGGCCTTAGTTGTTTTTCCTGATCATAATAAAGAAAAACAACAATAATATAAGAAACTTTAGTTGGGGTTTTAGACCTCAAATATCCGGGGACTCATTCAAAAAGCAAGATGTGCATCGCAGGACACACTAAATAAATCACTGGTATATTATATATATATATATAATATATATACTTATATATATTTTATTTATTTACAATGTTTTCCATAGATCAATGTTCATTATCCAGCCGACGGGTTTTCATGTAAAACAATCAATCAGGCTAGAGGAATTCAAATTTAATAAAAAAAATAAAACGTCCGTTAAAAACTATACCGAACGTTATTTTCAAATCCTAAATGTTGACATTGAGTATAAAGAATCCAACAAACACCATAGGATCTTGCTCCTCAGCCTGATGATTGCTAATTTAGCATTGAAACCGCGTCGCTGAATATATCGAACATTGAATCTGTGAAACATTTGTTAAAATAAATAAATATTAAGCTCTTACAAACTGTGATTGAGCACTGATGTTTCTTTGTTTCATCGCAAAAAAAATTTGTTTTACATTACCTTAAGTTATATATATATATATATTTTATATGTCTTTTTTATGTTGGAGTTAGGCGTTATTATGAAGCATTCATTAAAAAAATTCAAAAAAAAATATAATGAAGGAACCTCGATGTTGTCGGAGTACAGGATTCACTTTATTTTATTATTTATTTTATTATCATAAAATTTTTTCGGGATCGTTAGATTCCCTTCTCAGAATGCATGGTCTTCCTCCTGTTTGAATGGATCCTTATATATATATATATATAATAATAATATATATATATATATATTAAATAGTGTATTTTGGCAGCATTTTTTCTTTTATACAGTTTTGTGAACTTGTACAGACATTTCTTGTCGGAACGAGTTTTTGGTTGATCCCTTTCTAATTTTCGGGCCATCTTTTGGTGTCGGGGGTAATGGTGTACAGTCCCAAAGGTTCAACGACGAACGGCGCTTTCGGCAATACGTTTGCCATCCTCAGGTGAACGATGTGTATTGGTTCGTGGTCCTCGTTTTTAACGAGAAACATAGTAGTAGCAAGGAATTAGAAGTGGAGGTATAACCATCTGGTGTAGGGGGTGGAATATGGACTATATATATTATAGAGAGGGAATAGGAATATATGCGTTATAATATATATATATATATATATATATATATATAGCACACGCATATTTCACATAATACGTAGTTAGAATCTAACTAAAAATAAAGAAAACTAAATTTATCAGATGTAAATTTATTTCAGGTCTTTTGTCATTTTCAAAAACCTTCTGAAATCGATTTGAAAAAAGCCAAGCTTGATAAATTTAAGAGTTTTTTTGTTTTTTTCAGCTGTCACGGTCAGCGTTTTTTTTCAGGCAGGAGGCCGGGACGGAATTTCGTGCGTATAGCACTGATTTTTTTCTTGAATATGATTTAACTTTGTCTTAAGTCCTTAATTGAAAGTTGTTCATGTTTTAAGGGTCCGGGGCACGGGGGGGGGGGGACACTCTAACAAGTGATTCTACTTGAAATAGCTAAACAGAATTGTTGTTGACGACTGTCTGACTCTTATCTTTATTGTTTACAAATGTATCTATCTCTCTGTCTTCTATCGTATCTATTATTTATCTATCTATGATTTTATATAATGAAAATGGTAACTACAGAGGAAATTGGCCACAGTGGTTTAGTTGATACAGTTTCACAATGAATAAGACAGCGACTATAACAAATATAAAGTGGCTTATAATTAAGTAGAGAAAATTTAATATTATGATGGTATACACAGGAATACCTACTCGAGTTTCCCATAAGGATCTTTAGGGTTAAATCCACTGATTATCAAGATATTGAGTATATTCGTGGATTTACCCTAAGATCCTTATGGTGATAAACGAGTTTGGTTTATTCCTGTTATTACCAATCAATATAATCATCTATCTAACTATGTATATATCATCTAATTTATATTCTGTGTGTGTGTATATATATATTTCCATTGTCTATTTATATATCTCTATATATCTATCTATTTATATATCTGTGTTGTGTTATATTATATACTTCTATCTCGTCTATTATATATCTCTCTATCTATTTATATATCTGGTGTGTGTATATATATTATATATATATTATAATATATATATATAATCTGTCTATTTTATAATCTCTTCTATCTGTCTATTTATATATCTCTCTATCTATTTATATCTGTGTGTGTGTGTATATATATATATATATATATATATATATATATATCCTGTCTTATTTATATATCTCTCTATCTATTTATATATCTGTGTTGTGGTGTATATATAGTATTAATATTAATATATATATATATATATATCTGTCTATTTATATATCTCTCTATCTTCTATTTATATATCTGTGTGTGTGTGCTGTATATATATATATATATATATATTAATCTGTCTATTTATATATTCTCTCTATCTATCTATTTATATATCTGGTGTGTGTGTGGTGTTGTGTGTATATATATGTGTATAATATATATTATATATATATATTATATATATTATATATATATATCTGTCTATTTATATATTCTCTTCTATCTATTTATATATCCTGTGTGGTGTGTTATATTTATATATATATATAATATCTGTCTATTTATATATCTCTCTATCTATTATTTATATTATTGTGGTGTATAATATATATATATTATATATATTATCTGCTATTATATTATTCTCTCTATCTTCTACTTTATATATCTGTGGTGTGTGTATGCTAATATATATATATTTTATATAATATATATAGTTATATATATATATATATATATAATATATATATCTGTCTATTTATATATCTTCTCTATCTATCATAATATATCTGTGTGTGCTAAATATATAATTATATATACTATATATATATCTACTGTCTATTTATATACTCTATCTAATGCTATCATCTTTATATCTGTGTGTAGTTTATATATATATCTCTCCTATCTGTCCTACGTTTTATATTATCTATCTATTATCTGATATTTATATATTCTGTTTGTGTGTGTGTGTATATGATATATTATTTATATATATTATGTATATTACGTCTATTTATTATATTGTTTATGTAGTGTGTCTACCCTATTTATTATTTATATACATATGTCTATATGTGTGTCAGCCTACTGTCTTCATCTATTTATATATCTTGTGTGTGTATCTATCCTATTATTATCTGTCTGTCTATTCTATCAGACGATGACCCGAACAATGGTTGTTAAAAAAAAAAACGAAACTCAGTAAGTATTGGCTAAATAAATGCACTAAATTTTTTACTTTCTGTCGGATTCATTCATTTTTTTTATCTATCTATCTATCTATCGGTATCGTATTGGTGGCCGAGGCAGTATAGTTTCTGACTATCCTGCTTGAAGTCCGGTTTCATTTCTGTCGGAGGAGATCGTTAGTATACACGCTGATGAGACTTAATAAAGTCGAAACAGCTGCTGTACGATGTTCTTACACGCGAGTAATTCTTTGTGGAGATTTCACTTGTCAATATTATTTTATCTTCTATAATTATCAATTTTACGATATGCGGCATTGTAATGCCTTTCAAGCAAAAATTATAAATATTAATATTATTATATATCAGTCTGTTCATATTCTCTATCTTGGTCTGCCTTTTATCTATTTATCTAGCCAGCTATTATATATCCACCGATCTATCTTGTCTGTCTATCAATTCCTTTCACATCCATCTGTTTATCCTGTCTGTTTCCATTTTTTATTTTTCAATAAATCTACCAATTTGTCTTTCTCTCTATCTTACACACACACAACAACGCATGGGAACACAAACATACACAAACATTAACACAAATACAACAACATTAAACCACCCACACACACACACAACATACACACACACAAACACAAACATACACACACCACAAACAATACACACACAAACACACACACACACACACACACACAACACACACACACACACACAACAATACACAAACAACACACACACGTATTATAAAGAGAATGCATCAATATATTCGTTTTCTCGCTATCTTACACACACGCCTAATATATCCCCCACCCCCGCGTATTAAACAAGAATGCTTATATGTCCCTCCTCCCCCCCACTGACTTGTCATTATTAAGTTCAACTTTGATCCTGCATTCTGTCTGTGATCTATTTGATTTTATTCACACCATGAATTTGTTGCATTAACAGGAAAAGTGGATTAGTAGAAGAAATGTATTCCTCGAAAATAAATACTTTTTAATAATAGCCTACACACTCACTGAAGGACACAACACACCACACCACACACCACACACAATATATATAGTATATATATATATTATATATATTAATACTACACAAACTTAGTTGGTAATCTTGCAGTGAGAAAAAAACCCACAAAAATAAGATGGAATTTTATTTAAAAATAAAATGAAATTTTTATTTTCAATTTAAAAAAAATCAGAAGATTATAGTAATAAGACTTTTTTATATAATTATACACTTTTTAATAATTCTTACATCAGCCTCTTTTTGAAGTCTTATTACTATAATGCTTAAAGTTGAGAAAAATGTATTCGCTCGAAATAAATACTTTTTTTATTACCTACAACACTCACTGAGAGACACACCACACACACACACATTATATATATATATATATATATTATATATATATATATATATATAATTTTTTATTGGGGCTGGGTAAGTTCGTCGTGAGGCGATCGGCTGAAACCACAAGGTTCCTATTTCAATCTGGTCCTCGCCAACTCAGCGTATGAGTAGCACAGGGATCTGTGCGGTAAAGTAAGGAGCTGATGGTAGGTGTGTGTCCACCTCAGACAAAAACAATCTCCTTGGTCACCTGGCACTAGGAAAAGGGGATAGACTCCCTCGCTGATTGGCTTGATACCAACATTTAGGCTGCCCCGCTATATATATTTATATACCCAAGGTGTTGGTAATCCTCGGTGAGAAAAACCCAGCAAATAGTTTGATGTGAAAATATACTACCAAACTCACCGGGAAGAAAAAAATTTTTGGAAAAAGGCAAACGACCAAAATAATCGTACCAACCAAAAATAATTTTTAGTACAATATTTTGGCCAAAAGAAAAAACAATTTATATGCATATATATATATAAGATCTATTATCATATAAAACCCGCAGGAAACTAAAGCTAATAAGTAAAAAGTGCTCATACCTAAGTAGAGCAAATAATAAGATAATCTAATTGAGTCAGACGAACCTACTAAAAGTTTTTCGCTTGATGTTCTTCCAGGGCTAAGATGGGCTAAGAGTCAGATCTTAGCCTGAAAGAAGCATTAAGCGAAACTTTTAGTAGGTTCGTCTGACTCTTAGATTTAATCTTCTATATATATATTATAATATATATATATATGTCATCCACAGACACAACAACTAACCCCGCTGACTTTACGCCTGTCGATTTATGTTAACTCCAGGCATCGCCATACGGCCATAAGGAGCGTTGTTTTGGCTGATTTTTAAATACATACATCTGTGTAGATAACTTTATGATCACCAGGAGCATCAAATCTTAACAGATGATCATTCTGTTTATGTTGGCAGTGAACGTTTAATAAAGTCACTCCTATAAGACTCCATCATTTTATGGGAGTGTGTATATTATAGAATATACACACACACAGTATAATGAGGAAAAGATGAGTAAAGAAAAGATGTTCACTCTGAATGAAGTCGATTCTACTATGTGTGCCGAAATTATTTTCACACACATAAACTTGCCAACATGTGTAAGTGATAATCGATTAATGTTGATATAGATTAATTCTATTTTATCCTCTACATTTCTTTTCTTTACTTATTTCTCATATTGTCAGATTCAATTCCTTTCCATTTTCACACACACACATATATATATATTATATTATATATGTATATATAGTATAGTATATATTCATGTATATATAGTAGTATGTATATAAGAGGTATATAAGTTTTTATATTTGCTTGAATATTGTGTGTTTATATTTGTTGTTGGTTGGTTTTGAAGGGCTATCAACAATGCATGTGCAAAGAAAAAAGAAGGTACTGTGGTGTTGTTTGTTTACCTTTGATTTATTCTCTTAATATATTTAGGGNAAGAGAGAGATTTTGCCGCTAGCCAGAACGCTCTACCGACTGAGCTACTCATACGCTGAGTTGGCGAGGACAGTATCGACTAGGAACCTTGTGGTTGCTAGCCGACGCTCTACGACTGAGCTACTCATACGCTGAGTGGCGAGGAAACCAGTATCGAACTAGGAACTTGTGGTTGCTAGGCCAAACGCTCCTACCGGAACTGAGGGCTACTCATACGCTGAGTTGGCGAGGACCAGTATCGAACTAGGAACCTTGTGGTTGCTAAGCCGAACGCTCTAAACCGGACTGAGCTTACCTCATACGCTGAAAGTTGGCGAGGAACCAGTAATCCGAACTAGGAAACCTTGTGGTTTGCTAGCCGAACGCTCTACCGACTGAAGCTACTCATACGCTGAGTTGACGAGGACAGTATCGAACTAGGAAACCTTTGTGGTTGCTTAGCCCGAACGCTCTATTCGCGACTGAGCTACCTCATACGCTGAGTTTTGACGAGGACCAGTAAAATCGAAAACTAGGACGCTTGTGGGGTTGCCTTAAAAGCCGAACGCTCTACCGACTTGAGCTTTTACTTCATACGGCTGAGTTGGCGAGGACGCAAGTATCGAAATGACTAGAAACCTTGTGGTTTGCCTTTAAGCCGAACGCTCCCTAGACCGACTGAGCTACTCATACGCTTGAGTTGGGCGAGGAACCAGTTAATCGAACTAGGAACACTTGGATGGTTTTTGCTAGCCGAACACTCCCTAACCGACTGAGCTACTCATAATAAACGCTCGAGTTGGCGAGGACCAGTATCGAACTAGGAACCTTGTGGTTTTTGCGAGCCGAAACGCTCTACCGACTGAGCTACTCATACGGTCTGAGTTGCGAGGGACGCAAGTATCGAACTAGGAACCTTGTGGTTGCTAGCCCGAACACTCTACCCACTGAGCTACTCATCACGCTGAGGTTGGCGAAGACCAGTATCGAACTAGGAACTTGTGGTTTGCTAGCCGAACGCTCTACCGACTGAGCTACTCATAACGCTGAGTATGCGAGGACGCAGTAATCGAACTAAGGACCTTGTGGTTGTCTAGCGCGAACGCTCTAACGACTGAGCTACTCCAATACGCTGAGTTGGCGAGGACGCAGTATGAACTAGGAAACCTTTGTGGTTGCCAAGCCGACGCTCTAAATGAGACGACTGGCTAGTTTTTCCCTTTCTGCATAGATCGCTGAGTTGGCGAGGACCAGTATCGAACTAGGAACCTTGTGGTTGCTTAGCCGAATCGCTCTATCTACGCGACCTGAGCTACTCATACGCTAGTTGGCGAGGACCCAGTATCGAACTAGGAACCTTGTGGTTGCTACCGAAGCTCTAAGAACCGACCTGAGCTACTCATCACGCTGCAAGTTGGCAAAGACCAGTATCGAACTAGGACCTTGTGGTTTGCTAGCCGAACGCTCTAAAGGCTCCGACTGAGCTACTCATAACGCTGAGTTGGCGAAGGACCAGTATCGAACTAGGAAACCTTGTGGTTGCTAGCCGAACGGCTCAAGAGACGCCGACTGAGCGAGCTCATACGCTGAGTTGGCGAGGACCAGTCATCGATACTAGGAACCTTGTTGGTTGCTAAGCCGAGACGCTCGGTAAGCCGACTGAGCTAGCCTCTACGCTGAGTTGGCGGAGGACCAAGTATCGAACTAGACCTTGTGGTTGCTAACCGAACGCTCTTAACGACTGAGCTACTCATACGCTGAGTTGGCCGAGGACCAGTATCGAACTAGGAACCTTGTGGTTGCTAGCCGAACGCTCTACCGACTGAGCTTACTTCATACGCTGAGTTGGCCGAGGGACGCAGTATGCGAACCTACGGACCCTGTGGTTGCTAGCCGAACGCTCTACCGACTGAGCTACTCATACGCTGAAAGTGACGAGGACGCAGTATCGAACTAGGACCTTGTGGTTGCTACCTGTAACGCTTAAAACCTGACTGAGCTACTCTACGCTGAGTTGACGAGGACGCAGTATCGAACTAGGAAGCCTTGTGGTTCTAGCCGAACGCTCTACGGGCGAACAGAGCTACTCAAATTACGCTGAGTTGACGAGGTGACAGTATGCGAACTAAGGAATACCTGTGGTGTAGCCGAACGCTCTACTAAGCCAGGACTGAGCTAACTCATACGCTGAAGTTGGCGAGGACCAGTATCGAACTAGGAACCTTGTGGTTAGCTAGCCGAACGGCTCTACCCGACTGAGCTACTCACTACGCTGAGTTTGGCGAAGGACCAGGTATCGCAACTAGGAACGGCTTGTGGTTGCTAGCCGAGAACACTCTACCAACTGAGCTACTCATACGCTGAGGTTGGCGAAGACCCAGATATCGAACTAAGGAACCCGTGTGATTGCTAGCACGAACGCTCAAATGCTGACGAGCTAACTCATGAACGGCTGAGGTTGGCGAGTGACCAGTAAAAGTCGACTAGGAACGCCTTGTGGTTGCTAGCCGAACGCTCATAGAGACCGACTGAGCTAACTCATACGCTGAGGTTGGCGAGGACCAGTATCGACTAGGACCTTGGTGGTTGCTCAGCCGAACGCTCTATCCGGACTGAGGCTACTCATCAACGCTGAAGTTGGCGAACACCAGTATCGAACTAGGACCTTGTGTGCTCTTAAGCCGAACGCTCTACCGCTTGAGCTACTCTATACGCTGAGTTGGCGAAAGACGCAGTATCGAACTAGGGAACCCTGTGGTTGCTAAGCGCGAACGCTCTCGACTGAGCTACTCATGACGCTGAGTTGGCGAAGACCAGTATCGAACTAGGAACCTTGTGGTGCTACGCCCGGAACGCTCTATTCGAAAAACCGACTGAGCTACTCATGCGCTGAGTTGGCGAAGACCAGTATCTGAACTTTTTAAAAGGGAAAAGAAAACCCTTTTTGCCGGGGGTTTTGGTTTTGCCCCCTCCCCCGCCCCCCTTAAGCCGAACGCTCTAATACGCGGACTTGAGCACTCATACGCTGAGTTGGCGAGGACCAGTATCGAACTAGAACCTTGTGGTTGCTAGCCGAACGGCTCTACCGCTGACGCTACTCATACGCTGAGTTGGCGAGGCACCAGTATCGAATCTATGTAAGGAACCTTGTGGTTGCTAGCCGATACGCGTCTAACGCGGATGAGCTACTCCATTACGCTGAGTTGACGAGGACGCCAGTATCGGAACTAGGCAACCTTGTGGGTTGCTAGACCGAACGCTCTAGGACGACTGAAACACTCATAGCGCTTAGTTGGCGAAGACTCAGTACCGACGTAGAACGCTTGTGTTGCACTAGCCGAATCGCTCTCAAACCGACTGAAGCTAACTGCATCACGCTGAGTTGGCGAAGACCGCAGTTAATCGAACTAGGCAAGCCCTTGTGGTTGCTAGCCGGAACGCTCTAACCGACTGACTACTCATTATAAGCGCGTTGAGTTGGCGAAGACCAGTAATGCCGACTAGGAAACCTTGTGGTTGCTAGGCCGAAACGCTCTATCTATAAAACGCGACGAGCTACTCATACGCTCGAGTTGGCGAGGACCAGTATCGAACTAGGAAACCTTGTGGTTGCCTAAGGCCGAACGCTCTAAGGAATCCGACTGAGCTACTCATGACGCTGAGTTGGCGAGGACGCAAGTATCTGAACTAGGAACCTTGTGGTTGCAGCCGAAACGCCTCTAAACGACTGAGCTACTCATACGCTGAGTTGGCGAGGACCAGTATCGAACTAAGGAACCTTGTGGTTGCTTAGCCGAACGCTCTACGACTGAGCTATCATACGAACTGAAGTTGGCGAGGAACCAGTAATCGAACTAGGAAACCCTTGTGGTTGTAGCCGAACGCTCTACCGACATGAGCTACTCATACGCTGAGTTGACGAGGACACAAGTATCGACTAAGGAACCTTGTGGTTGCTAGCCAGAACGCTCTACGCGCCGACTGAGCTACTCATACGCTGAGTTTGACGAGGGACCAGTTATCGAACTAGGAACGGCTGTGGTATGCTAGCCGAACGCTGCTAGAGACACGACTGCGCTATCATACGGCTGAGTTGGCGAAGGACCACGTATCGAATAGGAACCTTGTGGTTGCTAGCCGAACGCTCCTAGGCCGACTGAGCTTCTATACGCTGAGGTTGGCGAGGACCAGTATCGAACTAGGAACCTTGTGGTTGCTAGCCGAACACTCTACAAACTGAGGCTACTCATACGCTGGTTGGCGAAGACCAAGTATCGAACTAGGAACTTGTGATTGCTAGCCGACGACGCTCTAACCCGACTGAGCTACTCAATACGCTGAGTTGGCGAGACCAGTATCGAAACTAGGACCTTTGTGGTTGCTAGCCGAACGCTCTACCGGACTGAGCTACTGCATACGCTGAGGTTGGCGAGGACCAGCATCGAACTAGGAACCTTGTGGTTGCTAGCCGAACGCTCTACCCTGACTGAGCTACTCAATACGCTGAGTTGGCGAGCCAGTATCGAACTAGGAACCTTGTGGTTTGCTAGCCGAACGCTCTAGAAGAATCCGGACTGAGCTACCATGACGCTGAGTTTGGCGAAGACCAGTATCGAACCTAGGTAACCTTGTTGGTTGCTAGCCGAATACGCCTAACTTTGCGACTGAGCTACTCATGAAACGCTGAGTTGGCGAAGACCAGTATCGAACTAGGAACCTTGTGGTTGCTAGCCGCGCTCTACCGACTGAGCTACTCATACGCTGAGTTGGCGAAGACCAGTATCGAACTAGGAACCTTGTGGTTGCTAGCCGAACGCTCTACCGACTGAGGCTACTCATACGCTGAGTTGGCAGACCAGTATCGAACTAGGAACCTTGTGGTTGCTAGCCGAACGCTCACCCGACTGAGCTACTCATACGCTGAGTTGGCGAGGACCAGTATCGAACTAGGAACCTTGTGGTTGCTAGCCGAACGCTCTACCGACTGAGCTACTCATACGCTGAGTGGCGAGGACCAGTATCGAACTAGGAACCTTGTGGTTGCTAGCCGAACGCTCTACCGACTGAGCTACTCATACGCTGAGTTGACGAGGACCAGTATCGAACTAGGAACCTTGTGGTTGCTAGCCGAACGCTCTACCGACTGAACTACTCATACGCTGAGTTGGCGAAGACCAGTATCGAACTAGGAACCTTGTGGTTGCTAGCCGAACGCTCTACCGACTGAGCTACTCATACGCTGAGTTGGCGAAGACCAGTATCGAACTAGGAACCTTGTGGTTGCTAGCCGAACGCTCTACCGACTGAGCTACTCATACGCTGAGTTGGCGAAGACCAGTATCGAACTAGGAACCTTGTGGTTGCTAGCCGAACGCTCTACCGACTGAGCTACTCATACGCTGAGTGGCGAAGACCAGTATCGAACTAGGAACCTTGTGGTTGCTAGCCGAACGCTCACCACTGAGCTACTCATACGCTGAGTTGGCGAGGACCAGTATTGAACTAGGAACCTTGTGGTTGCTAGCTGAACGCTCTACCGACTGAGCTAACCCGGCCCATTAAACTGCTATTATTTTTATTCTTTTAATTTTTATCTTATTTCGAGAATTAGAAGCAGCTACCCAGCATCACCTAGGTATAGGTGGAAAAACCCTGGTGTATAACCCTGAAAAATAATTTTTCAAGGTCTGAAGAATTTGTATGTACGGCTGCTTATTTTCGAAGAATTAAACTGCTACTATTTTTATTCTCTTAATATTATCTTATTTTTATAACTAGAAGTGGCTACTTAGCGTCACCTAGGTATATGGGGGCGGGGGGACCCTGGTGTATTATTTGTTTATTTTCCTGTACATTTATAAGTAGAATTTCAAAGCAAGAACCTACAATATTTTAAGTATATATATATTTACTTTGTTGTTAATTGTTTTATTTTCATAGTTGCATCCAGACAGGCAGACATACATACATACACACACCAACTGCCTTTTATATATGTGCTAGAAGTGGCTATCCAGCATCACCTAGGTATAGGGGGAAAACCTCTGGTGTATTGATTTGTTTACTTTTCTGGACATTTTCAAGTAGAATTTCAATGCTATTTCTATGTATATTTTAATTTTTAAATATATTCAAATATAAATCAAATCTTCATAATTTTTGCACAAAAAAATAAAGGACCCGGTGATATTCTAACGGGTATATATATTTAGTTGTTAATTGTTTTATTTTTGAAGTTTCCTCCAGACATACATACACACAACTGCCTTTTATATATGTACTAGCAGTGGCTACCCGGCGGCGTCTGGGTAGAGGGGAATTTTTTAAGTTAGCCCCCCTCCCCCCGATCCATTATTACTGAATCATGAGTTGAATCCTTGTGGGATGCCCCATTTAAATCCCTAAGTTAAAAAAAAACGGCCTTGCATTGATCCAGCTACTCTGAAAAGAAATGTTAATGTCTACTATCTAAAATATAAATGTTATCATTTAAATTTATCTTTTAATCATCTCCACAAATATAAATCAAGTCTCCATCATTTTTGCTCAAAAACCAAGCCCTGATGATATTTAATGTGTATATATATTTACTTTGTCGTTAATTGTTTTATTTCTGAAGTTTCCTCTGGACATACATATACACACAAACTGCCCTTTATATATGTATAGATAGAAAACCAAGCCCTGATGATATTTAATGTGTATATATATTTACTTTGTCGTTAGTTGTTTTATTTTTGAACTTTCCTCCGGACATACATATACACACAACTGCCCTTTATATATGTACTAGAAGACTAGAAGTGGCTACCCAGCTTCACCTGGGTAGAGAGGTAAAAACCTGGAGTAATTTTAATTTGTATATATAGGTATAATTTTTTAATATCTTTGAATTTAAACCAAATTGTCATAATTTTGACATGGAAAGCAAGAACCAGTGATATCTAATGTGTATATATATTCAATTTGTCGTTAATTGTTTTATTTTTGTAGTTTCATCCGAACACACATACACACTCACCAAATGCCCTTTATATATTTACTAGAAGTGGCTACTCAGCATCACCTATGTAGAGGGAGGTAAAACCCTTGAGTATTGATTTATTTACCTTTCTGGACATTTTCAAGTAGAATTTCAATGCTATTTCTATGTATATTTTAATTTTTAAAAATATTCAAATATAAATCAAATCTTCAAAATTTTTGCACAAAAAGCAAGAATCGTTGATATTTAAGGTATATATATATATTTACTTAGTCATTAATTGTTGTATTTTCATAATTTTGTACATACATACATACTTATACACCAACTGCCTTTTACATATGTAGTAGAAGCAGCTACCCAGCGTCACTTAGGTAGAATGATGGGAAACCCTAATATATTGATTTGTTTACTTTTGAGATTTACAAATGCTGGACATTTTTGAATAGAATTTCAATGCTATTTCTATGTATATTTTAATTTTTAAATATCTTTGAATATAAACTAAATCTTCATAATTTTGGCATAAAAAACAGTGATAATTAATGCATATATATATATTTAGTTTGTCATTAAATGTTATAGTTTCATTCGGACATACATACACACCAACTGCCCTTTATACATGTACTAGAAGTGGCTACCTTGCATCGACTGGGTAGAGGGAGGAAAAAAACCTTGGTTGATTGATTTTTTTTTACTTGTGAGATCTACAAATGCTAGACATTTTAAAGTAGAATTTCAATGCTATTTTTATGTATATTTTAATTTTTAAATATATTCAAA
The DNA here is from genome assembly GCA_023376005.1 of Doryteuthis pealeii. Classification (NCBI taxonomy): domain Eukaryota; kingdom Metazoa; phylum Mollusca; class Cephalopoda; order Myopsida; family Loliginidae; genus Doryteuthis; species Doryteuthis pealeii. The sequence continues at coordinate 1,300,050 of CM042180.1, forward strand.
TATAAATCAAATCTTCATAAATTTTGCACAAAAAGCAAGAACCGGTGATATTTGGAAATGGACTGGTCAACATGAGTTCAAATCCTGGATGAGACTGTTTGCATTTCACATTGTTCTAATACTCTTGGGAAAGGTATGAATCCAATTACTCTCCCTTCAGCTATGGATAAATAGTAGGACAGACTTGGCTCTTTAACCATGGCTAGGTAACCAGTCTAGGAGAAGGAAAACTCTGAATTGAAAACCTGTTAAACATTGCTTAAGAAGTAGACCTTGTGTTATATCTTACTCGTGCGAAGGGGTTGGTATATATATATATATATATATATATTATATATATATATAATATATTTATTTTGTCATTAATTGTTTTATTTTCATAGTTTCATCCCGACATACATACATACAAACACACTAACTGCCCTTTATATATGTACTAGAAGTGGCTACCCAGCATCATTTGGGTAGAGTGGAGGGAAACACTGATGTATTGATTTGTTGAATTTTGTGATTTAAAAATGTATTTTTAAGTAGATTTTCAATTTTTAAATTTAAAATTACTAAAAAAAGATATAGACTTAAAGATATTTTCAAATATAAATCAAATCCACATAATTTTTTAACAAAAAGCAAGAACTATTAATATTTAATATATATATATATTTATTTAGTTTGTCCTTTGAAAATTTTTTAATACCATCAAGAATGAATACAAATACAAAATATCTTGGGTATAAAATAACCCAACAAGGGTTGACATGCCATAAAATCCAACCAACCAACCAAGAATGAATAAAACAAAATGTCTTTGGCATAAAATAACCCAACAAGGGTCGACATGCCATAAAATCCAACCAACCAACCAACCAGGAATAAATAAAACAAAATTTCTTTGGCTTAAAATAACCCAACAAAGGTTGACATGCCATAAAATCCAACCAAGCAAGAATGAATAAAACAAAATGTCTTTGGCTTGAAATAACCCAACAAAGGTTGACCTGACATAAAATCCAACCAACCAACCAAGAATGAGTAAAACAAAATGTATTTGGCTTGAAATAACCCAACAAGGGTTGACATGCCATAAAAGCCAACTAACCTAGAAAGTGTCTAGCTTGTAAAATGGCTGCTCTAATGTTTTGTAAGGAGTAGCACTGACATGCCTTTGTGTGTATCTAATACTGGGAATGTCTTTATGACTGTCTAGCTGGAGAGAAACTCCCTTTATCAGCAAGCTAGGGTTGGGGGGGGGGTCAGGAGCCAAAAGGGAAAGGGGTGTGTGAGAGTTGCAGGTGGGGTGGGGGTGAGGTGATGAGTCAGCCCGGGGGATGCCAACTTCTCAGCTGGGCAAACCCAGTCAGCAGGTTTTGGCTTACACAATAACAAACACTGACCCACCCCACCCGGGATAGTGAAAGAACGGTGAGAGGGGTACAGTCGGCAGTGGGAGAGAGAGAGAGAGAGAAAAGGGCCTTTCCTCATAATAGAATATTCAATAAAAGAAAATATTTATAAAAATCAAATTAAATCTAATTTTAGATCATTCAAAGGACATTTTTCTTTCTTTTTTTTTAAATTCTCATCTTCATCTTTGTTGTTTATATCATGATATGGATAATGGTTTGGAAGAAAATTAACTACTCTTTGCCTACCAAATTTCCCCCACGGCTGTACCAAATTTTCTTGGCATTTTTTATAGAATGGAATATTTCAAAGTTCACCATCTATTCACCTCAGAACTCATTCGATTCAAATAAAGTCCTATTATTATTGTAATCTGTGTCCTTTGGCAAGAGTTGCTGCCAGAAGCTTATGGTAGGATGTATGATGGGATATTTCAAAGTTCACTATCTATTCAACTCAGAACTCATTCCATTCAAATAAAGTCCTATTATTATTGTGATCCAAGTCCTTCTGCTTAATTTAACTGTGGTAGGAGAGAAAAATAATAAAACAATAAGGTTAAATTAAGTCGGTGAATCCGAGCGTGTCCGAGTGTCACACAAGTAACTATTCTTAACTCTTTACCCACTAAATTTTCTCCATGGCTGGATCTTGGGATTTTTTTTACCTGTATTACAATGTTCGCTATCTCTTCATCTCAGAACTCATTTTATTAAAATAAAGTCCTATTATTATTGTAATCTGTGTCCTTTGGCAAGAGCTGCTGCCAGAAGCTTATGGTAGGATGTATGATGGGATATTTCAAAGTTTACTATCTCTTCACATCAGAACTCATTCCATTCAAATAAAGTCCTATTCTTATTGTAATCTGTGTCCTTTGGAAAGAGCTGCTGCCAGAAGCTTATGGTAGGATGTATGATGGGATCTCATTCAAATAAAGTCCTATTATTATTGTGATCCAAGTCCTTCTGCTTAATTTAACTGTGGTAGGAGAGAAAAATAATAAAACAATAAGGTTCAATTAAGTCGGTGAATCCGAGCGTGTACAAGTGTCACATAAGTAACTATTCTTAACTCTTTGCCTACCAAATTTCCCCCACGGCTGTAACAAATTTTTACCTATATTTTTTACCTGTATGATATGATATTTCACAGTTCACAATCTATTCACCTCAGAACTCATTTTATTAAAATAAAATCCTATTATTATTATAATCTGAGTCCTTCTACTCAATTATAATGAACTAACCATCAGTCTTTGTATTTGGGCATTAGAGCCACTGTGAGCGGCTTAAGTCTTTGTCTACCAAATTTCCCCCACAGCTGTACCAAATTTTCATGGTATTTTTTACCTGTATGATGGGATATTTCAAAGTTCACTATCTATTCACCTTAGAACTCATTCTATTCAAATAAAGTCCTATTATTATTGTAATCTGTGTCCTTTGGCAAGAGCTGCTGCCAGAAGCTTATGGTAGGATGTATGATGGGATATTTCAAAGTTTACTATCTATTCACATCAGATCTCATTCTATTCAAATAAAGTCCTATTATTATTGTGATCCAAGTCCTTCTGCTTAATTTTAATGAACAATCAGTTCGTTAACAGTGGTAGGTATTAAAGTCAGCCAGTCTACTGTTGGTTTGAATAACAGTAACTAGCTAAGCACAACTGAAGCAGTGTCCAAGACAGTTGGTATTTATAGAAATCAAGAATGGTCCATTCATGTATTTGGGTGATTCCATTCCTTGAGTTCTGATTGGCTGCGTGGTTTCAATGATATTGTGGAGTTTTATAAATACCCTGTCATTCTGCAGTAGAATTGCAACAAGACGGGTTTGTATTGAATTACAACCACTTGTTGCCGTGTCTTACCAATTTGACGGTAATTGGAACTTAGTTTGATTATTCTTCAGTAGGAGAGAAAAATAATAAAACAATCAGGTTCAATTAAGTCGGTGAATCCGAGCGTGTCCGAATGTCACACAAATAACTATTTTTAACTCTTTGCCCACTAAATTTTCTCCATGGCTGGATCTTGGATTTTTTTTACCTGTATTTCAATGTTCACTATCTCTTCACCTCAGAACTCATTTTATTCAAATAAAGTTCTATTACACTGGTTTACAAAGAAATTGAGGCAAGCACAAAAATAGCTGTTTTAACCTAATTTGGGGGTGCAGCTGAATTCAGATTTGAAATCCGTTTTTACTCATCACCTCTAGTCTTTTTAGATATACATACTGTACATAAAGGCGTATATGCATTCAGAGTTAATTTCTAATTTAATATGATACCTTAATACATTAAAACTTAAATATATGCACCCTATGGAGGGTGCATATATTTACTAGTGTATATAAGGTGGTTCATTTTTTTCTATATTATTTATATATATATATATATATATATATATATATATATATATATATATATATATATATATAATGCCGCATTTACTTATTGCTTTGACATGTGACTGTTCTTTTGTCTTGAACTAACTGACCTTGAAAACTACTTTTCGGATAACGACAGACGATTGTTTATCTCCGATGAATTTGATTATCCGTCTGGATTATTGGATTACAGAAACAGGATCTAAAATATTTTATCAATTCTGTCTGTTGCAATTCTAATCTGCCGTTTTAATCCGTACGGGGTACACATGCACACATACTGATTATATATATATATATATATATATATATATATATATATATATATATACATACAGACACACATGTGCATACACCAGTATGTGCATGGATAAAACCTATCAGAGTTAACAGAGAAATAATAGGAAAAAACACAATATGTATTAAGGTTTACTAAGCAAAGATACAAGGTGAACAGAGTTATTAGCTATATGCACACATACACCTGTGTGTGTATGAGTGTGTGCATGGATAAAACAACCTGTCAGATTGTTATAACTCGAGTTTCAGAGTTAACAGAGAAATAATAGGAAAAAAACACAATAAGTATTAAGGATGGGGGAAAAGGTTTACTAAGCAAAGATACAAAGTGACTCCAACTACTCCAACCTAGCAATTGCTCGTAGGTCCTGCTAGTAGAAATAAATCTATGAGGGTGTCATTTTTGCACACAGTACAAGAGGTTATTTCTCCTCCACCCCACCCAATTTAGGGTTCATTAATGTTTTTACAACCATCTGGTGCTAGTAGGATTCAACCCCCCCCCTGTTTTTAGATCCACCTCCCCCCATCTCCCCCCTCTACTCCTGTGTGATTTTTTTCTGCCTCCCACACATTTGAATCTGATACCATTCTTTGGCCTTTCAATGACCAATTGCATGGTAGACAGAATGTCACTCAGCTTGACCTTGGCTGTTCAATTGATCTGTTTATTCTATCACATGAAAAAAAATAAAATGAAAACCATTTTTTTTACCCTATCTCATATTGCTTATAAATTTCTTGAGACCAATCATTTTATTATTGTAACGTTGTCGTATATGGTCACAGTACCCAAACGTATATACGTAACGTGGCGGCGGTGATATATTCACTGTACTAAAAATGTCTTCGACACGTGGCGGTCATCTTGTTGATAAAAATTACAACGCGAGAAATATGTAGTCACAACTGCTAGCCTTTATTTCCAGGGTAGGCTCGTTTCGTGGGCTGTATTGGAGAGGAGGAAAGGCAGAGAGAAAGAGAGAGAGGACACTGTTAAATTACTGTGATCCCATACTAGGCACTAGAGGCCCGATCCGTACCCTACGATGGCGGAAAGCAAAAAGAGACCGGGACCTTTCTTCGTTGTTCCAAGTCACCACGTGACCCCCGGTTCCAGTCAACACCCGAAACTTCCGGTTGACACTCAATTCTCCGTTCGGGGGTCACGCTCCGGTCAAATCATCGTTCATCCTTTTTGTGCTCATCACTATTCAAACCCTTATCATCTCCCACCTCTTCTTTTTCCTTTTCCAATATAGTAGTTCTAGCTCACAAAAGTCAGGACCTTCATTATCTCGTTACATTATTTTTATTATTTTTATTATTATTTTATTTTATTATTTTCATTTATTCTATTATTTATTTTATTATTATCATCATTAATATTTCATTATTATTATATTATTATTCTTTTTATTAATACTAGCAATATAATATAATATAAAATATATGCACCCTCCAGGTGCAAGTATTTAAGTTTTAATGTAATAAAATATTATATCAAATTAGAAAGGCTAATGAAACTAAATAAGAATGCAGATAAAAAGATTTGAAACATAGAACGACTGAAACTTACTCGTCCATCACTTCTAATTTTTTCTAATTTAACTATTTAGTTAAAATAGGAAGTAAAGAATAAAATTACAGTTATTTCTTTTTGTTAATGGATTTCTTTTAAGATTTATTGAAGAGATTTTTGCTCATATTCAATAAGATAAAACCAAACAATTAAAAATCAATAATACTAAACACATATTTATTAAAATCAAATTTTAATATCAATATGCAAATTAGCCTTCCCATTCACATTGTAAACCGCTATTTTGTTGTATATATAAATATAATTGCATGTTTTTAGTATGTAGATATGGTCAACAGTATTAATAATGGAAAACAATTTTATTAATAATTGAGGTTTAAGATAAAATGATAATCATGGAAAATATGACGTAAATAACTAAGGTAATTGTCACTTGAGTAGTAATATAGTTTCGGTTACAGATAGAAAAACTCACAATCTTCATTATAATAAGATATTATTATTATATTATTATTCTTTTTATCATATTATTATTCTTTTTATTATATTATTATTTACTCCTTTTGAGTTTTCACATCAGCATTAGCTGATGGTCTTTCACTGGAATCTGAGTGACAGCGTCTCCTCAGGTCTCCAGGATTCTTCTGAGTATTCTGACAGATTACAGCAGTGCAGTGTTCTGAATGGTTTCAATTCTTCCTCTGATTCCCAAACTTTCCAGACACTATTATTATTTTTATTATTATTATCATTTTTGTATTATTCTTTTTATTATTATTCTATTATCATCATCATTATTATTATCTATTTTATTATTATCATCATCATTATTATTATTATTATTATCATTATTATTACTATTATTTTATTGATTATTTTATTATTATTATTTATTTTCTATAATTATTTTATCATTTATTTTTATTATCATTTTATTATCATTATTTTTATTATTTATGAATTTCTTAAGACCAATCATTTCAATCCCCTTCCCAATTCCAAAAAAGTAGTGTTCTGTATTTGTTATAAACACATTTTTTCTATCTAATCCATAGATGGGACCCTAACGGGTACTACCACTCCGGGTCAGAGTGGACGAGGGAACAATGGTGATGAAGGGATACTCCCCAGAGCTCCAGAATTGGAACTTCACCATTAGATGCAGTTTGTCATACACAGGAGACTAAGACCCTCAGCCACCGCCTTCTAGCACATATATGATAAAAAGTTTTTTTTGGGGGGTCGCCATGAGAGCAGTACAGTCATATAGGTCCGAAAGTTTGACATGACCAACTGATGGATCGGAGGGAGCCCCTCTGATTGCCCTGGTCTAATCTAAGTAAGGACCAAAGTAGAGTGTTGCATCTCATGGACTGCTCAGCCACCAGGATTCCGTCCTTAAGCATCACAGGTTGCCACACACGGCCAAAGGGCGGCCCCATTAGGGGGAGGGTCTTCACTACAGAGTGCAGTCTGCATATTCTACAGCCCCCCAGCCAAAAGGGCGGGCTGGTACCTGTGTACACACATATCTGAACGCATCTATGAATGTGTCAACGCAGATCAACACTCATGCTGGCAGACAGAAAGACACACGGGGTGACCATCAATTAAGGTTGTTTGGTTGGATTTTAAGGCATGTCAACTCTCATTGGGATACTTTATGCCAAAGTCTTTTTCTTTAATACCTATGAAGTTTTGGCAAAACTGGCCATATTCAAAATATTACTAATCAGTAAACAAAAAAAAAATAAATAAATAAAAAAAAAAAATGAATAGATAAATAAATAAATAATGAATAAAAAAGATAAATAAAATAAATAAAAATTTTTTAAAATGATAAAAAACAATTTGCAGTAATTAAAATTTGGGATTCCAAAATTTCAGTATTGAGGGACCAGAATGTTTTTTAATTCATTCACGGACTAAGCCCGATTCTCAAATGGTATGATATGTTGGGCCAAGGCTTCTAGGAGTAAAGTTTATAAAAAAAAGCCTGACACACTGACATTAGTATTAAAATTGCTCAGCTCTGCACAAGTTTTCAATCGAATTTAAAAATTTAAATAATTCAAAAGGTTCAGTCTCAATATTTTTTGATCAGACAGTAAATTAAACGAACAAAAAGTCACAAGTGTTTTTAATTATTTACTAAGCTTTATGTGTGGCACAAGGTCAGGTGTTTTATTAATTCTTGATAGAACTCAATTTTTTTTTTTTTAAATTAATTTTTTAAAACATTTTTTAGAACTTATTTTTTTCTATTTAACTCATACATAGGACCCTAACAGGTACTACCACTCTGGGTTAGAGTAGACCTGGGAACAATGAAGGGGTACTCCACACTCCCCAGAGCTGCAGAATTGGAACTTTACCACTAGATGTAGTTTAAAGTCATATCCAGGATATCATTGAGGACACACACGCACATATACATGCGCAGACACACAGACACCTGATAATCAGGATACAACTAGTGGTGGTGGGGGGTGACCATCAATTAAGGACACACACAGAGACACACACACTTAATCATGAGAATATATAACAATCTGAAATAATCAATCAGGAGAGAGAGGGAGGGAAAACAACCATGATTTAATTAATTACTCCCCCACCCACTAAAACCCCCACCCCTACTCCCTAGCACAACACAAGGAAGAAAATAAACAAAAACAAAACAAACAAAAATAAACCAAAATAAAAACAATAAAAAGCAGCTGTGTGTATGAAAACAAAGAGAGAGAGAAAAAAAAGGACAATAAACCTTGTCAACCGGTGACAACAAATTTCCCCCACCCTCCCACCCTCCCCGGGTTAGTGACCCAGAAAAAACAGAACCCAAATTATTTATTTTCCCATTAAACTAACCCTAAACCCCAACCCTAAACCCCTAGTTGAGTAACATATTACAGGGTGACCCAGAAAAAACAGGACCAAAATTATTTATTTTCCCATTAAACTAACCCTAAACCCCAACCCCTAAACCCTAAACGGTTATTTCAGTTATTACCTAGTTGAGTAACATGATATTATAGGGTGACCGAGAAAAAAACAAAACCCAAATTATTTATTTATCTTCCCATTAAACTAACCCTAAACCCCAACCCTAAACCCCCTAGTTAAAATTAACAGTTTTATTTAAAAATTTTTGGGTTCTGTTTTTTCTGGGACATTCTCTATACAGGGTGACCCAGAAAAAAACAGACCCCAAATTATTTATTTATTTTCCCATTAAACTAACCCTAAACTCCAACCCTAACCCTAAACCCTATTTGAGTAACATAATATTTGACCCAGAAAAAACAGAACCCACAAATTTTGTAATAAAACTGTTAATGTTAATTTTAATTTTTTTTTTTAAGTTTAAGTCCAACAAGGGGGGTTAGGGTTGGGGTTTAGGGTTAGTTTAATGGGAAAATAATTTGGGTTCTGTTTTTTCTAGGTCACTGTAATATCATGTTACTTAACTAGGAAATACTCCCGACTGTTATTAAAATAAACAATCAAATATAACAGTAAGTATTATTGACCCTTTACAGACCGAACTTAATTTTTCACCGAACCGAGTGACAGTAAGGGATATTTTTGGATGCTGTTGTCCCAGGCCTCGTGCCCTTAAATAGGTATTTACTATGTACCCCACATGTATGGGTTAGGCACAAGGCCCTATTAATGTGGGATCACACACGAACCAAAGCTCATGGGTGGTGGGTGCAAAAAATGTGTTGATCCTGTCGGCATTCCCTCTCAAGGGGAGTGCCTCAGGCACTGGGCAATAAATGGATATATATTCAAATGGAAAAGAGACTAAGCACTGTATTTGGTTCGGATACTGAGGAGAGTTCTGGAGACCCGAGGAAACTTGTTGTTGTCACTCAGACTCCAGTCCCACTGCGACAGTGAGTATTATATTATTTTTATGTTATCTGGTTGGATAACTTCTATATCTCCCCTCTCCCGCGTGCAGGCAGGGATCTACGAGGAGTGAGCTGTTCTTTAAGGCCTGCCCTGTTATGTGGGAATAACCTGGACAGGGTTCGAGGGATTTTCGATGGGCGAAGGCATGTTGATATATCAGTGCTCTCTGTGGGGTTTCTAATTGCTGCATGCGCATCATTTCTGGGAGATGCTGGGAGATTGGGATGAATGGATGAAGTATTGCTTGCAGGACTTGTTAGCTCAGCCATTGCACTTGGAATTGGGGAGGGGGCTGCTTTGACTTCACACTTCCTCAAGAAACGGTGATTCCTGAGAGTGACTCTTCCTGATCCATCGACTCTGATTTGGTAAGTGTAAAGAAAAATAAGGTAACTATGGTATTGTTTGTTCGAAATATTAAGAATAAATTAAAGGTTAACAAACAACACCATATTTACCTTATTTTTCTTTACACTTGCATTGTGATAGCCTTCAAAACCAACCAGCAAACCAATATAAACACAATGCTTCAAGCAATTCATAAAACCTTTTTATATATATATATAGCACGTGGTTTAATGGTTAAAGTCATGGGAAATGGACTCGTCGACCCGAGTTCAAATCCTGGTAATTATATTTCACTTAGCGCTAATACCCTTGGGAAAGGTATGAATCCTACACTCTCCCTCCAGTTATAGGTAAATAGTAGGGCAGACTGGGCTTTTTAACCTTGGTTAGGCAACCAGTCTAGGAGAAGGAAAACTCTGAATTCAAACCTGTTGAACTCCGCTTAAGAAATTGACCTTGTGTCACATCCTGCTCGTGCAGAGGGGTTGGTAAATATATATATTCTCTGTGGGGTGTCTAATTGCTGCATGCGCATCAATGCTGGGAGATGTTGGGATGCATGGATGAAGTATTCCTTGCGGGGCTTGTTAGCTCAGGCGCATCGCACTTGGCATTGGGGGTGGGTTTTGCTTTGACATCCCACTTCCTCAAGAAACGGTGATTCCTGAGAGTGACTCTTCCTGATCCATTGACCCTGATTTGGTATTGACAATCTGGAAGGACAGTAACGATCCTGTCTGCAGCGCCATGTTGGATTTGTGTTTGGTAGGTGGCTTATATGGAGCATAACTTCTACAAGGAGTAGGGAAGCTCTAGAACTCATTTTATAGACAAAAATAGATTTACAAAAAGTCGCCATTTTTCATGACCTCCTCAGATTTGGAGAGCTAAAAATCTACATAACTCCTCCATTTTTTTTATTTTATTACTTGGCATTGGGGGGGTGGGTTTTGCTTTGACATCACACTTCCTCAAGAAACGGCGATTCCTGAGAGTGACTCTTCCTGATCCATCGACCCTGATTTGGTATCGACGATCTGGAAGGACAGTAACGATCTTGCCAGTTGTGTTCCATCGGCGATTAAGTGGATTCTGGATGGCTACTATATCACCAGTTTGTAGTGGGCAAAGAGGATGGGTATGTCTATTATACCTTTTTATCATCTTAGCATTGCGGTGGTGAAGGATTTCCTCGCGGCGTTGTGCTGCTGCTATCCATTCAGGGTATAGCTTGTAGAGGTATGATAAGTACCCACTCTTCAGCCCTCAGTCTGCACTGTGTCAACAACATGCAAGGACTGTATTTAAGATATTTGAGTATCTGGCCGCCATCCTTAGTTCCAGATGTAGTAAATAAGTAAGCAAGCCAATAAGTATCCGGTGTTATAGTATTCTTTGTAAGTCCGACGTCCAAGATGGTCCGAGTGTCAATGAGTTAAGATTAGAATCAGGCCTCTATAAATACAACAACAGCAACAGCAGCACTGCCAGTGATTGGACAATAGGAATCTTTCTCAGGTCACGTGATAGTCAACGAGTCTATATTTAGAAGTAGGCATCTGTCACACGCCTAATATATCCAAAAAACTCCAACACTTGCATATTGTTCTTGTCTGCTAACTCGACGGTAGTTAGAATCCCACTGCGACGGTGAGTATTAAATTGTTTCTATGTTATCTGGGGGATAACTTCTACATAGAGATGGTGTGAATTATGATAATGATAAGAGTAATAACACAAAATTACAATGCAGAAGAGCCACAATAACAACAATGGCTCAGGCATCGCACTTGGCATTAGGGTGGGGGTATTGCTTTGACTTTGCACTTCCTCAAGAAGCGGCGATTCCTGAGTGACTCTTCCTGATCCATCGACCCTGATTTGGTATCGACGATCTGGAAGGACAGTAACGATCCTGTCTGCAGCGCCATGTTGGATTTTGTCAAGTATTCAGCTCTGTTACAAGCTGACTACAAAACTAGAATCCCACTGCTATGTTATCTGGGGGATAACTTCTACATAGAGATGGTGTGAATTATGATAATGATAAGAGTAATAACACAAAATTACAATGCAGAAGAGCCACAATAACAACAATGGCCGATATTGATTAATAGTCAATTAGCAAATAAAAATGTATTAAAACACAAATAATGATAATTGCAACAAAATGTTTCACACGAACAAACAATCATCAGGATTCTTAGCATGAATATTTTAGTGGCAATTAGTGTTTTAATAAGCTTCTCTATATATTATATATATATATATATATATATATATATATATATTTTTTACATACCATCTCTCCGACACAAGCTCCATAAAACAACACTTTATTAAAAAACACCCAGAAAAATCCACCTCCCCCGAAATTAGGAAAATCTTAAACGAAAATACTAAAATTATCTACAAAAATAACAATAAGAAACGCCTACAGATCCTAGAAGCCATATGCATTAAAAATAAAAAACCTAACATTAATAAAATAGCCTTTAAAGTCGGAGACAACGTATTAAATATCTTCAATAACTAACACTCACCTAACCCCCCTCTTAAAAATTATAGACTCTCTGAATTAGATAAAAGCATAGATAACAGAACTAAAATCCACCTAAAAACCAAATTACATAACCCCATGAATACGACTGGAGCAACAGTCGAAAGCGCTCGGGAAATAAGTATGAAAAATATGATGAATCAACTCGATCCAGATTCAAAAAGGATAGCCAGAAGACTGGAAAAAATATCCATACAAAAAATGAAAAAAGAATACTCCGTGGTATTCAATAACACATGTCTTACGAATATATATATATATATATATATTTGTGTGTGTGTGTGTATGCATTTATAATTAAATTACCTATATATACATGTGTGTGTGTATATGCATCTATCATTAGGTTGCTTATATATATATATATATATATATATATATATATATATATTATATATACCTCCTCCCGCCACACTACCCCTTCTATAAAACACTTGTATGATAACCTGATAATTCATTAAAATGACTGATGATGCCGAGCTCAAAGCTCTAGCAAAATATATCCTACACATCTTTGTCCGAATTTTGTTCTTTTGTTCCTCACATCTCCACCACATTATATATATATATTATATATATATATATATATATATATATATATGTGTGTGTGTGTGTATGTATGTATGTATGTATGTTTGTATATGTGGGTGTATATGTGCATCTACCATCTGTGCATTTATCATTAAGATGCTTACACACACACACACATATATATATATTATATATATATATATACACACACACACTTGTGTGTGTGTGTGTGTACATGTATGTGCATATATCATTATATTGCTTATATATAGCTTTCAGAAATCTTCTGACGAAGGGATCTTTATCCCAAAATATATTAAGAGAATAAATCAAAGGTTAACAAACAACACCACTGTTACCTTCTTTTTTCTTTACACTTGCATTGTAACAGCCTTCAAAACCAACCAACAAACCAATATAAATACAATGCTACAAGCAAATTATAAAACACTTATATATATACATATATATATATATGTGTGTGAAAATGGAAAAGGAATTCAATCCGACAATATGAGGAAAAATAAGTAAAGAAAAGAAATGTAGATGGGTAAAATGAATTTAATCGATATCACTTACACATGTGTTTCGGTCAGTTTATGTGTGTGAAAATATTTCGCACACATAGAAGAATCGACCTTCATCAGTGATATCGATTAATGTGATATCGATTAAATTCATTTTATCCATCTACATTTCTTTTCTTTACTTATTTTTCCTCATATATATGTGTGTGTGTGTGTGTGCTCATCTACCATGAGGTAGTTTATATATATAATATAATTATATTATATATATATATATATATATACTCCCATAAACGATGGAGTTCTTTAGGAGTGACTTTATTAAACGTTCACTGCCAACATAACAGAATGATCATCTGTTTAAAGATTTGATCTCTCTGGTGATCATAAAGTATCTACACAGTTGTATGTATTTAAAACAGCCAAAACAACGCTCCTTAATGGCCGTTGGCGATGGCCTGGAGGTTAACATATCGGACAGGCGTAAAGTCAGGCGGGTTCACTTCTGATCGGAGTTAGTTGTTGTGTCTAGCCACACTGATGAGATGGGTAACATTGAAACACAGTGTCTGTGGATGACTTTGTGTATATATATTATATATATATATATATATATATATTATATAAATCTAACGAGTCAGACGAACCTACTAAAAGTTTCGCTTAATGCTCTTCAGGGCTAAGATCTGACTCTTAGCACAGATCTTAGCCCTGAAGAGCATTAAGCGAAACTTTTAGTAGGTTCGTCTGACTCATTAGATTTATTTTTATTATTTGCTCTACTTAGGTATTGAGCACTTTTTACTTATTAGCTTTAGTCTCCTGGCGGTTTTATATGAATATATATATCTTATATATATATATGCATATAAATTGTTTTTTCTTTTGGCCAAAATATTGTACCAATAGATTATTTTTGGTTGGTACGATTATCTTGGTCTTTTCTTTTTTCCAAAAATTTTTTTCTTCCCGGTTGATGTTTGGTAGTATATTTTTACAATAAAACTATTCGCTGTTTTTTTTCTCACTGTGAGGATTTACCATCATGCTTGGTATATTAAATTATATATAGTCGGGGCGGCCTAATGTCGGTATCAGCCAATCAGCGAGGGAGTCTATCCCCTTTTTACTGGCGCCATACCAAGGAGATTGTTATTTGTGTCTGAGGTGGAGCGCCACACCTACCATCAGCTCCTTACTTTACCGCACAGATCCCTGTGCTACTCATACGCTGAGTTGACGAGGACCAGGATCGAACTAGGAACCTTGTGGTTTCTAGCCGAACGGTCTACCGACTGAGCTTACCCGGCCCAATATAAAAATTATATATATATATATATATATATATATATATATATATATAAATGTGTGTGTATGTGTGTGTGTGTGTGTGTGTGTGTGTGTGTGAGTGTGTGTGTCCCTCAGCGAGTGTGTAGGCTAATAATAAAAAGTATTTATTTTCGAGAAATATATTTCTTCAACTTAAGCATTATAGTAAATAATATAATATAATGTATAATTATATAAAAGTGTATAATAAAGTATATAAAGTATATATAGTATATATAATATATAAATATAAGTATATATAAAGTGTATAATAAAGTATAAGAGTCTTATTTACTATAATGCTTCTGATTTTTTAAAAATTAAAAATAAAATTCATTTAATTTTTAAATAAAATTCATTTTATTTTTGCTGTTTTTTTTTCTCACTGCGAGGATTTACCAACAAGTTTGGTATATATATATATATATATATATATAATATATATAAATACTTTTTTAATTAGCCTACACACTCA
>CM042180.1:1320384-1323693 GCA_023376005.1 Doryteuthis pealeii
TACTGAAGAAAAAAATATACTTTTTTAGCGGATTGAAGGCATTAAAAGTAAGCCATATT
Source organism: Doryteuthis pealeii (assembly GCA_023376005.1). Classification (NCBI taxonomy): domain Eukaryota; kingdom Metazoa; phylum Mollusca; class Cephalopoda; order Myopsida; family Loliginidae; genus Doryteuthis; species Doryteuthis pealeii. Next base: position 1,320,444 of record CM042180.1, read on the forward strand.
TTTTATCAACAAGTAAATGTAAATATTTAGCCTCCTCCCTTAAAATTTTTTAAAGAGGGAAGGGTTAAAATATTTACGTTTACTTGTCCAAAAAAAGACTGGAGGGGGTAAAATATTGCATTAACTTTTGGGTAAAAACGCCTTAAGCACTTCAGCAGGCACTGCTTCAGCTAGGGACTTCATTTATTTAGAGAGGGTTGTTTTTTTGAGCTATCACCGCCTAGCGTTTTTTTAAGGCAGAAGGCCGGGACGAAATTCTACGAATAGCACCGAATTGTCGGCCAAAACAGATGTTTAGAATTATTAGAAGACCGAGCAAGTGCTTGATAAGCTGCTGCTGCTGCTGTTTCGAAAACTGTTGGACCCAGCAGGCCACACCCCCCGTCCCACCCCCTCAAACAAAGAAGGTTGACCTGGAATGACCCAGTTTATAATAGGTTTTATTAGTAAGAAGCTTAACTGCAATATAATATCGCTTCAACTTTAGCTGTCACAATCGTCCAGACCCCAAAGTGTGTGTGTGTGTTTTTGTTTTCTTCTCCTTCCTCTTATCAGTGTCTGCTATATTCAATTTAAAGCCATCTCTATCCTTCATATTGTTAGGGTCTATAAAGAACGTAATGTCATATTTACAGACACCTTTACCCCCAAAGATTATTTTAAATATACATCTAAATAACTATTAAGGAATATCATATATATATATTTATATATGAGGAAAAAATGAGTAAAGAAAAGAAATGTAGATGGATAAAAATGAATTTTATCGATATCACTTTTAATCGATATCACTTACACATGTGTTTCGGTCCGTTTATCAAAATGTATATGGATTTACGCTATTATTATTAATCCGTATACATTTTATTATTAATCCGTATACATTTTGCCTATTAGGCCTCATCAGCAGAGCTATAGAGCAGAGCACAAGGCGGTCTTCCTATCTATAGCTCTGATGATGAGGCCTAATAGGCCGAAATGTACATACAGAGATTGATTTTTCTCGATTTGTTTAGCCTTACATTTGAATAGGTATGCCCGCCTAATTAATTAATATTCAAAATTAGGAACAACTTCAATTAAGCACATATTCTCTCAAATATATATATATATATATATATATTATATATATATATTGATACTCATGTTCCTTAATTGTATAACCATTATTATCTTGCAACACCCTCTAGTTAAAAATGAGACTGTCCAACTCGTCCAAGATGAAATGCAAAAATGTAAATGCCCATTATCAAATGTGGCTTATCCGTCAATTTCTGTTCTTATTATAAAGAAAGGGAAGAAAAAGGGCATGCTACACATAAAAAATATAGAAAGAAGGAAGAGTGTAGGAGAAAAGAGAAGTGGTGAGCATGCGGAAGCAATAATGCTAATCTGATTTAATCTAACATAATGAAAAGAAGGAAAGAAAGAAAAAAAATAAGAGTGAGAAAGAGTTAAATCAAGATTATTATACTTTTTATATATTGAACTATTTTAGCAATAGCTCTTAAGTAAACATATCAAACATTGTAATAATTAGATTATATCAAACTGTGGTATATCAATCTAAAAGCGACCATGTCAGAAGAATACACAAACTGTACCTTTGCAGAGGTTAAAATCCACCCAATGTGGCCACCTTTTGATGGTGACCTGTGATGCTTAAGGACGGAATCCTGGTGGCTGAGCAGCAGTCCATAACATGCATACACTCTACTATTGGACTTTGCCTTTCTGCTCTCTCTCTCTCTCTCAATGCATGCTTCTCTTTACCTTTTTTATCTCGATTTTTTCTTTTGTGTGTGTGTGTGTGTGGGGGGGGGGTTATCTCGCTATTTTGTCTTTTCACTTTTTTCTTTTTTTTTTCTTCTTAAATTTGTTTTGCTTTCTTCTTTTTTTCATTCCTTTTTTCTTTATTTGCTTCATTTAATTTCAACCTCTTTCCTGTTTCTTATTTAATTATTTATAATTTATTTTAATGTTTTCTTTCCTTTTTTTCCCTTCTTTGTCGTACTTTCTTTCTTTCTTGTCTTACTTTCCTTTCTTTTTTCTTTCTTTCTTTTTTTGATCTCTTTCCTTTTTTGTTTTATTCTTTTTGGTTCTTCGTTCTTTATTTTCTTCCCTTCTTTGCTTCGTACACTTTCTTTCTTTCCATCTTTCTTTTCTTTCTTTGATCTTTTTTTTTTGGGGGGGTTCATAATTTTTCTTTTTATTTTCATTTTTCCTTTTTTTCCCCTTTTTTTTTTCATCCCTAGAATCTTATTGTTTTACTTTCTTTCTCCTTTTTCTACATTCCTGTATTTTATTTATTTATTTTATTTCCTTATACTCTTTCCTTTTTCATTTTTTCTTTTATGTTTTTTTTATTTTTCCTTTCTTTTTTCTTTTACTCGTACTCTCTTTCTTACTAGTCATCTCTTTTTTTTCCTTTTTCTTGTTTTTTCTTTCTTTCTTTTATCTTTCTTTCTCTTTCCAAATTCATTGTATCTTTCTTTCTTTTTTCTTTCTTCTTTCTTTCTTTCTTCCTAATTATTGTCTTTCTTTCTTTCCGAATTTAATTGTATTTTTTTCTTTCTCTTTCCTTTCTTTCTTTCTTTTTTCCTTTCTTTCTTTCTTTCCTTATCAATTGGTCTTTCTTTCTTTCCGATTAATTGTATTTCTTGTTTCTTTTCTGTTTTTCTTTCTCCCCGTGAATCTTTCTTGTACTCATTTTCTATCAAAAGCATATTTTCAGATATTCATTTGTCTCCTTCGCATATCTTTCTTACGTTTACTTCTCTCTCCCCTTCCTTCCTTCTTTTTTCCTTTCCCATTCCTCCTTCTTCCGGGCATCGTTTATTGAATAGAAAGATTACCTTGCACGCTTCATCAAATATCGCTTACCGAACTTGGACAATTCGAAGACTTTTTCTCACGATATTGGAATGCGTGTCTAGACGGCTTTTTGTAATCAACCATTCTTTTTTGCCTCCTCTCATGTGACATAACACAAAAGCAACAAAAATGTCGTCCGTATAGATAAAAAGAAATCAGTGACTATAAAATGTCAATGAAGAAATCGAAATAGACAGTTCTAAGCTCAAGTTTTGAGAAAGAGCAAATCCTCTTTTACAAATATATATATATATATATATATATTAATTATTTAATATATATATATATATATAAGGGAAGTGGAAATCCGACAGTAATATCAGTATAAGAATTTGAAAAACGCCAGATGTTAAGTAATGTTGTTTTATTAGCTTAT
>CM042180.1:1323793-1356293 GCA_023376005.1 Doryteuthis pealeii
ACTACCAACAGGATTTCTCATAAGTGAGAAATGATTGCAAATATATTGCAAAAAAGTTTCATATAAGTATTTTTTGAGAAACCAATATGTAAACCGTTAATTATATATCTTTCGTTACCATGACAACAGAAGTCTCATTACTTTGTATCAAGACCAGGTTGTGTGACCGAAATTATATAAAAAGATCACACCGTATTTCATAATCTACTATATGAATGGCAATTTCTGTCTGTCTGTGTATAACCACAGTTCGCGTCTACACCAGTGATCCGATCATGATGAACCTATACAGACATGCTAAGCGAATATTCAGGAACAGGACAGGCTAGTTGCATTTTAATAAAAATTAATAATGAATGGAGACCTCTGTAGACATCTTTACAATGGAGGAAGAAAGAGAAGACGTTTCAGTAAGAGAGGGAGAAGAGTAATGGTAGTAACACATGTTAAGTAAATATTCAGGAACAGGACTGGCTAACTATTTCAATAATAATGGATCCCCTGAATAAATCTTTATAATAAAGGGCGAAAGAGATGTTTTAGTGAGGGAGGGTGAAGAGGAGGAGTTGTAGTAACACATGTTAAGTAAATATTCAGGAACAGGATTGGCTAACTGTATTCTAATAAAAACGGAACTCCTGGAGACATCTTTAGAATGGAGGAAGGAATACAAGACATTTCAGTGAGAAAGAGAAAGAAGAGGAATAATAGTAACACATGTTAAGTAAATATTCAGGAACAGAAACTGGCTAACTGTATTTTAATAAAAATGGATCCCCCGGAGACATCTTTACAATGGAGGAAGAAAGAGAAGATGCTTTAGTGAGAGAGGGGCAAGAGCAGTAGTAAGTCCTCTTTTCTCTCTCTGTTTACCATAATTCTTGAGGAGTTTAGGAATTACTCCTACTACTACCACGAATGAATAATCTAATTGTTTTTAAAAAATACTCTTATCTTATAAAATAATCAAACAGCTTATCGTAAAAGAATTAATATAAATTATATTAATTCTGATTGTCTTATTCCATTATTAACAACAAAGTAAACAACAACGTTATTATATTATAATAACTAGTACAAAATAAAAAATCACCCTCCGGGCGATGTAAAAATAGATTTTTGAAACATATTGCCTGAGGAGTGGGAGTAAAAAAATTCAATGTCAGCGAGTTTGTACCCTAAGTAAGTAAAATCATCAAAATTCATTAAAGGATTAAAAATATAAACGATTTGAAATGTAAACTTTAAATACGTATTAAAATAAAATAAACTATATATAGATATATAATACCAGTCATGTATTTATTAAAACTTGTTTTAAAAAACAATGAGGACTGTCTAATGTTGCATGTTCAAATTTTGAGTGTATTTATTCTATGTTATGACGATTTTGGGTAATGTGATGTAAGCAGTGACATAATTTTTGTTACAGACAAAAACCGGAAGCAAATCTCCATTATTAATAGATTATTATTACTATTATTAATTTGTACTAACAAAAATAAGTTATTTGTTTTTCTGTTTTTATGGCATATCAAATCTTTTCGGGTTATTTAATGCCGAATTGAGTCATTTTGATAAACAAAGGACTCAGGTTGCTTACAGTACCTGCTGTTGCTTAAGTGGTCACCCAATTAAGCATTTAACAGGCTCATCACTGCTGAGGTCTATTTTGAAGAAAATTAATGTTTCATTCATTAATACTTTCTGTCACGGTTAGTCTAGCTGAACCTATGAATATATCACAGTATGATGATTTAATTATTACAACATTTGATATCATTATTATTATTATTAGTTTGGACTGACTTTTTGTTTTTTTATTTTTATTTTTTTTATTGGCATATCAACCCTAATCGGGTTATTTCATGCCAAATCGAGTCATTTTGATAAACAAAGGACTTAGGTTGCTTGCAACACCTGAAATTGCTTAAGTGGTCACCCAATTAAGTATTGAACAGGCTCGTCACTGCTGAGGTCTATTTTGAAGAAAATTAATTTTTTATTCATAAATCCTTTCTGTCTTGGTTAGTCTCGTATTAATGAAATTTATGAAAATTCATCCACAAATTTATTCGCAAATAGTTTTTTAAAAAAAGAATTAAAATATTTCCTCAGTGAAGAGGAAACTATTGATGATGTCATATGAAAAATGGAGAGTGGGGAAGTGGGAAGTGGAAACCCCCTACCCTCAAGGATGAGGAAGTTAAGGAAATAAAGACTGGCAAACAGGAAAATACAAGGAAATCCCTGGTTTCCCCCCAACGGAAAGGATAGAAGAAGAAGAAGGAAAAGAAGAAGGAAAAGGAGGAAAGAAGAGAAGGAAATGAAGAAGAAGAAGAAGAAGAAGAAGAAGGAAAGAAGAAGTAGGAAAGAAGAAGAAGGTAAAGAAGAAGAAGAAGAAAAAGAAGAAGAAGAAGAAAAAGGAGGAAAGAAGAAGGAAATGGAGAAGAAGAAGAAGAAGAAGAAGAAGAAGAAAGGAAAGAAGAAGGAAGGAAGGAAAAAGAAGAAGAAGGAGGAGGAGGAAGAGAAGAAGGAAAAGTAGGAAAGAAGAAGAAAGAAAAAGAAGAAGAAAAGAAGAAGGAGTTAAAGAAGAAGGAAAGAAGAAGAAGAAGGAAAAGACGGAAAGAAAAAGAAGAGGAAGAAGACAGAAAGAAAAAGAAGAGGAAGAAAGAAGGAAAAGAAGAAGGAAAAGAGGAAGGAAAGAAAAAGAAGAAGGAAAGAAAAAGAAGAAGGGAAAGAAGGAGAAGGGAAGAAAAAAGAAAGAAAAGGGAAAAGAAAAAGAAGAAAAAAAGAAGAAAGAAAGAAAAAATATAAAAAGAAGAAATGAAGAAATAAAGAAAAGAAAAAAAAGAAAAAAAAAAAGAAGAAAAAAAAAAAGAAAAAAAAAGAAAGAAAAACAAGAAAATACAGGGAAGGAAAGAAGAGCATCTGGGAACAGGGTAGCGGGTTGGGGCAATGCGGAAAAATAATGGGAAATGTGTTAATTCCTCTCTAACCTTACCACACACACCCACCTCCACCAATGGCACGTAACCAAGGAGACCATTTGCCAACTGTTGTGATGATAGTGGGTATTGTAAGTGGGTGGGGGTCAACCAAAGGGAACGGGGAGGGGGGAGAGAGGGGGTAGAGATTAGAAGACAAAGTCATTGCCCCCCTCCCCCCTCACCAAAGTGACTCACCTGTAGTTATTGATTTGGAGACAAGGAACAGGAGAGAAGACCCCTACGCACACAAAAACGGTAGAGGAAGTCGACACCCAAGCTGCTAAAAGTGCAGAACTTTCAAAAATATATGCACCCACCCAACCGTGCATTGTTGTTCCACGGTTGCGATGACTAACTCCGATGGATTCTGTAAAATCCCAAGAAGATAAATCCAACAGATAAGCCTTAATTATTTCATCTTGGGTTTTTTTTGTCCGCGAAAATAATTTTTCAAGGTCTGAAAAATTTGTATGTATGGCGGTTTATTTTCAAAGATTTGGTTTGGTTCGGTTTGTTTTACGGCATATCAACCTCAGTGGGTCATTTAATGCCGATAAAGTTTTGAAATAAATCAATTCTTAATGGATAATACAATTTTTTTATAAATACATTTTTCTATTTAACCCATAGATGGGATATTTTCGAAGAATTAAACTGCTATTATTTTTATTCTTTTAATATTATCTTATTCCGATGACTAGAAGCAGCAACCCAGCATCACCTAGGTATAGGGGGAAAACCTCTGGTGTATTAATTTGTTTTACTTTTCTGGACATTTTCAAGTAGAATTTCAATGCTATTTCTATGAAGATTTGATTTATATTCAAAGATATTTAAAAATCAAAATATACATAGAAATAGCATTGAAATTCTACTTGAAAATGTCCAGAAAAGTAAACAAATTAATACACCAGAGGTTTTCCCCCTATACCTAGGTGATGCTGGGTTGCTGCTTCTAGTCATCGGAATAAGATAATATTAAAAGAATAAAAATAATAGCAGTTTAATTCTTCGAAAATATCCCATCTATGGGTTAAATAGAAAAATGTATTTATAAAAAAATTGTATTATCCATTAAGAATTGATTTATTTCAAAACTTTATCGGCATTAAATGACCCACTGAGGTTGATATGCCGTAAAACAAACCGAACCAAACCAAATCTTTGAAAATAAACCGCCATACATACAAATTTTTCAGACCTTGAAAAATTATTTTCGCGGACAAAAAAAACCCAAGATGAAATAATTAAGGCTTATCTGTTGGATTTATCTTCTTGGGATTTTACAGAATCCATCGGAGTTAGTCATCGCAACCGTGGAACAACAATGCACGGTTGGGTGGGTGCATATATTTTTGAAAGTTGTGCACTTTTAGCAGCTTGGGTGTCGACTTCCTCTACCGTTTTTGTGTGCGTAGGGGTCTTCTCTCCTGTTCCTTGTCTCCAAATCAATAACTACAGGTGAGTCACTTTGTTGAGGGGGGAGGGGGGCAATGACTTTGTCTTCTAATCTCTCCCCACTCTCTCTCCCCCCCCCCGTTCCCTTTGGTTGACCCCCACCACTTACAATACCCACTATCATCACAACAGTTGGCAAATGGTCTCCTTGGTTACGTGCCATTGGTGGAGGTGGGTGTGTGTGTGTAAGGTTAGAGAGGAATTAACACATTTCCCATTATTTTTCCGCATTGCCCCAACCCGCTACCCTGTTCCCAGATGCTCTTCTTTCCTTCCCTGTATTTTCTTGTTTTTCTTTCTTTTTTTTCTTTTTTTTTTTTCTTTCTTTTTTTTCTTTCTTTTTTTTCTTTTCTTTTATTTCTTCATTTCTTCTTTTTATATTTTTTTCTTTCTTTCTTCTTTTTTTTCTTCTTTTTCTTTTCCCTTTTCTTTCTTTTTTCTTCCCTTCTCCTTCTTTCCCTTCTTCTTTTTCTTTCCTTCTTCTTTTTCTTTCCTTCCTCTTTTCCTTCTTCTTTTCCTTCTTTCTTCCTCTTCTTTTTCTTTCTGTCTTCTTCCTCTTCTTTTCTTTCCGTCTTTTCCTTCTTCTTCTTCTTTCCTTCTTCTTTAACTCCTTCTTCTTTCTTCTTCTTTTTTCTTTCTTCTTCTTTCCTACTTTTCCTTCTTCTCTTCCTCCTCCTCCTTCTTCTTTTTTTCCTTCCTTCCTTCTTCTTTCCTTTCTTCTTCTTCTTCTTCTTCTTCTTCTTCTCCATTTCCTTCTTCTTTCCTCCTTTTTCTTCTTCTTCTTTTCTTCTTCTTCTTCTTTCCTTCTTCTTCTTTCCTACTTCTTCTTTCCTTCTTCTTCTTTTCTTCTTCTTCTTCATTTCCTTCTCTTCTTTCCTCCTTTTCCTTCTTCTTTTCCTTCTTCTTCTTCTATCCTTTCCGTTGGGGGGAAACCAGGGATTTCCTTGTATTTTCCTGTTTGCCAGTCTTTATTTCCTTAACTTCCTCATCCTTGAGGGTAGGGGGTTTCCACTTCCCACTTCCCCTTCCCCATTTTTCATATGACATCATCAATAGTTTCCCCTTCACTGAGGAAATATTTTAATTCTTTTTTTTAAAAAACTATTTGCGAATAAATTTTCATAAATTTCATTAATACGAAACTAACCAAGACAGAAAGGATTTATGAATAAAAAATTAATTTTCTTCAAAATAGACCTCAGCAGTGACGAGCCTGTTCAATACTTAATTGGGTGACCACTTAAGCAATTGCAGGTGTTGCAAGCAACCTAAGTCCTTTGTTTATCAAAATGACTTGATTTGGCATGAAATAACCCGATTAGGGTTGATATGCCAATAATAAAAATAAAAAAACAAAAAGTCAGTCCAAACTAATAATAATAATAATGATATCAAATGTTGTAATAATTAAATCATCATACTGTGATATATTCATAGGTTCAGCTAGACTAACCGTGACAGAAAGTATTAATGAATGAAACATTAATTTTCTTCAAAATAGACCTCAGCAGTGATGAGCCTGTTAAATGCTTAATTGGGTGACCACTTAAGCAACAGCAGGTACTGTAAGCAACCTGAGTCCTTTGTTTATCAAAATGACTCAATTCGGCATTAAATAACCCGAAAAGATTTGATATGCCATAAAAACAGAAAAACAAATAACTTATTTTTGTTAGTACAAATTAATAATAGTAATAATAATCTATTAATAATGGAGATTTGCTTCCGGTTTTTGTCTGTAACAAAAATTATGTCACTGCTTACATCACATTACCCAAAATCGTCATAACATAGAATAAATACACTCAAAATTTGAACATGCAACATTAGACAGTCCTCATTGTTTTTTAAAACAAGTTTTAATAAATACATGACTGGTATTATATATCTATATATAGTTTATTTTATTTTAATACGTATTTAAAGTTTACATTTCAAATCGTTTTATTTTTTAATCCTTTAATGAATTTGATGATTTTACTTACTTAGGGTACAAACTCGCTGACATTGAATTTTTTTACTCCCACTCCTCAGGCAATATGTTTCAAAAATCTATTTTTACATCGCCCGGAGGGTGATTTTTTATTTTGTACTAGTTATTATAATATAATAACGTTGTTGTTTACTTTGTTGTTAATAATGGAATAAGACAATCAGAATTAATATAATTTATATTAATTCTTTTACGATAAGCTGTTTGATTATTTTATAAGATAAGAGTATTTTTTAAAAACAATTAGATTATTCATTCGTGGTAGTAGTAGGAGTAATTCCTAAACTCCTCAAGAATTATGGTAAACAGAGAGAGAAAAGAGGACTTACTACTGCTCTTGCCCCTCTCTCACTAAAGCATCTTCTCTTTCTTCCTCCATTGTAAAGATGTCTCCGGGGGATCCATTTTTATTAAAATACAGTTAGCCAGTTCTGTTCCTGAATATTTACTTAACATGTGTTACTATTATTCCTCTTCTTTCTCTTTCTCACTGAAATGTCTTGTATTCCTTCCTCCATTCTAAAGATGTCTCCAGGAGTTCCGTTTTTATTAGAATACAGTTAGCCAATCCTGTTCCTGAATATTTACTTAACATGTGTTACTACAACTCCTCCTCTTCACCCTCCCTCACTAAAACATCTCTTTCGCCCTTTATTATAAAGATTTATTCAGGGGATCCATTATTATTGAAATAGTTAGCCAGTCCTGTTCCTGAATATTTACTTAACATGTGTTACTACCATTACTCTTCTCCCTCTCTTACTGAAACGTCTTCTCTTTCTTCCTCCATTGTAAAGATGTCTACAGAGGTCTCCATTCATTATTAATTTTTATTAAAATGCAACTAGCCTGTCCTGTTCCTGAATATTCGCTTAGCATGTCTGTATAGGTTCATCATGATCGGATCACTGGTGTAGACGCGAACTGTGGTTATACACAGACAGACAGAAATTGCCATTCATATAGTAGATTATGAAATACGGTGTGATCTTTTTATATAATTTCGGTCACACAACCTGGTCTTGATACAAAGTAATGAGACTTCTGTTGTCATGGTAACGAAAGATATATAATTAACGGTTTACATATTGGTTTCTCAAAAAATACTTATATGAAACTTTTTTGCAATATATTGGCAATCATTTCTCACTTATGAGAAATCCTGTTGGTAGTACATGTCTGCAGCGCCATGTTGGATTTTGTGTCGAGTATTCAGCTCTGTTATAAGTTGGTTTGGTTTTACGGCATATCAACCTCAGTGAGTCATTTAATGCCGATAAAGTTTTGAAATAAATCAATTCATAATGGATAATATAATTTTTTTATAAATACATTTTTCTATTTAACCCATAGATGGGACCCTAACAGGTACTACCACTCCAGGTCAAAGTGGACCAGGGAGCAATGGTGATGAAAGGGTGCTCCACATTCCCCAAACCTTCAGAACTGGAACCTCACCATCAGATAGGTTTAACATCAACCCAGGACATGTAGACCCTCAGTCACCACCTTCTAGCACCCATATGATAAAAAGGGGTTGGGGCTTGCCATAAGGGCAATAGGTTTGGGTAAATCTGACATGACCAGCCGATTGATCGGAGAGAGCCTCTCTGACCGCCTGTCAAGCCCAAGATAGGGCCAAAGTGGAGTATTGCAAGTCATGAACTGCTCATCTACCTAGGTTCTATCCTTAAGCATCACGGGTTGCCACCCACGGCCAACAGGTGGCCCCATTGGGGAGTCTTACCCCTCTGCAGAGGTGCATTCTAATGCCCCAGCCGACAGGGCAGGTTATAAGTTGAATGCAAAACTATCTCTAGAGTGTTGGTAGGTGGTTTATATACAGCATTGGGTTATTCCATTATGAACTCTGGCAAGTTCACTTCCTGGGTTTTGATTGGCTGATGGTTTTCAGGGGAGTAAAGATATGGATAAGTATCCACTCTTCAGACATCAGTCTATGCCAGCAGCATGCAAGGACTGTATTTAAGTTACAGCTTGCATGTTGTTCTTGTCTGCTAACTCGACGGTAGTTAGAATCCCATTGCGACAGTGAGTATTGTAGTGTTTCTATGATATCTGGGGGATAACTTCTACAGTAACATGGTATTAGCACATGTATTATCGTCTCTTTATAAGTTTTTTTCAACCAGTTGTGATCTTTGGGGGGGGGGGTCCCTGTGGGGTAGTGGTTAAGGTGTTGAAATATAACAACATAGTGAGTCCAAAACAGCTACATTGACAGAGATCCTGGTTGTTTCTCCGGCCTTCTTCAGGTGTTTCTTGTAATCCAATACTCAGATAAAAAAAAGCCCCATAAAACCAATACATAACATTTCTCTGAATGTTTGAGATGAGGCTTGATGATTAGTATTATCTGCGTTATTCGGACTATTGTCCTCATCTTCATTGTTATCTGTACAACGTTTCGGCCGATATGCCCTCCGGCCTTCTTCAGGTATTTCTTGTCGGAGTCGGGAACCTTCTTTTCGAACTCAGGAACTTTCTTGTTGTGATCGGGAGCCATCATGGAACTTTGAGCCTAACCCTTTATTCAGTCCACAGGGGTATCCTGTTCTCATTCCGCTAACCATAGGTGGGGTAGGAGTTGTGTTAATTATTTTTCTATGTTACTGCCTCTACTCACGATTGAACCTGGAATCCAGAGATAACTGTCACTTAGAACTGTCTTTAACCTAACTACCTTATCCACTAGGCCATGTGTCAAATTAGACACATGGCCTAGTGGATAAGGTTCCTGAGTCCGAGAAGGTTCCTGAGTCCGAGAAGAAATACCTGAAGAAGGCCGGAGGGCATGTCGGTCAAAACGTTGTACAGATAACAATAAAGATGAGGACAATAGTCCAAATAACGCAGATAATACCAATACATAGAATGCATCTTTGCAGTGGATGTGAATGTGTTTAATAATTCTCTGTTTTCCCATTTCCAAGTTGCACGACCCCCCCTCCCCCCATTTCCAATTTCCACTGCACTTTTGGCAACCTTTTCTTTGGCCTCTTATACCCCCCCCCGGGAGACATCTTCATTATTTTGCTATTTTCATCCCCTCTACCCCTCTACCCATCTGTTTTTCGTCATTCTTCCCCATCTCTTAAAAATTGTCTCGTTCGGAAGATTTTTTTGTTTTCTTTTTCGTTCTTTTTATTATTTTTATTATTATTATTATTATTATAAATCATTCCTCCCCACACACACCTGACAGCATCTTACTTTCTCTCTCTCTCTCTCTTTTTCTTGATCCTCCCTTTCTCTTTCTCTCTCTCTCTCTCTCTCTCTCTCTCTTCTCTCTCTCTCTCTTCTTTCTCTTCTCCCTCTCTCTCTCTTTCTCTTTCCCTCTCTCTCTTTCTCTCTTTCCCTCTCTCTCTTTCATTTTCACTTTCCCCTCTTTCTCTTTCACTATCTCTTTTCCATTCTCTCTCTGTCACTCTCTCTCTTTCTTTCTTTCTTTCTTTCTCCTCTCTTTCTCTCCACACACCACACACACACACACACACACACACACACTCTCTTCTCTCTCTCTCTCTCTACCTCTTCTCTCTTTTCAGTCTCTTCACTCTTTCCCTCAACATTTCCTCCCACCCCCTGTCAACTTCTTGTCTATCAATAATTTCCTCATTTTATTGGTCAATATCCCTTTGTCCGTATTTTCTCACTCTTGTCTCCCCCCCCAACATTACAATTCCTTCTTCTCTCGTTTCTTACCCAAAACTCCCCACCCCCAAATTCTCCACCCCCACCCCACTGCCACCATCCTCTTATCTTCTGAGTCAGCTTCCCTTTCTCCAAAGGGACCATTTACAAATGGAAGTTTAAGTTGAGAAGAACCCTAAACAATTCTTCCAAATTCCAAGACCCCCCCCTCCCCAACAAGATGGGCAGGTAGGACTCGACCTCTCACCCATTCATCATTTCCCTCTGGCTTCGGCTCATTTCTTCACAATGATAGATAACTAGCAGGACCCGTGGAATTTCCACAAACCGAAACAAAAATAAAGAGGAGGTATTTAAAGCCAGAAACGATGATTTGCAATTTCATCTATCTATACATATATAAAGGGCAGTTGTGTGTATGTCCGGAGGAAACTTCGAAATAAAACAATTGATAACAAAGTAAATATATATACACATTAAATATCACCAGGGCTTGGTTTTCCTATACATATATAAAGTGCAGTTGTGTGTATCTGTATGTCCGGAGAAACTTCGAAAATAAAACAATTAACGACAAAGTAAATATATATACACACAAAAACTTACCACCTACCTACTTCCCCCTTCTATAAAACACTAGTATGATCTGAAATATTCAATAAAAGCTGATGAAGCCGGGTTCAAATCCCAGCGAAATTACTACACATTCTCGTCTGAGTTTTGTTCTTTCATTCCTTATATTTTACCTCATTATATAGTCGACGGGGCAGCCTAAAGTCGGTATCAGCCAGTCAGCGGGGGAGTCTATCCCTTTTTCAATAGCGCTAGACAAGGAGATTGGTTTAGCATCTGAGGTGGAGTGCCACACCTACCATCAGTTCCTTATTTTACCGCACAGATCCCTGTGCTACTCATACGCTGAGTTGGCGAGGACCGGGATTGAACTAGAAACCTTGTGGTTTCTAGCCGTACGCTATACCAACTGAGATATAAACTGTGCATCTATTTTTGCCTACATGAAAATACAAAATACAGATCGGCTGGTCACGTCAAGCCCTAGCACCTATATGATTTTTCCAACCCTATTGCCCTTATGGCACCCCCAACCCCTTTTTATCATATGGGTACTCGAAGGCGGTGGCTGCGGGTCTACATGTCCTGGGATATGACGTTAAACTCTATCTGATGGTGAGGTTCCAGTTTTGGAGGTTTTGGGAATGTGGAGCCCCCTTCATCACCATTGCTCCCTGGTCCACTCTGACCCGGAGTGATAGTATCTGTTAGGGTCCCATCTATGGTGTAAATAGAAAAATGTATTTATAAAAAATTGTATTATCCATTAAGAATTGATTATATCAAAACTTTATCGGCATTAATGACCCACTGAGGTTGATATGCCGTAAACAAAACAAACCAAACAAACAAATACAGACTAACTGATTATATGTTTGTGTAAATTTTTTTATTTTCATAATCCCAGATTCTAAATTTAATCTTCCTGCTTGAAGGCAAAACATTGGATTTAGGCTAAGTTTATCAGAACACACACACTCAGATATTATCAATTGATAATTTAAAATGACTAAATTTATCAAAAAGAAAAAACAAAAAACTTGAGTGAATTTATCAAAAAGAAATTTTGAACTCTCATCGCTACTTAACTTTGGGGATCTTTCAATATCTTTCTTTCTCTCTTTCATATCTTTCTTTCTCTCTTAATATCTTTCTTCTCTCTTTCAATATCTTTCTTTCTCTCTTCAATATCTTTCTTCTCTCTTTCAATATCTTTCTTTCTCTCTTTTCATATCTTTCTTTCTCTCTTTCATATCTTTCTTCTCTCTTCAATATCTTTCTTTCTCTCTCTCTTTCTTTCTCTTTCATATCTTTCTTCTCTCTTTCATTTTTCTTTCTCCTTTCATATCTTTTCTTTCCTCTTCTTTCATATCTTTCTTTCTCTCTTTCAATATCTTTCTTTCTCTCTTTCATATCTTTCTTTTCTCTCTTCAATATCTTTCTTTCTCTCTTTCAATCATTCTTTCTTTCTCTCTTTCTATCTTTCTTTCTCTCTTCTCTATCTTTCTTTCTCTCTTCAATATCTTTCTTTCCTCTCTTTCATATCTTTTCTTTTCTCTTCTTTCTCTCCTCTCTCTCTTCTTCTTTCTCTCTCTCTCTTCTTTCTTTCTCTCTCTCTCTCTCTCTCTATCTTTCTTTCTCTCTCTCTCTCTCTATCTTTCTTTCTCTCTATCTTCTTTCTCTCTATCTCTCTCTCTCTCTTCTCTTCTTCTTCTTTCTCTTTCTTTCTCTCTCTCTTTCTTTCTTTCTCTCCTCTCTTTCTTTCTTTCTCTCTCTCTCTATCTTTCTTCTTTCTCTCTCTCTCTATCTTTCTTTCTCTCTATCTTTCTTTCTCTCTCTCTCTCTATCTTTCTTTCTCTCTCTCTTCTCTCTCTCTCTCATCTTTCTTTCTCTCTCTCTCTCTATCTTTCTTTCTCTCTCTTCTTTTCTTTTCTCTCTCTCTCTCTCTATCTTTCTTCTCTCTACTTTCTTTCTCTCTCTCTCTCTTCTTTCTTTCTCTCTCTCTCTCTATCTTTCTTTCTTTCCTCCTCTCCTCTTATCTTCTTCTTCTCTCTATCTTTCTTTCTCTCTCTCTCTCTATTCTTTCTTTCTTCTTTCTCTCTCTCTATCTCTTTTCTTTCTCTCTCTCTCTCTATCTTCTTTCTTCTCTCTCCTCTCTCTCTCTTTCTTCTCTCTCTCTCTCTCTCCTCTCTCTCTATCTTTCTTTCTCTCTCTCTCTCTATCTTTCTCTCTTCTCTCTCTCTCTCTATCTTTCTTTCTCTCTCTCTCTCTTCCTCTCTCCTTCTTTCTTTCTCTCTTTCTTCTCTCTCTATCTTTCTTCTTCTTCTTCTCTCTCTCTATCCTTTCTTTTCTCTCTCTCTCTCTCTCTCTATCTTTCTTTCTTCTCTCTCTCTCTCTCTCTCTCTATCTCTTTCTTTCTCTCCTCTCTCTCTCTCTCTCATCTCTTCTTCTTTCTCTCTCTCTCTCTATCTTTCTCTCTCTCTCTTTTCTCTCTCTCTATCTTCTTTCCTCTCTCTCTCGTCTTTTCTTCTCTCTCTCTTTCTATCTTTCTTTCTCTCTCTCTCTCTCTCTCTCTCTCTCTCTCTTCTCTATCTTTCTTCTCTCTCTCTCTCTCTATCTTCTATTCTCTTCTCTCTTCTCTCTTCATCTTTCTTTCTTCTCCTCTATCTATCTTTCTCTGTCTGTAGCAGTCTTTATTTCCATTACTCCTAGCAGTTTCTTATAAATTGGTAGAGTTTTTATCTATGAACAACTAAATTCGTTTCCAAAGAAAATATTGAAATGTATTTAACAGTTAGCTGGAAATGGTGAGAGGAAGAAAAAGAAAAACACTGGGATGCTTGGGATATAATTTTACTGGCATCCTTTTAGATTTGTATGCATCAGTGATGCAGGACACGTACCTATAGCATCTCTGTATGTATATATCATATATATATATAATATATATTATTTATAATATAAAACATAAAAGTTTGCTTTATTTATTCAATGGACTATTACGACCAGTTTCTTGCTTAGAGCATTATCTAATTACAAATAAAATAAAATTATCAATGGGCGTAACTACGGCTGTGTTAGTGATGGGCGGAATGTTTTTTTTCCTACATGTGGTATTGTTTCCGTATGTGTATGATTATGTGCATATATATATATATTATATATATATTAATTACTAGCAAAGTACCCATCCCTGACCGGAGTATATATAAAGGTTAGACATAAATAGCAAGAGTTTCTGAGCTGAAAGCTTAGAATGCGATTTTATTCACTAAAATTAAACTAAACTGCTGGTATATGCTATAATAGAAAGCAGGCGTGAAACAATATTTTATCAGCAGCTGGTAATTATCGGACAGTTCCGCAAATTGTTGATTTTGGTTTAATTAATTAAGTATATTCCCTTAATCAGAAAAATTCAATAACCAAATTTGGTGTGTTTCTAGTTAGAGGATATTAGGTGTATCAAGATTTCGAATCTGAGTGACATCCTTGTTTCGGAGTTATATGTCGACACGTACATACCAAATTTCCTTTTATATATATAGTAGTATATACATATGGCCTGGATTTCATATCTCTTATGTATTCATCATCTAGCAAGTGTTGAGTAGCTTCCTAGGTCCACTCTGACCCAACTGGTAGTATCTGCTCGGTCTCATCTATTGGGGAAAGGAATTTGAACAAATTCATCACTGCTTAACTTCGGTGATTTAGCAGGAACTGGTGCTTTCACCAGTTCTGGTGATCTAGGGAGTTTGGAGTAGCTCTGATTGACATCCTGTTTTGGAGTTATATGTCGACACGTACATACCAAAATTCCTTTTATATTATATAGATATATACATATGGCCTGGATTTCATATCTCTTAGTATTCATCATCTAGCAAGTGTTGAGTAGCTCCTAGGTCCACTCTGACCCGGACTGGTAGTACTTGCTCGGTCTATCTATTTGGGAAAAGAATTTGAACAATTTATCACTGCTTAACTTCGTGATCTAGCAGGAACTGGTGCTTTCACCAGTTCTGGTGATCTAGGAAGTGTTGAGTGTAGTGAGAGAGGAGACCTACCTCGTGCAACACGGTGTGAACAGAGAGCGTGGCGGGCGTGAAGACTTGCGTATTCTCAAGGAAGGGGCTAGGCTTTGCCTAGCGTGTAGGACTGACCTAGAGTCACCCGCTTCCTTCAGAATGTGAGAGCTGTGGACGATCAGTGAAATAAGAAATAGCATAGTGCCCGGATGTAGGTGGTCGCGCCATGCTGACGAGTGTCCAGGCTGCACGGACAATTATGAGTGAGGAGCCCGGATGTGGTGAAATTGAGGTGTATTTAAAGGACTTATTCTCACAGCCAACAGAACGACTGCAGTGTATTTTGTTGTCGAGACGAGCGGGACAAAGAAATAATTTTTGGTATATTGGATATTTTGGAGGTGATAACAGTTGGGAGTGTGTAGACTATCGATTGGAACCTTGCGCCAGACTTGACTGTGACCCCCCCCCCATCATGATTAGAGTTGAGTAGCTCTGTATTTCCATTAGTCTAGTTCCACGTCTGACTGGACTGGTAGTCCCTGCTGACCTCGTGGTAGTCCATCTATTGGGAAAGATATTTGAACATTCTCGTTGCTTAACCTTCGTGATCTAGCAGGAACTGGTGCTTTAACCATTCTGGTGATCTAGGAGTTTGGAGTACTCTGTATTTCCATTAGTTCCTAGGTCACTCTGACCCGGACTGGTAGTACTTGCTAGGGTCCCCATCTATTGGGAAAAGGAATTTCTGGGAGTTTTTTCTAGATTCAGGTTATTTTCTCAAGATGCCAGTTTATCTTGTGAGGAATCTTCAGATATTTTTAGAAATCTTCTTTTATCTTCTTTCGTCTTCCGCAGATGGTTTTTTCTTGCTTATTATTTTGCCAATGCTACAAAGTGCCACCCATAACAAGTGTAGAAACATTATAGTTTTCTTCTAACCTAAAGATACCAGCGTTTTATTATTTCTAATGGAAAACATTTAAATCAAAACAGATTATTATTAGATATTACAGTATCAACCATAATTAGTACAGCCCTAACAATTCTTTTTAATAAAAAGTTAATTTTCTTCTAAAGACCAAAGGTACTAGTATTATCTGCTTATTCGGACTATTGTTCTCATCTTTATTGTTATTTGTACATGTTTCGGCCGATATACCCTCCGGCCTTCTTCAGGTATTTCTTTTCGGACTCAGGAACTTAACTAAAAAGCTAATTTTCTTCTAAACCAAAGGTACTAGTAATTATCTGCGTTATTCGGACTATTGTCCTCATCTTTTATTGTTATTTTGTACAATGTTTCGGCCAATTACGCCTCCGGCCTTCTTCAGTTATTTCTTTTTCGGATCGGGATTAAAAAGTTTATTTTCTTTAAACCAAAGATACCAGGATTATTATTATTTTAGTAGAACATTATACAATCAAAACAGATATTATTAAGTATTACACTATCGACCTTAATTAAGTACCCCTAATACATTTTTTTAATAAAAAGTTAATTTTCTTCTAAACCAAAGATCATAGGTTTTTTATTTACTTCTAATAAACATTATACAATCAAAACGCAGCTTATTAAGTATCTCAGTATCGAACCGAATAATTAAGATACAGCCCTAACAATTTTTTTTAACTACTGCTCTTCACTCTCTTCTACTTAAATCATCTTCTCTTTCCTTCCTCCATTGTAAAGAATGTCTTTCCAGAGGATCCATTTTTATATAAAAATAATAACAGTTTCAGTCTTGTTCCTGATATTTACTGTTAACATGTGTTCTATTATTCCTTTCTTTGCTCTCTTCTCACTGAAATGGTCTTGTATTCCTTCCTCCATTCTAAAAAAAGATGTCTCCAGTAGTTTTTTCATTTTTTAATTGAAATGCAGTTAGCCCAGGCTCATGGGTCTGATTTTAACTTAACATGGTTACTAAACTATTCCTTCTTGCTCCTCTCTCATTTTNAAAAAAGAGAGAGATCACATGCAAAGCGAGCGCTCTAACCAACTTGAGCTAATTCCCCATGTATGTCTAATTGGATTTCTGAACAAATTGAAAGTCATGAAGGAAACAATTTCCAAAGAAATTAAAGGAAAATGATAAAGCAAATCATTTGGAGAATCCGGGTATCGATCCCGGTACCTCTCACATGCCAAAGCGAGCGCTCTTACCACTTGAGCTAATTCCCCATGTTGTCTAATGGGATTTCTGAACAAATTGAAAGTCATGAGGAAACAATTTCCAAATAAATTAAAGGAAAATGATAAAGTAAATCATATGGAGAATCCGGGTATCGATCCTGGTACCTCTCACATGCAAAGCGAGCTCTCTACCACTTGAGCTAATTCCCATGTTGTCTAATGAGATTTCTGAACAAATTGAAAGTCATGAAGGAAACAATTTCCAAAGAAATTAAAGGAAAATGATAAAGCAAATCATATGGAGAATCCGGGTATCGATCCTGTACCTCTCACATGCAAAGCGAGCTCTCTACCACTTGAGCTAATTCCCCATGTTGTCTAATGGATTTCTGAACAAATTGAAAGTCATGAAGGAAACAATTTCCAAAGAAATTAAAGGAAAATGATAAAGTAATCATATGGAGAATCCGGGTATCGATCCCGGTACCTCTCACATGCAAAGCGAGCTCTCTACCACTTGAGCTAATTCCCCATGTTGTCTAATGAGATTTCTGAACAAATTGAAAATCATGATGGAAACAATTTCCAAAGAAATTAAAGGAAAATGATAAAGTAAATCATATGGAGAATCCGGGTATCGATCCTGGTACCTCTCACATGCAAAAGCGAGCTCTCTACCACTTGAGCTAATTCCCCATGTTGTCTAATGAGATTTCTGAACAAATTGAAAGTCATGAAGGAAACAATTTCCAAAGAAATTAAAGGAAAATGATAAAGTAAAACATATGGAGAATCCGGGTATCGATCCCGGTACCTCTCACATGCAAAGCGAGCTCTCTACCACTTGAGCTAATTCCCCATGTTGTCTAATGAGATTTCTGAACAAATTGAAAGTCATGAAGGAAACAATTTCCAAAGAAATTAAAGGAAAATGATAAAGTAAATCATATGGAGAATCCGGGTATCGATCCTGGTACCTCTCACATGCAAAGCGAGCTCTCTACCACTTGAGCTAATTCCCATGTTGTCTAATGAGATTTCTGAACAAATTGAAAGTCATGAAGGAAACAATTTCCAAAGAAATTAAAGGAAAATGATAAAGGAAATCATTTGGAGAATCCGGGTATCGATCCTGGTACCTCTCACATGCAAAGCGAGCTCTCTACCACTTGAGCTAATTCCCCATGTTGTCTAATGAGATTTCTGAACAAATTGAAAGTCATGAAGGAAACAATTTCCAAAGAAATTAAAGGAAAATGATAAAGTAAATCATATGGAGAATACGGGTATCGATCCCAGTACCTCTCACATGCTAAGCGAGCGCTCTACCACTTGAGCTAATTCCCCATGTTGTATAATATGATTTGTGAACAAATTGAAAGTCATGAAGGAAACAATTTCGAAAGAAATTAAAGGAAAATGATGAAGCAAATCATTTGGAGAATCCGGGTATCGATCCCGGTACCTCTCACATGCAAAGCGAGCGCTCTACCACTTGAGCTAATTCCCCATGTTCTAAAATATGATTTGTGAACAAATTGAAAGTCATGAAGGAAACAATTTCCAAAGAAATTAAAGGAAATTGAGCTAATTCCCCAAGTTGGTTAAGGTTATTTAGTAAGCATCAATGACATAAGAAAAGAATGAATCAAACAAAATGTCTTTGGCATAAAATAACCCAACAAGAATTGACATGCCATAAAATCCAACGAACCAACCAACAAAGAATGAATCAAACAAAATCTATTTGGCATAAAATAACCCAACAAGAGTTGACATGCCATAAAATCCAACCAATCAACCAAGAATAAATAAAACAAATTTTTTTTGGCATAAAATAACCCCACCATGGTTGACCTGCTGTAAAATCTAAACAACCAACCTCTAGACACGTTCACATGCCTTTTAAATCGATCAGTGCTATTTGCAGAATTGCGTCCCGGCCTCCTGCTTTGAAAAGATTTAAAAACAAAAACTAACCAGCGCGATTTTCCCGAAAAGTAAATGTGATATTCTACCCCTTCCTCAGTCTTTTTTGACAAGTAAATGTCAATATTTTAAACCTCCCCCTCTTTAGAATATTTCAAGTGGGGGGGGGGGTTGCTAAA
Source organism: Doryteuthis pealeii (assembly GCA_023376005.1). NCBI lineage: Eukaryota > Metazoa > Mollusca > Cephalopoda > Myopsida > Loliginidae > Doryteuthis > Doryteuthis pealeii. The sequence goes on from CM042180.1 coordinate 1,342,759, forward strand.
TATTTACATTTACCTGTCGATAAAAAAAACTATGGCTAACTTTTAATCCCTTCAAACCATTAAAAGAATAATTTGTCGATAAAAACTCCTTTAATCGACAAATTATTTTTTATATACAGCAGGCACCGCTTCAGCTAGGGACTTTATTCGCAGGTGGGGTTGTTGTTTTTTCAGCTATCACCGCCTATTTATATAAATACCTTTTCTTAAATACTTTTTCTTATTAATTTATTCATATATTTATTCCTTTGTTTTATTAATTTTTATTATTTATGTAATTTAATTTATTTTTTTTCTTTGCTAAAATGTTTTTTTTTGGGGGGGGGTCTCTTTAATCTATATTGGTTACCACCAATTTTCCCTCTGAAATTTACCCCCCCCCCACACACACACATTTAACACAATGAAACTTGCATAAAGGTTAATATTATGTTAAAAAATGTGGGTCCATTCGAAAGAAGAAACATTAAACAAACTCCTGATGTTTTGTTTTTTTAATTCAACTTACGGAAGTAATGAAAATTATAAACGAAAACAATGTTTACATTTTTGCATCGTTAAATCAATTGAAATCCAACGTAACTAAAAACAAGTTATAACTAGAGGCTTTTATTTTTAATCCTATGAAAAATTCCATTAATGGTCTGATTTACACGAAGTTTTCCATGAATTACTTACCTTTTGATAAATGTATGTCCGAAATAGTTTTTTCCTAAAATATATTAGGGGAAATATTTTTTACGAAGCCAACCCCCTTTATTTTATTTTATGAAATATGGACAAAATGAACCGGAAAAAAAATAATTTTTACTTTTTTTTCTATAAAGATAAAAGTCTGAATAATTATATCAGAAGATTTTTATAAGTTTCAATGCGAGAGTTTTTTTGTAAAAGAACCATGAATACAGAATTCAGCTAAAAAATATCAATAAAGAAACAGACCGTGTCGTAAAAAAACGGACTGTTTTACTTATTTTTCATGATGACTGTGTGTAATTTTCCCGCAGTTGGATAATTTGATCTTTGAATTAACTGTTTTTCTTCGTAACAACTCTTTATGTTGGTTATTTCTTTTTTGCGAGATTTTTTAAAAAGTTAAAAAATATTTTTTCAAAATTTTTTTTTTAAGTTCAAAAATATTTCTTTTTTGTGATATTTTTTTAAAAAGTTCAAAAATATTTAGGTTTCATCCTTCAATATGGCCTAAACTGATCACGTGGCCTAGTTTGGTGGTACCTAATTCATAAATAGTTAAAATCGTAATAATTGGCTGAACTTACAAATCGGTCGGAAAATTAAAACATCTCAGTCGGTAGAGTGTTCGGCTAGGAAGCACAAGGTTCTTGGTTCGATACCGGTCCTCGCCAACTCAGCGAATGAGTAGCACAGGGATCTGTGCGGTAAAGTGAATAGCTGATGGTAGGTGTGGCGCTCCACCTCAGATGCTAAAACAATCTCCTTGGTCTAGCACTATTGAAAAGGGGATAGACTCCCTCGCTGACTGGCTGATACCGACTTTAGGCCGCCCGACGACTTACTACTACAGGTTGACCCAGAAAAAACAGAACCAAAATTATTTATTTATTTTCCCATTAAACTAACCCTAAACCCCAACCTTAACCATAGCCTGTGTGGGTAGGTTAGAGTAACCTCCCTTTATTAAAAGTAGCTTGGAGTGACTGTCCGTAGTATTATGCAGAAGTTAGTAGCATGCCGTCGATAGGGCACTATTTAAGGATGGGTGGGCGCCGCCATTTGCATTCTAGACCACACACGTCGCATGAGACGGTCGACTCATATTACTCTTACATAACCCTAACCCTAAACCTAAACCCTAACCCTAACCTAAACCTCCTAGTTAAAATAAACAGTTTTATTACAAAATTTGTGGGTTCTGTTTTTTCTGGGTCACCCTAATTTTCTGACCGATTTACAAGTTTATCCTAATAATTATTTTATTCATACATAGTTAAATATAACTAAATAAGTTTTTCCTTTTTTTTCTTTCTCTCTTTTTTTTCTTTAGTAAATTTATTTTTATTTATTTATTTTAATAATTTATTTATTTAGTTTTGTTGTGTCTCCAATTTTCCGTGCAAGTGAAATTTTACTACGACTGATCCAAGGTAGATAATTCATTTTATTTATATGGACAGTTTATCCAAAGTTATTTCCCTTTGACCGCTTTGTATCTATTCTCGGGATAAACTTGCGTTACTTTTCATTCAACAAGGTCTAAAATTAGGTATACCCAAAAAAATCGTTGGCTACGTTTTTAAAAACGAATTAAAATAAATCAAATCTATTATTTAATGTTAAACTTTTGTCTAAAATGATAAGTAGTAACATAATGACCATCATTAAAGAAAGAAAAATATCATTACATATGCAGTTTATTTTTAATAGATTTAAAACGATTTGTTTTGGTCAGTTGCGACGCGATCCGCCATTTTGTCTGTTTTTTTCAGTGGTTTTAGGTGCTTGTTTATAATTTTAATGTAACATTCGCGATTGAAAAAATATTTACCAAAAATCAGGTAATTATCCGATTTTAATGAAATTTTCAGTATTGATTTTTCAATTAATGAATTTTATAATGCATCAGTTATTCTTTAAAATGAATATTACCAGTTATGCCTACCATTGCAGAAACAATTTATATACCTAATTAATAGATAAAATTCATTTAAAATATGAAACGCCTAATTTTAAGTTTCAAATTTCATATTTTTAGATTCTAAAAGCAAATCTTTATTTAATAAAGAGTCTACTTCAGTGTTGTTATCTAATAATCTTTGGAAAAAAACTCAATTGAAAAGTTAGGCTTTCGCCCTTTTAAACAGAACAAATATCGATGTATAATTTTTTCACTGATATTCTAGAAGCTAATTATATTTAAAAAATATGAAAGCAGATCATCCAGTATCTGCACAAAGCTGATCAGTGAAAATATTTGCTGGTCAGCCTACTCTGGTGCATGTAGGTATCAAGAAAAAACACGTCCTTTGCCATCGCTTTCTGTGGATGAGATATTACTACCTAGGCATGTAAACTGGTCTGCTAATTTCAAAGTCTTGCCATCTAGTGTGGAGATGTCTCCATCTTGATAAAACACATAAACTCCGTTTTCTTCAGTGTGGCTAGACATTTTGTGAGCTACCTACAACCGGAATAGAACTCCGATCGATTCAGCAGCAGTCAGACAATTTAACCGCTCGGCCATAGTCACCCACAAAATGCGAAGGGGATTTTAACTGTTTTAATACACACATCTGTATGTATGTAAAGGCCGCCATAGAGTGCTCCATCCCTTTTATAGGAAAGCGTTTACGCTTTAGTTTGCGGTCACCAGCGAAATCCCCACCAAAGTGCTCAACCCCAGAGAGATGGGGAGCCTATATAGTCATCCACAGACACGTGTTTCGGCTTATCAAGTCTCTTCAGTGTGGCTAGACATTTTGTGAGCTACCTACAGCCGGAATAGAACTCTGATTCAGCAGCAGTCGGACAGCTTAACAGCTCGGCCATAGTCACTCACAGCATACATACATACATACATACATACATATATATATATATATATATATATATATATATATTGTTATAATGGAGATTGTGTGTTTTTCTGTCTGTAACCGAAACTATATTACTACTCAAGTCACAATTCCCTTAGTTATTTACATCACATTCTCCATGATTCTATTTCTATTTAAACCCCAATTAATAATAAAACTGTTTGACATTATTAATACTGTTGGCCTTACCTAAATACTAATAACATGCAATTGTATTTATATATACAACAAAATACCAGTTTTCAGTGTAAACGTAAAGCTAATTTGCATATTGATTTAAAAAACTGATTTTAATAAAAATGTGCTTGGTATTATTGATTTCTAATTGTTTGGTTTTATCTTAATGAATATGAGTAAAAATCTCTTCAATAAATCCTAAAAGAAATTCATTAACAAGAAGAAATAACTGTAATTTTATTCTTTACTTCCTATTTTAACTAAATAGTTAAATTAGGAAAATTTAGCATTGAAAAAACGAAGTGATGAAAGAGTAAGTTTTCAGTTGTTCTATTTTCCCGATTATATCCCCTCCGTTTCAAAATCTTTTTATTTGAATTCTTAATTAGTTTCATTAGCCTTTCTGATTTAATCTAATATTTTATTACATTTAAACTTAAATACTTGCACCCGGAGGGTGCATATATTTGCTAGTATATATATATATATATATATATATATATATATATATATATATATATATGATAGAAAAACGGACAAAGAAACCCATTCCAGACTATGTAAAGCAAGCGCTGCATTTGGCAACCTGAAACATCGTTTATGAAATACCAAAGATCTATTTCTTAAAATAAAAATTAACTTCTACAGAGCAGTCGTGCTTTCTACTCTACTGTATGGTGCTGAAACTTGGACACTTTACTGCAAGCAGATAAACCAACTTGACGCCTTTCACATGCGTTGTCTTCGTGCCATTTGCTGTATAACATGGGATGATAGAGTAAAAAATAGTACAATATTTAAAAAAATGTAATATTGCTGGCATTGAAACCTGACTAGCAAAGGTTCAGCTTTGGTGGACTGGTCACATTGTCAGAATGAATGAGAACAGGCTTCCAAAGAAAATAGTATACGAACAATTACCAAATGTTAAGTGTTCTATTGGACGTCCATTCTTACGCTATAAGACAAATTGAAGGACAATTTAAAAAACGCCTCAATATTAATCTGAGTGCTTGGGAAAATCTAGCATCAAATCGGAAAGAATGGCGTAAGACATGTTTCTTAAATTAAAGATCTTTGAAGAAAATAGACTGAAACATTGAGATCAGCTCCGTCTAACTTTAAAACAAAAACATCTGACTCCCGTTTAAAACATCATCATCATGAGGATAATTCAGACTCAGGAGTCAGAATTATCCTGATGATGCGTTAGGAGAAACCTAGGCAGATATTCTCTGACTCATTAGACTTACTCTATTATTTATTAGCTCTACTTTTTGTATTGAGCACTTTAGTATATTTTACTTAGGCAATTCTTACATTATTTTTCTTTTGGCCATTTTTATAGAACCCTCTGATTTTTTTTTCAGGAGGTGCATATGATTTTTGTCTTTTCTTTTTTTAAATTTTTTCTCCAGGCAAAAGTTTGTATTATACAATTACAAACTATAAAGCCGGGAGTTTTTTTTTTATATTGTCATAGTTTAGAAATAAAAATCATATATATATATATATGTGAGAAAGTTTTATAGAAAAAACAACAAGATGTTAAACAATTTAGCTGACAGATATCTGTTTCGACATTATGAATATGTCTTTTTCAAAGCAACATTGTAAGCGGAAAAACGAAATGAATATATTAGTAATTCCAAGGCAACGAACGCTCACGATCAGTACCGGAAAATTTTTTAAAAAATATATTACTAATATATTCATTTCGTTTTTCCGCTTACAATGTTGCTTTGAAAAAGACATATTCATAATGTCGAAACAGATATCTGTCAGCTAAATTGTTTAACATCTTGTTGTTTTTTCTATAAAACTTTCTCACATATTGTCGGATTCAATATCCATTTTTACCTTCATACTGTCCATAGAAAAACAAATTTTGGAATTACGCAAATCATATCACCGGAGGCTCATATTTTCGGATGTAATAAGGATCCCAACTCTGCGAGTTTAACATCATTGCAAATTCATGTTGCTGGACTTGTTACATTTTTAAACTTTCATTTGTAACCGGAACATTTTCCTGAACTTTTTTGATATTCATTTACATTTTATTACAAACTCTTTTTGAGTTTTTATCATAAAAATGCTTAAACATTTTAAAAATAAAATTTATTTTATTTTTAACTACAAATATGTATTTTTAAAATTTTTAAAAAATTTTCCGGTACTGATCGTGAGCGTTCGTTGCCTTGGAATTACTAATATATTCATTTCGTTTTTTCCGCTTACAATGTTGCTTTGAAAAAGACATATTCATAATGTCGAAACAGATATCTGTCAGCTAAATTGTTTAACATCTTGTTGTTTTTCTATAAAACTTTCTCACATATTGTCGGATTCAATATCCATTTTTACCTTCATATATATATAATATATATATATATATATATATATATATATATTCAGATATTCATCCACTTGTTTTTCTGTCAGCGTGGCTTTATAGTTTGCAGCAAAGCTGGGCTGCTATCACACTCAAGGAAACACAAAATGTCTTCTTGATAGCATGCACAACATTGGAGGAAACAAATCACTCACTGCTGACCCTCATCTATCGTTCACAATAGGAGAGTCAACCATGGAGAAAATAACAGATTAGGAAAAATCCGAAAAATTTGAGGAAAGGAAATGGAAAAATGAATAACGAACACAAACAATAAAATTCAATTGATATTTAGCCTCTGTTGATCTCAGAAGCTTCATCAGAATGGAAAAAAAATGAATACTGATGAAGCTTCTCCTCACCCTAAACACATATTCACAACCACAGATATATATCTTATATATTAACCGAAAAATAGACTCATTACCCTGGCAATAAAAAGTCGGGGTGACAAAAAATGTGGGGGCCAATTGGTTGGCAACATCCCGTCTATTTTAGACGATAGCGTAGTGTCCATTTTTTTATCTTTTTTTTGTCTACAGCTATGTGAGTGGCTGAACAGACCGATCCTTGAATGGCAGTCTCTGGAGCAGTGATTGGGGGGGGGGGCCAATAACACCTAAATAAACAAACCCGACTGTCCCACATCAAAGAAACCACTCTTGACCCATTTGAAAATCTAAAAGTTACGCACACAGTACTGAGATACACACACACACTCACACTCACACACATATATATGTATACACATACATACATTTATATGTCTACATATATATATTTAACAACCCCACCGCACGAGCAGGATGTGACACAAGGTCAATTTCTTAAGCGGAGTTCAACAGGTTTGAATTCAGAGTTTTCCTTCTCCTAGACCTGTTGCCTAACCAAGGTTAAAGAGCTCAGTCTGCCCTACTATTTATCCATAGATGGAGGAAGAGTAGGATTCATACCTTTCCCAAGGGTATTAGCGCTAAGTGAAATGCAAATACCAGGTCCAGGATTTTACGCGCCCGCCCCGGGTCAAAATCACGAGCGTCGATCCCAGGGAGCCAACCCCCCCCCCCAGGCAACACCTGCCCCCTCGATTTAAAGGGGCAGGGTTGGGTTTATTGCCAGTGCCTGAGGCGCCCCCCTTGAGGGGTAATGCCGAGGGGATAGACGCAATTTTTAACCCCGCCACCAATGAGTCTCGGCTTGTAGGTGGTCCCACGTTAATAGAGCCTTGTGCCTTACTAAGTACAAGTGGGGTACAAGGATAATACTTCGGGGAGTCCATTTCCCATGACTTTAACCATTACACCACGCGCTTCCTTAATGTATGTATTTGTACATATATGGTCATACACACAACTCCCAAGAACCCTTCCTCACATATATAAGAGCATTCAAAAAGAACCCACCCAAAGAGGTTTTTTTCACGGAACAGATGAACTCGGTACTACTAATACACTCGTCTACCCGGATTTTAATAGCATGTCAAACCCTCAAAAAATAATTTCAATTTCTATAATTCTTTTATAATGCTCCCTTTCCAAAAAACTCTATAAAAACAATTTCTTCAAACAAGAAATCTTCTCCTGACGATGACCTAATGTCGAAACTAGTTGAGAATAAATAGCATATTCGAAATATTCCTGTTTGTCTTATTACTTTTTGTTCGTTGCTGCTATAATGATGCTCTACAAAGACACTTCGGCAATGGTAGGCTCACCTGATGGAGATACGGATTAGACAAAGGAGAAAAGATATAAAAAAAGCAGCCCAACGCAATAAAATAAAACCAACTAACATAAACCTGCACAACTTTAAGAAAGCCCAGATAGAATTAACCAAAACATACAAGAAAGAACAAATAGAATATATCGAAGCACAAATAAATAATATCAAACAATCAGTGGAAGACAGACAAACGAGATTAGCATGGCAAACAATAAACGAAATTAGCGGTAGGAAAGGTACCTCTAGATCAAAGTTAAAGGCAACCAGCCAAAAAGATAGACTTCAGAAATGGAAAGACCACTTCCAGAAACTTCTGGGGAACCCACCTAAAATCATAGAAAATAACATCCAAAAAATCATAGATAGACAATTAGATATCAAACTAGGGGATTTTTCAACAGAAGAACTCAACGAACTCCTAAAAAAACTAAAAGGTAGAAAAGCTGCAGGACTTGACGAAATTCCCCCTGAAGTATGGAAGATGGGTAAGTTCAATGACATACTTCTCGGGCTATGCAATGCAGTATATAGGCAAAACAGAGTAGATAAATGGACGAAAGGATGCATCGTCCCATTCCCCCAAAAAGGAGACCTGGGAATAGCTAAAAACTACAGAGGCATAACCCTTACTGCCATTGCAGCTAAGATATATAATGCCCTTCTTCTTAATCGAATCCGACCCGAAATAGAGAAAATCCCCAGGAAAAACCAAAATGGATTCCGCAGAAATAGGTCCACAACCTCTCAGATCCTAACTGTACGAAGGATCATAGAAGGGGTTCGAGCAAAGAATTTGGAGGCAACGCTACTATTCGTAGATTTCTCCAAAGCATTTGATTCTATACATAGACGGGAAATGGAACAAATACTACTGGCATATGGTCTCCCCAAAGAAACTACTGCCGCTATAATGATGCTCTACAAAGACACTAAGGCGATGGTACGCTCACCTGATGGAGATACGGATTTCTTTGACATCGCTGCAGGAGTCCTCCGAGGAGACACATTAGCACCATATATATTTATAATATGTCTAGACTATGTACTCCGAACATCATTAGATACCATACAAGAAAAAGGATTTACATTAAGAAAGGCAAGAAGCAGGAGATACCCTGCACAAACAGTCACAGATGCAGACTACGCGGATGACCTCGCACTTTTTGCAGATACACCGGCACAGGCTGAGTCACTGTTACATAGCCTGGAGGAGGCAGCAAAAAACATCGGCCTCTTTGTGAACTCCGATAAAACAGAGTTCATGAGCTTCAAAAAGAAAGGAGGCATCTCCACACTAGACGGTAAGCCCCTTAAGCCTGTAGAACCATTCACATACCTAGGTAGTAATATCTCATCCACAGATGACGATATTAATGCACGAATAGGAAAGGCATGGCTGGCCACAAACTGTCAGGCATATGGAAATCTGATCTTATTGACAAGCTGAAGCGACATTTCTTCCAGGCTGTAGTCATATCAGTACTGCTGTATGGCTGCACCACCTGGATCCTGACGAGGCGCCTTGAGAGTAAGCTAGATGGGACCTGCACAAGAATGTTGCGTGCAGTATTGAACAAGTCGTGGAAACAGCACCCCACTAGGGAACAGCTGTATGGACACCTGCCCCCTATCTCACAGACCATCCGAGTGAGACGGACTAGACATGCAGGACACTGCTGGAGAAGCAAGGATGAACTCATAAGTGATGTTCTCCTGTGGAAGCCAACACATGGACATGCTAGTGTGGGACGCCCAGCAAGGACCTACATTGACCAGCTATGTAAAGATGCTGGCTGCAGCGAGGAAGAACTCCCAGGTGCGATGAATGATAGGGAAGGTTGGCGAGAGATTGTCATGGATATCCGTGCAGACTGCGCGACATGATGATATATATATATATATATGGTATTTGTGGAAAAGGTGACTTACCGGTGAAACGGGTCACAATGGTTAGTTGATGCAAGATTCACAATGATAAGACTGTGATATAACAAATAACTGCAATTAATCAATATTTTGATTAATCCAGTGGATATAACTCTGAAGATCCTTATGGTGAAACTCTAGTAGGTTATATATATATATATATATATATATATATATATATATATATATATATATGAGAGAGAGAGAGAGAGAGAGAGAGAGAGAGAGAGAGATGGAAGTGAATCCAACGATATGTAGTATAGTAAGACATTTGAAAAAAAACACGTTTAAATAAAATGAGTGGTAAGTTTATTAGCCGACGCTGCAGTGTTTTGATCTGTTAAGTATATATATTATATATTATATATATATATATATGTATATATATATATATATATATATATAATCCAAAAGTCCAGAGAAGAAATCTTCCTTATGACACAAGAGTTTTATTTAAAAAAACCTGTCGTAGTTTGAGAGCTCAATGTGTGCTCTTAATGTTAGTCACAGAGCAAATATATAAGTCTAAGCTCCCTGAAATAGACTATAACGCTAAATCTCTAAGTCTTTTGTTATTTCTTTACATATACTTGCAAATATATGCACCCTCCGGGTGCAAGTATTTAAATTTTAATATAATAAAATATTATATTAAATTAGAAAGGCTAATGAAACTAAATAAGAATGCAGATAATATGATTTGAAACAGAGGGGGGTAAAATCGAAAAATAGAATAACTGAAACTTACTCTTCTTTCATTGTTAAATTTTCCTAATTTAACTATTTAGTTAAAATAGGAAGTAAAGAATAAAATTACAGTTATTTCTTCTTGTTAATGGATTTCTTTTAAGATTTATCCCCGAGATTTTTGCTCATATTCATTAAAATAAAACCAAACAATTAGAAATCAATGATCCCAAGCATATATTTATTAAAATCAATTTTTTAATATCAATATGCAAATTAGCCTTCCCATTTACACTATAAACTGCTATTTTGTTGTATATATATAAATACAATTGCATATCATTTGTATGTTGATATGGTCAACAGTGGCTTCGGCCTCTGGACCATTGATATAATTAACAGCGTCGATCCCAGGGGGCCATCCCCCCAGGCAACACCTGCCCCCTCGATTTAAAGGGGCAGGGCTGGGTTTATTGCCCAGTGCCTGAGGCGCCCCCCTTGAGGGGGAATGCCGACGGGATCGACGCAATTTTTCACCTGCCACTCCATGAGCTTCGGTTTGTGGGTGGTCCCACGTTAATAGGGACTTTGTGCCTGACCCGTACAAGTGGGGTACGCGGTAAATACAGTATGTAGATATGGTCAACTGTCTTAATGATGTAAAATAATTTCATTAATAATTGAGGTTTAAATAAAATCATGGAGAATGTGACATTAATAAAACGGATTGCGACGAGTGATATAGTTTCAGTTACAGAGAGAAGAACACACTATCTTCATTATAATAAGATATATATGTATATTTAAATTAATTAATTCATATATCCGGGTTTTTTCTTATTCCTTTTTTTTTTAATGATTGAAGCATTTTTGTTTTTTGTCAATGGTTGTCATTTTTCTTTGGGGCGGGGGGTGAAAGGAGGGGAGATGCATGCATCATCGTTACTATTTATATATTTGTTCGTGATCACGGTGTTTTCGGGTGAACGCCCTTCTTTGTTTGGAAGAGTTGCTTACAATTCGTTAAAACCTTTAAGCAACCGATGACGACAACAAAAAAAAAAAGAGAGAGAGTCCCACCCAACCATTAGTCATGCGTCACCGAGGACGTACCCCAGACCCCGTCATTTACAAATAAAATACTGGCATCATAAACTTACCCACCGATAGAGTTATTTGGGTTTTCACCAACAGACAGAAATATGAACGATTTATCACTACGATTTGTTATTGATTGATAATGGATTGGTTGGTTGGATTTTACGGCATGTCAACCTTGTTGGGTTATTTTATGCCAAGACATTTTGTTTTATTCATTCTTGGTTTGTTGGTTGGATTTTACGGCATGTCAACCCTTGTTGGGTTATTTTATGCCAAAGACATTTTGTTTTATTCATTCTTGGTTTGTTGGTTGGATTTTACGGCATGTCAACCCTTGTTGGGTTATTTTATGCCAAAGACGTTTTGTTTTATTCATTCTTGGTTTGTTGGTTGGATTTTACGGCATGTCGACCCTTGCTGGGTTATTTTATGCCAAAGACATTTTGTTTTATTCATTCTTGGTTTGTTGGTTGGATTTTACGGCATGTCAACCCTTGTTGGATTATTTTATGCAAAGACATTTTGTTTTATTCATTCTTGGTTTGTTGGTTGGATTTTACGGCATGTCAACCCTTGTTGGGTTATTTTATGCCAAAGACATTTTGTTTTATTCATTCTTGGTTTGTTGGTTGGATTTTACGGCATGTCAACCCTTGTTGGGTTATTTTATGCCAAAGACATTTTGTTTTATTCATTCTTGGTTTGTTGGTTGGATTTTACGGCATGTCAACCCTTGTTGGGTTATTTTATGCCAAAGACATTTTGTTTTATTCATTCTTGGTTTTGGTTGGATTTTCGGCATGTCAACTTGTTGGGTTATTTATGCCAAAGACATTTTGTTTTATTCATTCTTGGTTTGTTGGTTGGATTTTACGGCATGTCAACCCTTTTGGGGTTATTTTATGCCAAAGACATTTTGTTTTATTCATTCTTGGTTTGTTGGTTGGATTTTACGGCATGTCAACCCTTGTTGGGTTATTTTATGCCAAAGACATTTTGTTTTATTCATTCTTGGTTTGTTGGTTGGATTTTACGGCATGTCGACCCTTGTTGGGTTATTTTATGCCAAAGACATTTTGTTTGATTCATTCTTGGTTTGTTGGTTGGATTTTACGGCATGTCGACCCTTGTTGGGTTATTTTATGCCAAAGACATTTTGTTTGATTCATTCTTGGTTTGTTGGTTGGATTTTACGGCATGTCGACCCTTGTTGGGTTATTTTATGCCAAAGACATTTTGTTTTATTCATTCTTGGTTTGTTGGTTGGATTTTTACGGCATGTCAACCCTTGTTGGGTTATTTTATGCCAAAGACATTTTGTTTTATTCATTCTTGGTTTGTTGGTTGGATTTTACGGCATGTCAACCCTTGTTGGGTTATTTTATGCCAAAGACATTTTGTTTTATTCATTCTTGGTTTGTTGGTTGGATTGTCAACCCTTGTTGGGTTATGCCAAAGACATTTTGTTTATTCATTCTTGGTTTGTTGGTTGGTTGGATTTTACGGCATGTCAACCCTTGTTGGGTTATTTTATGCCAAAGACATTTTGTTTTATTCATTCTTGGTTTGCTGATAGAGTTGTTGACAGTATGAACCTTCATGGCTAGTTGGTTGGTTGGTTGGTTGGTTGAATTTTATGGCATGTCAAACCTTGTTGGGTTATTTTATGCCGTAGACCTTTTGGTAGCCCCATTGGGAGTCTAACACCTTTGCAAAGGTGCAATCTGTGTATTATAAAGTTCCAGCCGACAGGGCTGTTGAAAGTATAAACAATGAACCTTCATGGTTGGTTGGTTGGATTTTATGACGGCAGTTCAACCCTTGTTGGGTTATTTTACGCCGAATGCGTTTTGGTAGCCACATTGGGAGTCTTGCCCCTCTGCAGAGGTGCAATCTGTGTATTCTAAGGCCTCAGCCGATAGGATTGTTGACAGTATGGACCATGAACATTC
>CM042180.1:1361293-1374877 GCA_023376005.1 Doryteuthis pealeii
TTTATGCATGTTGAATTAAACAAAAGACACATCTCCTGTTTAACAATCTTATTTTTGATCTTTTCGAATTTATATATATATATATATATATATATATATATATATATATGGTGATTGCCACTTCTTCAAAGAATAATGCCATTTCTACAAGCAAGCAGTTCGGCTGTGAGCACACAGATGGCTCAGAGGTATAGTTTTGCTTTTACGTGCCCTGTCTGGGACCGTATGTGAGTGAGAAACCCAGCCCTCGACAGGCAAGCTGTCCCACACACATCACATATATGGTCTGGCTTAAATGTAGGAAATGTATCCAGGACGCCCGCCATGTGCCGCTTACGAAAGGCCCGCTTCAGGATGGAGTGCTAGAGCCGCCGTACCTCAAACTCCTTACATCATTCCTGAACAAGTCTCCTCCAAACCACACGATTCGTAGCTACCCTCTCACACTTCTGAACATTTATATCAAGAGTTTTAAGGTTGTCTTTGATGACATCACTAAAACATTTTTTGGGTTTGTGTGATACTGTGATGGAAGGGGAACATGGCCAGAATAAATAAATAAATAAATGAATAAAAATAGATTATGTTAAAACCCAGGTATAGGTAAATGGGTGGGTGGTTGTCCTTTTGAGTACAGAAGAGAGACCAGTACGGGTACAATGAAGTAAGCCACTTAGTGATAATATATTTAGGCATTTGGGTGTTAAAAGCAAAAAGGCTATTTTTATGAGGAAATCTCTTTTGAAAAAATTAATGGTCGAAGTATTGGAGACGTTAAGTCCAGTAAGAGGAATAACTGCTTTAGTTTTAAGGGATAATGTCGTCTAAAAGTCGGCATTGAATTTAAGTGTCAGCCATCTGTGTGGTCCAGCAGCAGATGGGTGGTGGGGGAGAATTTTACATACATTCAGCTAAGCTCTAGCCCTTAGTGAGTTAGAACCCGGGTCGTTGAGACGTGTAGGTCACCGGTAGATGAAGCCGATAGACAGCCAGTGAGATAGATCGCTAAGTATCACAGAATCCCTTCTTCCGTCTGCGTCTTGTTTTCAAACTTTGTAGTTTGTTGTTTTGTTTTTAATCCTTGTGAACCTGTCTCTGACTCGTGCCTTTCAAATCGGCCAGCACAGAACATCACAATGTTTGGGGTTTAGAAATTGTGCATCGAAGGTGCAAGAGTGCAGAACAGGTCTTCTCACATTTGTGCCTAGGACGTTTCCCACATTGCAGGTCTCCATAGAATAGTTGCCTCGGGAGTCTGCCTTCTTCCAGTCTAGCAAGATGACCAGCCCAGCGCATCTGGTTTTGTATGATGCGCATTCTATACCAGACATATTTTTGGCCTATGATTTTGATGTTATTTCCTCAAAAATTGGTACAAGTTCAAGATCTAATTTTTGGTTTGTTTTGTTTTACGGCATATCAACCTGGGTGGGTCATTTAATGCCGACAAAGTTGGAAAATAAATCCATTCTTAATCCATAATACAATTTTGTTTATAAACTCATGTTTTTCTATTTAACCCATAGATGGGACTCTAACAGGTACTACCACTCCGGGTCAGAGTGGACCAGGGAGCAATGGTGATGAAGGGGTGCTCCACATTCCCCAAACCTCCAGAATTGGAACCTCACCATCAGATAGAGTTTAACGTCATTCCCAGGACATGTAGACCCGCAGCCACTGCCTTCTAGTACCCATATGATAAAAAGGGGTTGGGGCTTGCCATAAGGGCAATAGGGTTGGGGCAATCATATAGGTGCTAGGGCTTGACATGACCAGCCGATTGATCGGAGGGGGCCACTCCGACTGCTTGTCTAGCCCAATATAGGGCCAAAGTGGAGTATTGCAAGTCATGGACTGCTCGTCCACTTGGGTTCTATCCTTAAGCATCACGGGTCGCCACTCACGGCCAACAGGTAGCCCCATTGGGGGGAATCTTACCCCTCTGCAGAGGTGCAGTCCGTGCATTTTAATGCCCCAGCCGACAGGGTGGGTAAACTAGTTCTAATCGCAATAAAAAGAAACAGAAATTGTAACGATAAACATTCTCCCAAATCGAAGCGTCTGCATTGCTTTGCGTGTCTGACTGCTATGTGCCGGATGCATTCTCGGTGTTAGGATTTTGTGAGGGTGGTGGTTGAGTTTTTTCGTGTTTTTTTTTTTTTTTACCGAAGAAGTATAAAAACATTTTAGGAAGCGCGTGGTGTAATGGTTAAAGTCATGGGAAATGGACTCGTCGCCCCGAGTTCAAATCCTGGATGTGGTAATTGCACTTCACTTTGTGCTAATACCCTTGGGAAAGATGTGAATCCTACTCTCCCTCCAGCTATGGATGAATAGTAGGGCAGACTGGGCTCTTTAACCTTGGTTAGGCAACAGGTCTAGGAGAAGGAAAACTCTGAATTCAAACTTGTTGAACTCCGCTTAAGAAATTGACTCTGTGTCACATCCTGCTCGTGTGGAGGGGTTGGTAAATATATAAAAACGTTTTACTTTATTTTCAAAACTTTTTTCATGTAGCATAACGATGGTAACGGTACCAGCACGGTATTTGTCGCATAGGCCAACTCAAGTTGTAGTAGTTGTCGTTAGTTCAGAAACAATACACGCAGGTTGTATAGTCACAAGGAGTTGTTTACTACTTGGATGCACGTGGGTTCTTTTTCAGAGAGAAAGAAAGACAGATAGAGAGAGAGTGAGGTATGGTCAATTTACTCTATCGTAAATCATGTTTGCTACTACTATATCGAGCCCATCGGGGGGGGGGCGAAATGTCCCACCTGCTTCTCAAGAGGCCTGGCTGAAAAGAGACCGGTTTTTTTTTGGATCCGTTTCTCGTCCCGGGGGTGGGAGAACCACATCTGTTTCCGATCAAAACCCGGAATTTCCGATTTTATCTTTTAAATCTATTTCCGGGGTCATTCGTCGGCCACATTACTGGCAACCTCATTTAGTGTTTACTCTTCCTTACTGTTAACCTTTGTTTATTCGTATTTCTTCTTCCTCTCTTTCCCTGCCAATCCCCAAATTCCCCGTAATAATAATTATAATAATAAAAATAATAATAATAATACCTGTGTATAAAACCATCTTAAGAAACAAGTAGATAAAAAGTGTGAATATAAAAGTACAATGCACGTGATTCCGTAACATGTTCGCGTGAAATAAACACAGATCTGTTGACATGCCGTTCAAATCAATTAATCAAACAATCAAATACAGTCATACGTCAATTTAAGTCATTTAAGCTCACGTCAATTTTGAAGACACGTCGTTTTTCAAAAATATTGAAATATCAAAATCTTAAAAGCTATATAAAATATTATAATATTTACGTCGTCAATAAAAACATAATGTATCATTTATGTATGGTATCGTTAATTCCGGGTTGAATTGATTGTTTACGCTTATAATTTACCAAAATATATCGATTACGTAGTCTAACATAAAAACAACTAGACTAAGCGACCGGTAAGTAAAGTCGTCGGGGCGGCCTAAAGTCGGCATCAGCCAATCAGCGAGGGAGTCTAACCCCTTTTCAATAGCGCTAGACCAAGGAGATTGTTTTTGGCATCTGAGGTGGAGCGCCACACCTACCATCAGCTCCTTACTTTACCGCACAGATCCCTGTGCTACTCATACGCTGTTGGCGAGGACCGGTATCGAACTAAGAACCTTGTGGTTTCTAGCCAAACGCTCTACCGACTGAGCTATCCCGGCCCCTACCGAAATATACCAATTACGTAGACTAACATAAAAAAAATTGGTTATTTCCTAGTTGAGTAATATGAGTGACCCAGAAAAAACAGAACCCAAATTATTTATTTATTTTCCCATAAGAAATACCTGAAGAAGGCCGGAGGGCATATCGGCCGAAACGTTGTACAAATAATAATAAAGATGGGGACAATAGTCCGAATAATGCAGATAATACTAATCTTCAAGCCTCATCTCAAACATTCAGAGAAATAATACAGATAACAATAAAAATGAGGACAATAGTCCGAATAACGCAGATAATACTAATCTTCAAGCCTCATCTCAAACATTCAGAGAAATAATTAGAAAAATCCGGCAATTTGAAAGGACAAGGAACAAAATTTGCAGACAAAAATGGCTGCATTGTTCAATAATATATGCCTTAAAGAAGAAATGCTGCCTAACTATGGTGATTGCCGCTTCTTGATAGAATAAGACCATTTCTACAAGTAGTTCAGTTGTGGGCAGTTGTGAGCACGCAGGTGGCCCACGGATCCAGCTTGTCTTTATGTACCCTGTCACACATATGAAACCCTCGACATACAGGCCCTGCCACACAGGTCAGACTTCAATGTAGGAAATGTTTCCATGGCGTCCGTCATATGTCGCTTCAGAATGGAGGGCTCGAGTTACCTTACCTCAAACTTCTTACAGCTACCATCGGCTTGTCTTTCCATGAGGATGTGTATCCAGCCCACCCCCCTTCTGTCAATTGGTCCTTATAGCTGAAACTGACTTTCGCGAGGGCATTCTCTCTCTCTCTCTCTCTCTCTCTCTCTCTCTCTATATATATATATATATATATATATATATATATATATATATATATATATAAGAGATTTATCCAAAACTTGGTAGTAAGGGATGATTCTATATGTGATTTCTAAGATCCACTGTACTAATATTGATGATCCAGTATGTATAAATACAGTGAATCATTAAATCACTAAAGAGAGCTCAATGTAAAATAACCTTTTAGATTATAAGTGAATTGAGACCCATCTGATGAGGCGAAAATTTGGGGAGCCGGTTTAAATCAACTTAGATTTATATGGGCCCCAATTTTCGTCGAAATAAATTTATTATGGGATTACTGTATTGAGTTCTTCCTTCCTTTATTGATATATATATATATATATATATATATATATATATATATATATATTGAAGGATAGTAAATATGAAAAATGTTTGCATAGAAAAGTGCTCAATGCTAAATTAGCAGAGAGGGTTTAAAACCTAAAATACAATATCATGGGAGTATATTACCGTAAATAAATAACAATGTCTATGTGGGGGGGGGGGGTGAAGTTATTTGCTTATTTAAACAAAAAATATATTTTTGTTTATTGTCCGTGAAAGATATTCATGGTTCTTTTAAATTCCTGAGATTTCTTTTTAAGAGCCTCTTTTATAAATATATATATATATATATATATATATATATATATATATATATAAATGTATATATATAAATGTTTACTCTTGCCTTTCTTATTGGATAAGAAAACTCAATAAGACACATCCGAGTAGATACTCGTTCGAGTGAAACCAAGCATACGACGTTACCATGACAACTGATTTTCACACACACACGTACACGCATACACACATGTACACACACACACACACACACACACACACACATGTACATACAAACATACAAACACACACGTGCACGCACATAAACACATGCATACGCACACATTCACACATACGCACATGGGTTATTTCCTATAAGTCAAACATAAACAAAGGGGAACCACTCTTGACTGATAAATTATTTATTTATTTTCCCATTAAACTAACCCTAAACCTTAACCCTAACTCTAACCCCGTCTTCTTTTTTCCTAGTAGATCAATAAATAAATAAATATTTTATCAGTCATATAGAGATATTTACTCTAAGGTTCAGCCTAAATTTAGCTTAATTCGCCTGAACTTTGTAGGGAAGACTGGGCTCTTTAGCTTTGTTTAGGCAACCAGTCTAGTAGAAGGATACCTCTGGATTCAAACCAAGTGTACTCTGCTTAAAAATCGACCTTGTGTCATATCCTGCATGTGGTGGAGGAGTTGGGTAAATACGACAACCCACACTTTGTAGGGAAGACTGGGCTCTTTAGCTTTGGTTAGGCAACCAGTCTAGAAGAAGGAAACCTCTGGATTCAAACCAGCTGTACTCTACTTTGAAAATTGACCTTGTGCCACATCCTGCTCAAGAGGAATGGGTTGGGCAAATGCAAACCGAAACTGCAAAATCCGTAAACAACAACAGAGAATATCTATCAGCAGCAGCAGCCTGTATGTATACGACGGGGTGTCACGTGACGGGTAAAGTGTTATATACCCACATCAAACATCGGGCATATAAACGAGAGTGTGAGAGAGTGTTCAGAGAGAGAGAGAGAGAGAGAGAGAGAGAGAGAGAGAGAGAGAGAGAGAGAGAGGGGGGGGGCATGACTAGAAGCCACGGCAGCTAGACATCAGAAATGCTTATAACATCTAGATACGCGACTATGAACCAGCCATTTCGACCCAACGAACGAGACACTCATCTTAGGAATGTAAGTTTATCAAATTTTCTGACGACAATTATCCGACCATTCGATCCGACCATTCGGTCCGACTGGCCGACGATCCAAATTTCGACTGACCACGATCATGGAATCAATTATACTGCCATTATTCTGCCTTCTCTTGTCTGCGATGGTCGAGGCAGATAGCTTAACCAAGCGGACTGTGAGGACATTAAACAATTGAATAAAAACAACGAAAAAAGGGATAAGTGAATACAATATATTTGACATGAACGATATATATTGATGAACATAAACACAATTTTACAAGATAATAAAAGGGGTGAAAGTTCAAAATTACCACGCGAGTAAAAAAATGTATTGTTGTTGGCATCCTTCCATCTGTGAATTTCCCCCTCTGCAGAGGTGCAGTCGGCGTATTCTACTGACCCAGACGATAGGTCAGGAAAGGTATACGCTCCCCATCTCTCCTGCTATGGGTTAAATATTACCACTATTGTTCTTCTACAAGGATGGCTTTGGCATTTAATAACACATGAAAGTTAATATGACATTAAAAAAAACCCTCAAAAAACCCATTCAACTGGAAAATCAATACATAAAAAGCATTTAACCAGGTACTAAATAGGTACTACCACTCCGGGTCAGGGTGAACCTAGGAGCAATGGTGATGAAGGGGTGTTACACATTTCCCAGACCTCTAGACCTTGTAGCACCCATATGATAAAATATTTTGGGGCTTGCCATAGGGTCAATAAGGTCAGGACAATCATATAGGTGCTACGGCTTGACGTGATCAGCCGATTGATCGGAGGGAGCCTCTCCGAACGCCCGACTAGCTTAAGTAAGGGACTAAGTGGCGTGTTGGATGTCATGGACTGGTCATTCACCAGGATTCCGTCCTTAAGCATCACGGGTCGCCACTCACGGCCAACAGGTGGCCACATTTGTGGGAGGGGGATCTTATCCATCTGCAGAGGTGCAATCGATGTATTCTAAAGCCCCAGTCGACAGGGTTGTTGACTCTACTACTTCTTGTTTTATAATAATGCTGGCCACGCCACCTAATGGCTATTGGCAGGTACAGGAGGTAATTACCTTTTGTGTCCCCTAGAGTCAAATAGGAGAACCATGGCAAATAAGGAATGTAATCTCTATAGGTGACTGGAAAAGCTAGAAATCCTGGGAAGAATTAAAACCGTCGACATGTTTACATTTATAAATATTTAACATTTATACGATTAATGGCTATCAGGGTGACATAAACATTGCCCTCTCTACGACAATTATAAGCTCTTAAGTTTTCACAAAAACATAGTTCACAGCAATAAAAACAGGAAGGAATACATTTATGATCAGTTTATGCATGCTGGCTGGTTGGTCGGTTGGTTGGTTTGTTGGATGGGTGGATTTTACGGCATGTCAACTCTTGGATTATATTATAAGAGTATTTACGGGGTTCGAAGGAGCTCTTATTTCTCCGTAGTTATAGGCAAATTGTCGGACAAAGAAGACACAATGGAAATTTAATACATGTATTAAATAAATAATACAAGAACGTGTTGCAAATTTTATTGGTATTTGTTACAAGACTTATCTGAGTTAAGTAATGTTCTTGGAGTAGTGGTGATAACAGGGGTATTCTGTTGCTTGTTGGAAAGTTGATAGTACGTTTCTTCGGACGTTTCTCGTTCTTCTTCGTAACCGGTTCAGTGATAAGAAATGGGGGATGCTAGAAGCTTCTCGCCCTGGTAACAGTTCTTTAAAATGACGGTGAATGGGCCCTTTTCAAGTAGACTATTTGGTCTTAGTATTTCACGTTACCAAAATATTGCAAAACTTTTGACTCACCCTAGTATTTCACGTTACCAAAATATTGCAAAACTTTTGACTCACCCTAGTATTTCACGTTACCAAAATATTGCAAAACTTTTGACTCACCCTAGTATTTCTCGTTACCAAAATATTGCAAAGCTTTTGACTCACCCTTGTCGTATGCCATTCCCATTGGCTAAGAGTTAAATAGTACCACTACTGTTCTTCTAGAAGAAATTTATCAAGTGAAAACGATGACCACCCTGTCGGTAGGGCGTTAGAATGCGCCGACTGCACTTCTGCAGTGGGGTAAGACTCCCCCAAACGGGGCCACCTGTTGGCCGTGGGTGGCGACCCGTGATGTTTAAGGACGGAGTTTTGGTGAATGAGCAGTCCATGACCTGCAACAGCAGTCCATAACTTGCAAAACTCCAGTTTGACCCTTTCTTGGGCTAAACGGGTGGTCGGCTGGTCACGTCAAGCCCTAGCACCTATATAATTGCCGCAACCCTATTGCCCTTATGGCAAGCCCCAACCCCTTTTTATCATATGGGTGCTAGAAGGCGGTAGCTGAAGGTCTACATGTCCTGGGAATTACATTAAACTCTATCTGATGGTGAGGTTTCAGTTCTGGGGGTTTGGAGAATGTGGAGCACCTCTTCATCACCATTGCTCCCTGGTCCACTCTGACCCGGAGTGGTAGTACCTGTTAGGGTCCCATCTATGGATTAAATAGAAAAAATGAGTTTATAAACAAAATCGTATTATCCATTAAGAATGAAATTATTTCAAAACTTTGTCGGCATCAAATGACCCACTGAGGTTGATATGCCGTAAAACCCAAACTAAACCTAAACCAATGAAAACGATGAAATGGAACTTAACAAAATTAAAAATAGAATTTATAAAAAACTTGAAATAAAAAATTGCAAGACAAAAAGAGACTTTGTAAAATGACAATAGCAGGGATTGGCAGGCTGTTGCTGGTATATTTGGATGAGGGACATAGAAGGGGCCGGTCGTATGTGCGTAACGAATCGAACAGAAGAGGGGGGACAGAAGGGTTTATGTTCGCAATAGAAGAACGAATATTGGACATTTAGATTCTGTATCCCCTCGAACAGAAATCCATGCCGTTGTCGATATCCACTAGCAGATGTCGGAGAAATATTCCTGAAAGTCAATAATCAACCCCCACCCCCACCCCTAGGACCAATGGCTGTCAATTGCGCTGGGGTGGGGCCATCGAAAGAAAGAAAAAAGATTAGCATAGTCAATGTGTAACATAATGAAGAGAAAGTGAGAGAGTAATTTAGCATGGAAAGTTTTTAGGATGAATCTGCACAACGTGAATTTTTGCCGGCCAGTTGAAGTTGTTTGCCTAATGAGTAAAAAATTAAAAAATTTTAAAAAAATTTTAAAAATTATTTTCTGAAAAAAAATCCGTTGCAGGCCTACCATGAACGGGTTAATACTCATCCTGTTTGAAAAAGAGAATTTGTCTATTGTCAAATTTGAAATATGTCTTCTTTTTTCAAAAACTGTTACACTAAGATATACATGATTGTCGCTGACCGAGAAACGCGTGGCGGATGTGCTTATGAAGAAACGACCGCATGACTTTTTGGAACATCAATGTTTTCGTTTTGAATTCAAATTATTTTCAGCTCCTCTCTCGATGAGTCCGGAGTAAAAACAAGCTCTGAAGATGTTTTTTATAATTCGAAATATTGTTCTATATTAGCTATGAATATGATATAAAATATTTTCACTTTATCAGCATATTGTGTGTTTTCATATCCTTTCATCTCTCTCTCTCTATATATATATATATATATAATATATATATATATATATATATATATATATATATATATATATATATATATATATATATATATATTGGTAATTACAACAAACATATAATACGGTCACATATATTAAGACAGAAAAACAAATAACTCATAAATTCAACAAGTAATACGTGCATTAAAATAAATAGATTACAGTAGTCACGAATACTGATCCAAGTCCTGCAGAAATAGGCTTTTTTAAAAGTTCATGTAATTAGAAAAAAAAAAGTGTTGAGTTAACTCTAACTGAGAAAGAAAGGGTAATGCTCAATATATCAGCAGTGAAGTAACTTTTAGAGAGAGAAAGATATAACTTGTAATACCTTCTAGGTAGCCTAGAAGGTATTACAAGTTATATCTTCTCTCTCTAAAAGTTACTTCACCCAAAGGCCAAAAAGGCTCTGTTTTTTTTTTTTTTAATTTGTTATTTTGATGGTGGGGGAAAAAAGCGGTCAAATGAATGCCTATAGACTCCTGAATATCATACTTTTTTTCTTAAGCGTAAATGTTGTTTATATTAAAGTTTTCCGTGGGTACCACCAATTTTCCCCGTGAAATTTACCCACCCCCCTACTATATTTAACATAATAAAACTTGCATAAAGGTTAATATTATCTTGACATTTTTTTATTCACTCGAAAGAAAAAGCATTAAACAAACTCCTAATGATTTAAAAAAAAATTTTTCGGCTTACAAAAATAATGCAAATTATAAACGAAAAACAATGTTTACATTTTTGCACCGTTAAATCAATTGAAATTTAACGTAGCCAAAAACAAGTTATAACTAAGGTTTTTTTTAAAAATTCTATGAAATATAAATTAATGGTCCAATTTTCACGAAAATTTCCGTAATTACTTACCTTTGGATGAATATATGTCTGAAATAGTTTTTTTCTAAAATTTACTGGGGGAAATATTTTTTTTATGAGGTCTACTACCCCCTATATTATTTTATGTAATATGAAAAAATGAACCGGCAAAAACGATTTTTACTTTTTTTCAATAAAGATAAGAGTCTAGATAATTATATCAGAAGATTTTTATAAGTCTCAATGGCAAAGATTTTAATAAAAGAACCATAAATACAGACTGAAATAAAATGATATCAATAAAGAAACTGGCGATATGGACTAATTAGGCATAAGTTTGTCTTCTCTTCTGTTCTTTGAAAACCATCGCTTTTTTTATATAACTCCCTAGGATCGAAATCGGTCTATTCTTAAAACTTCTTTTTTTTTTTTTTTAGACGCGAACGCTCTGATTGGTTGAAAGTTATCATTTTCAATATTTCTTTTTTTCTCTCTCTCTTTCTACCTGTGCTGATCATATGCGCAGATTTCTTATTTTCGTCATTTTATTTCTGCTTTCAAGGCGTTAACTTCTGGCTCACCACAGAGATGACCACCACGTGGCTCCTGTACGAAGTATGTGACAATGATTTGATGTAGGACTTTCATCCCGTAGTTTAACTCTACATCCTAGTTGTTTTGAATTGTATGAGGCATGTTACTCAGACAATAAAGTCTGTATAGGTGTGTCAAAAAGTATCGAGATTAAAAATACTTTTTGACACAAATTATATTCTGAAAAGAAAATAATGCTCCATTCATTGTTCATTTCTGTCTTGGTAAATACAGCTTCAGACTCGACACTTTTATGGCACACCTTGTATTCTGAAAAAAAATCATTCCATTCATTGTTTATTTCTATCTTGGTAAATACAGATTCAGAGTCGACACTTTATGACACACCTTGTATTCTGAAAAAAATAACATTCCATTCATTGTTCATTTCTGTCTTGGTAAATACAGCTTCAATCTCGAGACTTTTATGACACACCTTGTATTCTGTAATAAATTAAGGTTCCATTCATTGTTCATTTCTATCTTGGTAAATACAGTTTCAAACTCGGCACTTTTATGACACACCTTGTATTCTGTGAAAAAATTAAGGTTCCATTCATTGTTTATTTCTATCTTGGTAAATACACCTTCAAACTCGGCACTTTTATGACACACCTTGTATTCTGTAATAAATTAATGTTCTATTCATTGTTCATTCTATCTTAGTAAATACAGCTTCAAACTCGGCACTTTTATGACACACTTTGTATTCTGAAAATATTAACGTTCCATTCATTGTGCATTTCTATCTTGGTAAATACAACTTCAATCTTGATACTTTTATGACACACCTTGTATTCTGTGAAAAAATAACGTTAAATTCATTGTTCATTTCTGTCTTGGTAAATACAGCTTCAAACTCGACACTTTTATGACACACCTTGTATTCTGTGAAAAATTTACGTTAAATTCATTGTTCATTTCTGTCTTGGTAAATACAGCTTCAAACTCGGCACTGTTATGACACACCTTGTATTCTGTGAAAAATTAACGTTCCATTCATTGTTCATTTCTATTTTGGTAAATACACCTTCAAACTCGGCACTTTTATGACACACCTTGTATTCTGTAATAAATTAATGTTAAATTCAGTGTTCATTTCTGTTTTTGGTAAATACAGCTTCAATCTTGATACTTTTATGACACACCTTGTATATCTCTTTGTTGGAATTTGTTGCAAGGTGAATATGAAAATTCACCTGCGTTCAGTGGCTTTCTGATGACCCCTAACGCATTATAAGAAGTGGTATTAGCTACTAAAGTGAAAATCACATTTAATTCTTATAGTGCGTCTAAAATCTTGCAATATGTCTCATGTATCACTAAGAAATAAAGGTTTATATGATATATGGTGTGGTTAATTTGCATACTGGTTTTAACAAAACTGGGTTTAATAAATAATTAATTGGTGTTACTGATCTCTAATATTATTGTTTTATTCTCCAATGTATTAAAATCAATCATATGAATGATTTTTATATAGAAATCAATTAAAATGTAATTAAAATAAATGCAATCTTTTCTAATCTATACATATATAAAGGGCAGTTGTTTGAATCTGTATGTCCGGAGGAAACTTCGAAAATAAAACAATTAATGACAAAGTAAATATATATACACATTAAATATCACCAGGGCTTGGTTTTCTATACATATATAAAGGGCAGTTGTTTGAATCTGTATGTCCGGAGGAAACTTTGAAAATAAAACAATTAATGACAAAGTAAATATATATACACATTAAATATCACCAGGGCTTGGTTTTTGAGCAAAAATAATGAAGATTTCATTTATATCCGTGAAGATAATTTAAAAAAATTAAATTTAAATGATAACAGCATGGAATTTTTTGTGCATTTAGTATTTTAAATAGGAGACATTAATTTTTATTTTCAGAGTGGTTGGATCAAGGCAAGGTCTTTTTTTTAGATAGGGATTTTAATGGGGACTCCTGCGAGGATCCAACCCGTGATTCTCACAATAATGGATCTGCTAGACTACCTTTTTTACCCCCTCCTCTACCTAGATGACGCCGGGTAGCTGCTGCTAGTTTAATATATTTCATTACATTAAAACTAAAATACTCTGGAGGGTGCATATTCTTGTTAGTAAAAATTATGCAAATGAAATAGGTTAGGGAATTGTGTACATTAATGGGTCTGAGAATAACATGTTAGTAAGAGATATCAGTAACAGCAAATAATTCAATTCCTCT
>CM042180.1:1374977-1402477 GCA_023376005.1 Doryteuthis pealeii
AAAAACATTAATACACAAAAAAAAAACAAAAAAAAAAACAGATAAAAAGATAGGAAAAAACAAATAAATAAAAAATAAAAAAGAAATATACAGAACAAAAAAACCAGGAACCACAACGAGAACACATCACAAAACATACACAAATACTAACACACAAACATACAACACCGAACACACAGCATATATGATACACACACACACACACACACACACACACACACACAAAGAAACAACACACAACACACAAAACATACGTACACACAAACACAAATACAAAGACATACAAACACACAGCACACATTATACCTGATCTCCTCGACTAGTAATTGTTGACTATCAACTGATGCTATCCATCTGACCACGTGGGACCTATTCCTTCAAACTTCCGGTTCTCTGTTGATATATCCGTGAAAGGGATATATTAGTAGAAGTAATAGTGCGGTGCGACGTCGTAGTAAGTGGGTGTAGTAGTCGTAGTAGGCAATTGTACCTCTACATTGTTCGGTATTTATAGATGACAGTAGCCAATCATACTACTGTGAGGAGGATCCCAGGTATATGCATATTCCTTACATCGTCTGTCTACCTCTGAATTCAGTCACGTGTCACTTCCGGCATTTTCACCTCTCACGCAAACAGCAGATTTTGTTTGGTTTCTTTTGTTTAATGGCATATCAACCTTTGGGGGTTATCTAATGCTAAAGCTATTCTTTGTTTAGAATAAAAGAATAGTAAAAGTAAAATTGCAGAGTGGCCTATCATCGGTATCAGCTAAACATCAATGGGGTCTATCCCTTTTCGCTAACGCTAGACCAGGGAAATTGCTTTCGCTGGTGTGGAGTGTCACATCTACAGTCAGCACGTACAAATCAGATTACTCAATCTGTGCTACTCATGCACTGAGTTGTCGAGGACCAGTAAACAGGCTCCTTCCGAGTCCTTGTTGAACTCTCCTTCGCAAACGGCACCAAAACGATATATGTTACGTTCTAATAGCGATATATCTTGTATAGCGGGTCTTGTCAACGTGCCTCCAAATTCACGACACTAAAAAGGTATTTGGTAAGCGGCGGTCGTCTTGTCGATAAAAAGGTACAACGCGTGAAATATATCGTCACAAGCTGCCTAGCTTTATTTTCGGGCTCGTCTCGTGGGTTGTGTCGGAGAGGAAGAAGGCAGAGAGAGAGAGAGAGAGAGAGAGAGACTGAGAGAGAGAAGAGGGGGGGGACACTGATAAATTACTGTGATCCCATACTAGGGACCAGAGGCCCGTCCGAATCCTACGCAGACGGAAATAAAAAAAATGGCCGGTATTCTTCTTCGTCGTTCCCCGTGACCACGTGACTTCCGGTTCCGGTCAACACCCGCAACTTCCGGTTGGCTTTCAATTCTCCATTCGGAGGGTCATGCCCCGGTCAAATTCCCGACAAACCGTTTTATGTTCATCACTTTTTTAAAAACCTTTACTCTCTCTTATTTCATCTTCCTCTGTTTTCTATAGTAGTCCTCCCAAAACTCAGGACCTTCATCATCTCGTTACACCAGTATCGATTCCAAGGAGGGTGATCTACCGACTGGGGTAAACAGACGAGCTGGGGTACTGGTGTTCATACCTTTCCGAAGGGTATTAGAAAGTAAGCCTTGTAGAAGAACAGTAGTGGCACTGTAATTGTTCGTAAGCTGTTGATTCTTGTTAGTCCAGGTGGAGTAACAAAGAAAAAAAGGATCGTATTCTAAAAGATACACAAAGCCAGGGGCTGATCGACGCCAAAAGTTCAAAACTCCCGCCAACTAACGGACATCTTGAGAGCGGGGAAAGGGAGATTCTAGTAGTAGAGAACCCTGAGAAAAGAAGTAGCCAGCGAACACAGTAGCAAGAAATAACAACTCTCTTCGAATCGGTTGAACAAATACAAGAAACCTTAACACTAATAATAAGAATTGTAAAAAACGGGAAATTCATTAACCTTTGTAATATGTTCTCATTTGATACAATTATAATTAAAATATATATTATATTTATATATACTATATAAATATATATAATATTATGTATAAATATTGGAATTGCTTGTAGCAGTTATAATAAATAATAAATTCGAAGGCAATGCAATGCGTAAAAAATAAAGACAAAAGAATGTTTTATATGTCTAATCGATTTCAAAGCAAGAGCTCCATCATCATCAGAGTGTATTTTCAGAAATGACGTGCTGCTATCTTTTTTTATTTGTGTGGTTATAATTTCTTCTTATTATTTCCTTTCCTCTCCTTTTTTCCTCGTTTTTCTTTCTCGCTTTATGAATGGGCGAATAACTGTAATTTCTATTCTCTCTTTTTTTTTTAAAGTTGTTGAGAACACTGACTGTAAAGATGTTCACTCCGTATGGAGGATCAAATTTTTTAAAAACAAAAATGAACAAATAAATAAAAACCGTTAATAGAAAAAACATACTAGCTTTTGTTTCGCTTTCACCTTCCTTTCTTATTCTTTCTCCCTCTCTTTCTTTTTGTGTTATTCTCTTCTTTTTCTTTTATTTTCTTTTTATTCCCTTTGTTCTCTAATTTAAATTATTTTTTTATAGTAAATAAGTAAATAAAAAGATTATCTTAAATTATGTATTAGTATTGATAGAAAAAATAACATAATTCTTTTTTATTATTTTTTTTTAAGAAAATATATTTTATGAGTACTTTTTCTCTTTTTCTTTTAAACTTAAATAGATTAAATATTACATTAATTATATATAAATATCATATAATAATTACATATTAGGATTGATGCAAAATCAAAAACAATAAAACAAAACCATTCTCTTTTAAATTTCAAATAGATTAAATATTATAAATCAAATATTTGAATTACAAAAGGCATAATGTTTTGCTTCAATTTATATATTTATTTAACTATTTTTTCATTCTTTTGCTGTTATTTATTATTCTTTTTTTTTTTCCTTAAATATTTATTAATAGTTCTAGACTGACCGTAATTCCTAAGAGGGTATTATGGTTTAAAGAAATGGTTCATGGTTTAAAGAATAATGTCATGTAAGAGTTAATAAGTATGTCAATATGTTAAATTAATCGTAATTAATTTTTTTTATATATTTTTATTATCTTTTTTTTATTACTAATCTTTCCATCACTATATATATATATATATATATATGTTTAATATCAATTTAAAAAAAAAATTTTCCTTTCATATTGTGAGTGCATGAAATGTTGAGAATCAATGTATGTCTTATAGATATCTATTATAGATGTATTACATAATTCAAATATGCAAACAGTGATAGTTAGTAGGTTTAAAATTTGCGATAGGGAAAATACATATTTATGTGGAAATATGTATACAAAAAAAAAAAAATTAAAAAAAAAGGCTATATATGAAACGTGTAATTTAGTTAACCGTGTATTCTGAGTTTAAGTCTAATCTATTGATAGTTGGTAGGTTTAAAATTTATGATAGGGAAAATTACATATATATGTGAAAACATGTGTACTAAATAAACTAAAACCTATATATGGAACGTGTAAAAGGGTCTTTTATTGGGCAGTTGGTTAGTGTGCATGGTGTAATAACATTTTTATGTTTTATTGACCCTAACTTATGCCACAAGACCTATACAATTTACCGTCTAACTTGCTCCAAATGCCTTAATTTCTACATAGGTAGTACAATTAGACCCATCCACATTAGAATCAAGGAACACATCCACACACGTGCATCCTCATTCCATAAACACCTAATCAAATGCAAAAATAAGGACAACAATTTTTCAGTTAAGATAGAGGCTATAATACGCAACATTGGTAATCTCAGAATTAGAGAAAGTTTATTAATAGCTAAATTAGGTCATAATATAAACAATAGATTAGAATTAAACACAGAATACATAATTAACTAAATTTACACGTTCCATATATAGGTTTTAGTTTATTACCCTAACTTAATTCAATGATGCAGTCCATCACGCTAACCCCTACGCCACGGGTACTCAGCCCCTAAACCGGAGAGTCCTACTTTTGAAACAAGTTTCATGGCGTTTTACTCTTCTCTCTCTCTCCAGTCGGCATGACATTATTTACAAAGCTTAACTTAGTCTTGTAGAACGATCGACAAAATAATCGATATCGACTCTCCAGGAGTCGATGGGGTCATCAAAGGGTTCAATAAATGCCTTGGGATCAGAAAGGGGTCGATAATCATGGTAAGGATCGAAAGCTGATCTTTAGGGATCCAAAATAAGAATAGAATGCTTGCTCATAACTAATGACATCAAACAGATTCTGTTCAAATATATATATATATATATATATATATATATATATATCTTATTATAATGGAGATTGTGTGTTTTTCTGTCTGTAACCGAAACTATATTCCTAATCGAGTCACATTTAACAGTTATTTACATCACATTACCCATGATTTTATTTATATTTAAACCTCAATTATTAATAAAATTGCTTCACCTTTTATTAGTGTTGTCCATATCTACATACAATAACATGCAATTGTATTTATATATACAACAAAATAGCGGTTTGCAGGTGTGAATGGGAAGGCTAATTTGCATATCGATATTAAAAATGTGATTTTATTAAATATGTGCTTAGTATTATTGATTTCTAATTGTTTGGTTTTATTTTAATGAATATAAGCAAAAATCTCTTTAATGAATCTTAAATGAAATCCATTAACAATTAAAAATAACTGTCATTTTATTCTTTATTTCCTAATTTAACTAAATAGTTAAATAAGTAAAATTCAGCAATGAAAGATGGGAGTGATGGAAGAGTAAGTTTAATTTCTATTTTTCTATTATACCCCCCACTCTGTTACATATATTTTTGTCTGCCTCTAATTTAATACGATATTTTATTACATTAAAACTTAAATACTTGCACCCGGAGGGTGCATATATTTGCTAGTTATTATAATGGAGATTGTGTGTTTTTCTGTCTGTAACCGAAACTATATTACTACTGAAGTCACAATTCCCTTAGTTATTTACGTCACATTCTCCATGATTCTATTTCTATTTAAACCTCAATTAATAATAAAACTGTTGACATTATTAATACTGTTGGCTTACCTAAATACTAAATAACATGCAATTGTATTTATATATACAACAAAATACCAGTTTTCAGTGTAAACGTAAAGCTAATTTGCATATTGATATTAAAAAAAACTGATTTTGATAAAAATGTGATTGGTATTATTGATTTCTAATTGTTTGGTTTATAATGAATATGAGTAAAAATCTTTCAATAAATCCTAAAAAATTCATTAACAAGAAGAAAATACAGTAATTTTATTCTTTACTTCCTTTAACTAAATAGTTAAATTATGAAAATTTAGCATTGAAAAACGGAAGTGATGAAAGAGTAAGTTTCAGTTGTTCTATTTCCGATTATACCTCAAATCTTTTTATTTGATTCTTAATTAGTTTCATTGGCCTTTCTGATTTAATCTAATATTTTATTACATTTAAACTTAAATACTTGCACCCGGAGGGTGCATATATTTGCTAGTAATATATTATATATTGAACGACTGCCGTGAAGATTTGGTAAACGTCACTCGAAAGAAAAACGGTTAAACAACGACAAATCCTTTCTTTCGTTTATCCCCCAGATACTGGATTTCACTTTCCCCACACAGTCTTTATACCTTGACGGCGGGTGAAGTTCATCCGAATATTTGGAATTATCGAACCAGGACAGAACAACAGCCCGACATTAAAATTCTGTTTTTATATTTTTGTTCTGTTTTTTTCCATGCTTCATAATCCCCCCCCCAAAAAAAAACAACGTTCACAAGGACTAAGTTGAACCAATCAATCAATCAATCAATCAATCATAATATAATATATATATATTATAATATATATATATATATATATATATATATGGTATTTATGGAAAAGGTGACTTACCCGGTGAAAATAGTCACACTGGTTAGTTGATGCGAGTTTCACAATGATAAGACAGCGATATAACAAATATAAAGTGCTCAATACGTGAGTAGAGCACATTTATTATGATAAAGGTACACGGTAATAACCTACTCGAGTTTCACCTGAAGATCCTTATGGTGAAACTCGAGTAGGTTATTACCATGTACCTTTACGATAATAAATTTGCTCTACTAACGTATTGAGCACTTTATATTTGTTATATCGCTGTCTTATCATTGTGAAACTTGAATCAACTAACCATTGTGACCAATTTCACCGGTAAGTCACTTTTTCACAAAACCATATATATATATATATAATATATATATTAATATATATATATTATATATATATTGATTGTTGTATCAAGTTAGTTCTTGTGAACGTTGTTTTTTTTTGGGGTCGGTGTATTATGAAGCATGGAAAAAAACAGAACAAAAAAAAAACAAAAAACAGAACAAAAATATATAACTATACTACATACCGTCAGATTCACTTCCTACTCTTCACACACACACACACACACACACACACCACACACACACACTATATATATATATATATAATATATGCATATTATCATAAAGGTACGCGGTAATAACCTACTCGAGTTTCCACAAATACCATATATATATATATATTATATATATATGTGTGTGGCTGTTGTTGTGTGCTGTGGTGTGTGTGTGTGTGTGCCGGTTTAGCTCAGTATGTTTTTTGATTGATTGATTGATTTTAATGGTTATGTCACCCCTCCAGGGTTATTTTATGCCAAGGCAGTAGGGTGAGGGATGGTCAAATTATTGTTATGTCTTTTTTTCAAGGATTTTTATTGATTTTGACAGAGTAGGTTGTTTGCAGTTGTTTTGTTGCTAAGTGAATTGAAAATCAGTTTAAGGGATAAGTTTATAGGGTAAAGTTCGAGTTTGTTGTAAGCGGTAATTCGGTGGAAAGTTTTTTAAACAATTTTTATAAACAATTTTTTCCTAGATGGGACCCTAACAAGTACTACCACTCCGGGTCAGAGTGAACCAGGGAGCAATAGTGATGAAGGGGTGCTCCATATTCCCCGGAACTCCAGAACTGGAATCTCACCATCAGATAGAGTTTAACGTCATTCCCCGGACATGAAGACCCTCAGCCACCACCTTCTAGCACATAATAAAAAGGGTTGAGTCGGGGCAATCATATAGGTGCTAAGGTTTGATGTAACTAGCCGATTGATCGGAAGGGGCCTTTTCGACCGACCACCTAGCTTAAGTAAGGACTAAGTGAGGTGTTGTATGTCATGGACTGCTCAGCCACCAGGGTTCCATCCTTAAGCATCACGGGTCGCAACTCATGGATATTAGGTGGCCCCATTGGGGGGACTTTACCCCTCTGTAAAGGTGCAATCGGTTTATGCTTCTGACTCGGCCAACATGGCGGACTATGCCTCGTGGTGTGATGGTTAATGAACTTGGCTATCAGACCATAATTAGTGATTTCTCCAAATTTTCGAGATGAGGCTTGATAATTGTATCATCTGGATTATCGGACTATTGTCCTCATCTTTATTGTTATCTACACTATTTCTTCTGAATTTTTGAGATGACTTGATAATTTGTATCATCTGAGTTTATTCGGATATTGTCCTCTCTTTATTGTTATCTCACTATTTCTCTGAATTTTTGAGTGAGACTTGATATCTGTATCATCTGGATTATTCGGACTATTGTCCTCATCTTTATTGTTATCACACTATTTCTCTTAATTTTTTAGATGAGGCTTGATAATTTATATCATCTGGATTATTCGGACTATTGTCTCATCTTATTGTTATCTACACTATTTCCCTTAATTTTTTAGATGAGGCTTGATAATTTATATCATCTGGATTATTCGACTATTGTCCTCATCTTTATTGTTATCTTACACTATTTCTCTGATATTTTTGAGATGAGGCTTTTATAATTTGTATCATCTGGATTATTCGGACTATTGTCCTATCTTTATTGTTATTCTTTACCTATTTCTCTTAATTTTTTGAGATGAGGCTTTAATTTATATCATCTGGA
This sequence comes from Doryteuthis pealeii, assembly GCA_023376005.1. Classification (NCBI taxonomy): domain Eukaryota; kingdom Metazoa; phylum Mollusca; class Cephalopoda; order Myopsida; family Loliginidae; genus Doryteuthis; species Doryteuthis pealeii. Next base: position 1,383,001 of record CM042180.1, read on the forward strand.
TTATTCGACTATTCCTCATCTTTATTGTTATCTACACTATTTCTCTGAATTTTTAGATGAGGCTTGATAATTTGTATCATCTGGATATTCGGACTATTGTCCTCATCTTTATTGTTATCTACACTATTTCTCTTATTTTCGAGATTGAGGCTTGATAATTTGTATCATCTGGATTATTCGGACTATTGTCTCATCTTTATTGTTATCTACACTATTTCTCTTAATTTTTGAGACGAGCTTGATAATTTATATCATCTGGATTTTTCGGACTATTGTCCTATCTTTTTTATCTACACTATTTCTCTGAATTTTTTAGATGAGGCTGATAATTGTATCATCTGGATTATTCGGACTATTGTCTCATCTTTATTGTTATCTACACTTATTCTCTTAATTTTCGAGATGAGGCTTGATAATTTATATCATCTGGATTATTCGACTATTGTCCTCATCTTATTGTTATTTACACTATTCACTTAATTTTTTAGATGAGGCTTGATAATTTGTATCATCTGGATTATTCGAACTATCGACCTCATCTTTATTGTTATCTGTAGAAGGTAAGAAGGTTCCCGAGTTCGAGAAGGTTTCCGAGTCCGATAAGAAATACCTGAAGATGGCCGGGGGAACATCGGCCGAAACGATGTACAGATAACAATAAAGAAAAAACAGAACCCAAATTATTTATTTATTTTCCCACCCCCTTGAGTAACATGATATTACAGGGTGACCCAGAAAAAAACAGAACCCACAAATTTTGTAATAAAACTGTTAATTTTAACTAGGGGGGTAGTGTTAAGGTAGGGTTAGGGTTGGGGTTTAGGGTTAGTTTAATGGGAAAATAAATAAATAATTTGGGTTCTGTTTTTTCTGGGTCACCCTGTAATATCATGTTACTCAACTAGGGGGTAGGATTAGGGTTAGGGTTTAAGGTTAGTTAGGGTTAGGGTTAGGGTTGGAGTTTAGGGTTAGTTTAATGGGAAAATAAATAAATAATTTGGGTTCCTGTTTTTTCTGGGGTCACTCTGTAATTGAACTTTCCCGCTCCGTTTTAATTTTAAGTATGATTTGCAATTTTTCCTCCAATACTTTTTACAGTGTGATGGTTAAAGTGCTCGGCTAGTAGACTATTATTAGAGAGATCGATACCCACTGAGCGCTCCATATTCCTGGCCTTGTACTAAAATAATAAATTACTAATAAATGAATAAGTGTTATAGTTAAATAAACTAATCAAACAGATAACTATATTTCCGTAATTTAATTTTAGCTATTTAATAGTAAAGTCCCACACTGAGAATCGAACCTGCTACCTCCATAATAAAACCGAACGGCTAACCATTACAACAAAAATAGTTAGCCATTGAAGCGCTCCTCTGAATATCACTAATTGTCAGTGTTCTTGACTGTCGTAAAACGTCATCAGGCTTTGTTGGCGTTGTCGTGACAACACGGTGACGTAGTGTACCGGTGTTGTGACGTTTCACGCACGGCTCCATATTTTTGCACCGTTTGCATAGCAGTCGTCTTTGATATTCGGTGACTGCGCTAATTTTGTTCTTGATAAGCCGAGAATCCCATTAAAAGCTTCCTGGATATTTAACTTCACTATTAGACAAACAGACAAAAAACTAATTGGTAAGTGAGGATTTGTTGGTTTTTAAATCGGTTATTAGTCCGATTTTAACTTAGTTTTTTTGTAGGGCCCCTTGTTACAGATATTTTGTATGTGTGTGTGTGTGTGTCTTGGGCCCTGGAACATGGATTCGGGATAATTTTACTTTTTTTTTTCTTTTTTCTTTTTACATATATATATATAAATATATATCTTAAACTTATTTTAAAGATATTCTTCCAGATATTGTGATTTTATATTAAAAATCTATTTTTTTAGTCTCCTTTTTTTTCGGATTTTTTTTTTAATATCTTGGGCCCCGGAACATGGATTTGGGATAATTCTACTTTTTTTTATATATAAATATACATGTATATATTTGTAGTGATCTTAACTTGTTTTTAAGATATTCGTCCAGATGTTGTGATTTTTGTATTAAAATTATGTTTTATTTATATTCACTTGGTGTTTTTAAAGAAGATATATGTTTTAGATATTTAATTAAATTAAAAAGAATTCGGTTAATATTTGATTTTTAAAAGATTTATTATAAAAAAAATGTTCTCAAGCCACAGCTGTCGGCCATCACAATTAAGTAAGTAAAAAGAAAAAAAATCTGAGACGAAGTAAACATTTTAAAAACTGATTTTTGGCATCTCCCGAATTAAAAAAAATATTTATTTTTACACAGATCCACAGAGGATAGACCTATCTTTTTATTTATGTTTAAAAATTAGATAAGAATTAAATAGAAACTTAACTTTTATACAAAATTTGAAACCCATGTTTTTTTTCTTCCTCTTTTGTAGAGAACAAGTGTCCGTCCATGCTTTTAATATTTTTGTTTTCTTTTAAATCTTTATTTTTTTTTGTTTTAATTTAGTAAATAAATAAATAAATTTGGTTATTTATTTACATAATTTTAGAGCTCATTGTTTTGTTTATTTATCTTAGTTCAATGATTGGATAATAAATAATTATTAAAAAAGCAAAACAAAAACAAAAAGCACCTGTATTCCTTTTTTAGATTTAAAAAAAAAGAACCTGCTATTAATTATATAAAAGAAAAATCCTTTCTCTTTTCTCCCCTTTTTATTATTTATTTTAAAAAGCCGGGAAAATATCTTTCTTTTTTCTTTTCTTTTTCCAACTCTAAACCTGTCTTCTTTGTCCAGTGTCCCGTCTGGAAATAAATAAAATAAAATAAAATAAAATCTAAATTTATTCATTATTTATAAAAATAAAAAATAAAAAACATTTAAAAAACACCAATTATTTTAATACTGTTATTATTTTTTTAAATTTTCATAATTACATTTTATCTTAATTCAAAATTTATTGTATTTATTTTGAAACTTTTAAAAGTATTACATTTTTTCTTGTTTTATTTTTTTTTCTCGTTAAAATTCAGATTATAAAAAATTATTTTAAAATGTAATATTTTATATACTTGTATTTATTTAATACCATTTAATGGTGTTTTTTTTTTTTTGTTTATTTAAAAAAAAATAATGCTGGAAAAAGAAAAAAAATAGATTGTTAAAAAAACAAATTTAACTCTTAGTGGTTAGATTATTATTTATTAAAGAAAATCTTTCTTAAGCTTTAAGAAAATAGTTATTTTTAAATTCAAACTATTAATAGATTAAATTTAAGAATAACTATTTTCTTAAAAAGCTTAACAATAAAATTCCTTAATAAATAATAATTTAGATTTCTTTATTACAGTGGTTGATTTTTATTTATTTTTATTTTCAAATATAAAGCCTGAAGAAGATTATTATATTATCTCTTGTCTCTAAGGTTTTTCTTTTTTGATTGTCTGATAAAGTTAAGGAATATTGTTTTAAATCACTTAATAAACAATAATAGATCACTTATTAAATAATAATAGATTTAAAAAAAATGTTTTTATTACAGTAAATACAATGGTTAATTTTTTTCTCAAATTTATTCATTTATTATAAAGCCTGAAGAAGATTATCTCTCGTCTCTGAGGTTTTTTTGATTGTCTGATAAAGTTAGGGAAGGATTGATTTTTAAAAATGTGTGTTACTGAATGAAAACTAATTTGAAACTAGGAAATTCCTGTTTATTTATCTGTAAATTCTTTTTTATTTACATTTAATGTTAATTCTCAAAGACAAAATTTAAAAATAGATAAATTAGCAGAACTTTATTTCGTGTTTTTTTTTTCTTCTCTCTCACGTGGAGTTAATTGACATTTTTGTTGTTGTTGTTGTTTTTATTAATTATTATTACTTATTATTGTTACTACTACTTATTAATACTTATCGGAAATTTAATTAAATCTCATTACTTTTTCTATCAAAGATTTTTTAGGTTTAATCTTATATAGAATCAACTTTAACCTAAGAAAACTTTTGTTCACACATTAAAAATCGTAAATATTAAAATGTTTTTCACTTTTACATTGTTTTCTGGGGGGGAAAATACATAGCAATTATTATTTATTTTTTATTTATTATTCTCATTAAAGGATTTTTATCAAAAAGATAGTTTTCATTATTATTATTATTATATTATTTATTTATTTGTTATTCATTTATTATTATTATTATTTATTTGTTATTCATTTATTATTATTATTATTTATTTGTTATTCATTTATTATTATTATTATTATTTATTCATCATTTATTTATTATTATAATTTGTATTTATTATTTATTTATTTATTATCAATATATTTTATTATCAATATTATTATTATTATTTCCATTATTATTTATTTATTATTTCCATTTATTCTCCTAAAAGAGGATTTTATTTTTTAAATAAAAAAAAAATAGTTTTCGTGAATGACTGTTTTAATTTAGATTTTATCAAAAACTTTTAAATATTTTAGCCTTTTTTTTGTCTAAATAATTCATCTTAGTTAAAATAAAATGTTCTTTTTTTTCCTTCTTTTTTTTTAAAACACGAAAGATATCTTTTTTGTTATCAAGGATGTATATTGGTAACACACTAAAACTCTTATTCTACCCTCACTAGTAGTAACCAAATAACAAGTACTACAACACATGAAATTACTAAAACTACTAATAGTGCCCGTAATTCATCTCAACCATTTCTCCTTTCTTCTTCCTTTCCATTTAAATTGTACCAATGCATGACTGACCCATTTTTTCAATCTATGGTAGCCTAGTCGAGTCAAAATAGTAATAACAAACAAGACAAAAAAATGAAAGACGAATGTGTTTATTTATTTTATTTTCAATTAAAAAAAGGTTTAATTTTTTAAATTATTTTTAATTTTTAGTTGTATTAACTCTGCTTTTGTTTTGCTAACAGTAACATATGGTTCCTTTCTTTTGAAATTGGTATTTGTATTACAATTTGTTCTCTGTGCTGAGGGGGGGAAATGGGGGAAAAAAGCTTGTTCATTGTACTCTGTGTCTCTCGTAGTATTTTTTTTTTATTTAAAAAAAATTGGTTTGATTCTTGTTCGATGTTGTTTTTTGTTTTTTTAATTTAAGCAAAATTTTGTCAAATAGATTTTAAGACTAAAGGTTTTTTTTATTTAATTTTTCTTTTAATTTATAAATTTGTCAAGCAGAAAGGGAAAATTAACATGAACTGCCAATGTCTTTTTTTTTTTTTCCGGGTTTTTCATATCAGTTTTTTTAAGGAAGAGGAAATAGAGAATTGTCTCCTATTGTTTCATTTTATAAATAAAATTAATTCTTTATCATATATATTTAAAAAAAAAACATGTAAATTTAAGCAAATAAAAAATCGATAATTATTATTATTATTTTTTAGTTTGAATTCAAACTTGAAAAAAAATCTAATCAGATTCTAGTTTGTAATTTAAAAAAAAATTACCCCATAATTTAAAAAAAATAAAGATATAAATTTAAAAATACAACAAAAAGTTGATATTCGCATAAAAAATAATTGTTGGGAGTGCGAAATACACTACACTACACAAGAAATGAATGCTTTTTAAACACTTCTTGTTTTTGTTCAGAAATTCTGATAATATAAAAATTAATTTTTATTTTCTTTTTTATTTTTTCTTTATTTTTACAAAAAAAAAAAAAGGTTTAATTCATCAACCATTTTTATTTTTAATCATTTTCTTTTTGTATTTTCAAAATGATTTGGTTTTTATTTCGAGTTCATCATTTCGTAGAAAGATACAAGTTCATCGCAGTTACCTGCCCTTGGTTTGGGGTCAATTCGTATAAAGGGTTAACATCTGAAAACTTGCTTCAAAGTTGTAGGAATGTACCTTCTCTCTCTTTCTGTCAGTCTCTACATTCCTTCTCGGTCAGATTTGTTTACGCTACTCCTCGCCTTGCCAAAGCTTGGGGTCAATATAATATCCACCCACTAAAAAACCCTTTTCCTCCATTCATAAAAAATAAGAATAAAAAAAATACTATTTAAATTGTTTAATATTTGTAAATATATTAAATACTATACGTTTACTGGTATTTATTTTTTGTAGGTCGATTATTGAAAGTTTTTTTTTTCCAACTCATAATGGGTAGGTATCGGGTTGCGTGAAATCCCCTCTTGGCTTCGTCGATTTCCTGGGTTGGTAATAAAAATAGTCGTGCTGTTTTGTTGTAAGGTCACCACCCATCGCCATGTTTAAATACGGCGGGTTAAACTCAAGTATGGAACACCCTATTAGCATCTATTTAATGATAATGTACAATATTTTTATTGTGTTATATTGTGAAAACGATTTTTTTTTTAAAAAAGATTATTTTTATTTCTTACTTATAAAGAAACAAATATTAACATTGTCAAATTTATAAATATATACAGTGCTGCTGATAGCTTTTTGATTCAGTGAGTCCTGGGACGCACATATATACTTTGAAGGAGTCCTGGGGAAAATTTATGCGTCCCAACTAAAGCTTTAGTTGTTTCCCCAGATAATAAATAAAACACTTATAATTTAAGAAACATTAGTTGGGACCCATCAAATTTTCCCGGGGACTCATTCAAAGCAAATATGTGTGTCCTAGGATGAACTGAATAGCTTTTTGATTCAGTGAGTCCTGGGATTCACATATTTGCTTTGAATGAGTCTCCGGGAAAATTTGATGGGTCCCAACTAAAGCTGTCTAACTCCTATCTTGTAACCTATCCTGTGTAATTCGTTTCTAAGAAAATATTGAAATGTATTTACAGTTAGCTTGAAATTGTGACAGAAGAAAAAAGAAAAACACTGGGATGCATGGATATTTTACTGCGTCCTTTTTAGATTTTTATGCATCTGGGACACAGAACGCGTACCTATCAGTATCTCTGTACGTGTGTGTATAATATATATATATATATATATATATATATATATATCTCCAACCCTTCTGTATGAGCAGGGATGTGACACAAGGTCAGTTTAAGCGGAGTTTAACAGGTTCGAATTCAGTTTTTTCTGCTCCTAGACTGATTGCCATACCAACGTTAAAGAACCCAGTCTGCCCTGCTATTTACCCATAGCTGGAGGGAGAGTAGATGGATGAATACTTTTCCCAAGGGTATTAGTACGTGTGAAATGCAAACAGTCTCATCCAGGATTTGAACTCTGGGGGGACGAGTCCATTTCCAATGACTCTAGCCCCCTTAGATCATGTGCCTCCTAATGTAATTATATAGACTAAAAAAAAAAAAAAAAAAGCCCTCCAAGTGGTGTAAAAAAAAAATAAATTTTTGAAAGATATTGGCTGAGTGGGGTGGGGAAAATGAAATAAAACATTGGTAATTTATGAGGAAGTGCGTCCCGGTCTCCTGCCTCAAAAATTGCTACCCGGTGACTATTTAAATAACGACCCAGCTCAGTCAATTCAAAACTATCCATCTTCATATCTATCTCAATTTGTTCATATTTATCTATATTACTTTAAATACTAAGTTTTTTTTTTTATTCATGTTTGTTTAATGTCTTGTTTTTAGTTTAAATAAACAAGAATTATGACAAAAAAAAAGAAGCGACCCCCCCCAAAAATACATTTACTTGTCGAAAATATCTATCTATCTATCTCCATTTGTTCGTATCTATCTATATTTTGTTTTGTTCATCTATCTATCTCGGTCTATTCAAAACTATATATCCATCTTCATATCTAAACAAGAATTACGAGAAATTACGATAAATAAACAAGAATTACGGGTAGCAATTTTGAGGCAGGAGACTGGGATGCACTTCCTGATAAATTACCAAAACATTTAATATTTTTAAAAGATTATTTACTTATAAAGCATCATAAATAAATGAAATAAAACATTGGTAATTTATGAGGAAGTGCGTCCCGGCTCCTGCCTCAAAAATTGCTACCCGGTGACTATCAAAATAACAACCCCAGCTCGTCATAATTCTTGTTTATTTATCGTAATTTGTCGTAATTCTTGTTTAGATATGAAGATGGATATATAGTTTTGAATAGACTGAGATAGATAGATAGATAGATAAACAAACAAAATAATATAGATAGATAAGAACAAATGGAGATAAATAGATAGATATTTTCGACAAGTAAATGTATTTGGGGGGGGGCGCTCCTTTTTTTTTTGTCGTAATTCTTGTTTATTTAAACTAAAAACAAGACATTAAACAAACATGAATAAAAGAAAATCTTAGTATTTAAAGTAATATAGATAAATATGAACGAATTGAGATAGATAGATAGATATGAAGATGGATAGTTTTGAATAGACTGAGCTGGGGTTATTATTTTAATAGTCACCGGGTAGCAATTTTTGAGGCAGGAGACCGGGACGCACTTCCTCATAAGTTACCAAAACATTTAATATTTAAAAAAATTACTTAAAAAGCATCATATTGACTCCACTCCACTGAGATATTTGTTTTGTTTTACGACAGTATTGACCACCAAAACGTTTCTAAAAATTTCTGATTTAATTATTCAGACTCTTATCTTTATAGAAAAATTTAAAGATCGTACAAGCAAAATATATTTTATTTGGATTTCATAAAATTAAATAATTTGACCTAGTAAAAAAAAAAAATATTTCCCCCAATATATTTTAGGAAAAAAACTATTTTAAACATAAATTCATCTAAAGTATCAAAATTTTAATGAGAATTTGACAATTGATTCCTGAAATGACGGTGAAATCTTAGCTCTAAATAAATTTAAATTAGGTCAAACGTTCCCTTTCTTAGAAATCTTACAAAATGATTTTAATTTTTTTTTTTTTTTTTTTTTTTTTTTTTTTTTTTTTAAATTCTCAGGCTGTATTTATGTATCTATGTTTTAAAAATGTAATTGGTAATTTATGAGGAAGTGCGTCCCGGTCTGCTGCCTCAAAAATCGATACCCGTTGACTATCAAAATAACAACCCCAGCTCATCGTAATTCTTGTTTATTTATCATAATTTGTCGTAATTCTTGTTTAGATATGAAGATGGATATATAGTTTGGAATAGACTGAGATAGATAGATAAACAAACAAAAGGATATAGATAGATATGAACAAATAGAGATAGATATTTATCAACAAGTAAATATATTTGGGGGGGGGTCGCATCTTATTTTGTCGTAATTCTTGTTTATTTAAACTAAAAACAAGACATTAAACAAACATGAATAAAAAAAAAAATCTTAGATAAATATGACCAAATTGAGATAGATAATTTTGAATAGACTCAGCTGGGTCGTTATTTTAATAGTCACTGGGCAGCAACTCTTGAGGCAGGAGACCGGGACGCACTTCCTCATAAATTACCATTTAATTCGTTTGGCAAACTTGATTTCCCCTAATCCCAATTATATACCCAGAGCTGAATGGGTGACCCAATGGGTCATGTTTTGTGTGTTTGGTTAGCTCAGTCGGTAGAGCGTTCGGCTAGAAACCACAAGGTTCCTAGTTCAATCCTGGTCCTCGCCAACTCAGTGTATGAGTAGCACAGGGATCAGTGCGGTAAAGTAAGGAGCTGATGGTAGGTGTGGTGCTCCACCTTAGATGCAAAAAACGATCTCCTTGGTCTAGCGCTAGTGAAAAGGGGATAGACTCCCTCTCTGATTGGCTGATACCGACATTAGGCCACCCTGACGACTTTACTTTTTTTCATATATATATATATATATATATATATAATCCAAAAGTCCAGAGAAGAAATCTTCCTTACGACACAAGAGTTTTTTTATTTAAAAAACTATCACAGATTGAGAGCTCAATGTGTACTCTTAATGTTAGAGTCACAGAGCAAATATATAAGTAAAGAAATAACAAAAGACTTAGAGATTTAGCATTATAGTCTATTTCAGGGAGCTTAGACAAAGTGTCTAACTTTCCCGACTCATCAGATGCGAATGATGAATTCTTTATTACTTTAAAGGCATTTGAAAACAGATTTTTATTTTTTAAATTTTTCAAATTTTTCAAAATTTTATAGTCCTGTGATATGAATTCCGAATGAAATCCTTGTTGTTGCAAAAAAAAAAAAAAAATTTTATGTTGTAGTTTCACTTCCGCCACAAATAAACTCGGTCAGCAAAAAATGTATCTGAAATAGACTATAAAGCTAAATCTCTAAGTCTTTTGTTATTTCTTTACTTATATATTCTAGCAAATATATGCACCCTCCGGGTGCAAGTATTTAAGTTTTAATATAATAAAATATCATATTAAATTAGAAAGGCTAATGAAACTGAATAAGAATGCAGATAAAAAGATTTGGAACAGAGGGGGTATGATTGAAAAATAGAACAACTTTGAAACTAACTCTTCCATCATTTTCTGTTACTCCCGTCTTTCATTGGTAAATTTTCCTAATTTAACTGTTTAGTTAAAATAGGAAGTAAAGAATAATATTAGTTATTTCTTCTTGTTAAGGGATTTCTTTCCAGATTTATCCCCGAGATTTTTGCTCATATTTAATAAGATAAAACCAAACAGTTAGAAATCAATAATACTAAGCATGTATTTATTAAAATCAAATTTTTAAGATCAATATGCAAATTAGCCTTCCCGTTCACACTGTAAACTGCTATTTTGTTGTATATATAAATATAATTGCATGTTATTAGTATGTAGATATGGTCAACAGTATAAGTAATGTAAAACAATTTTATTAATAATTGAGGTATAAATAAAAATAAAGTCCTGGAGAAAGTAATGTAAATAATAAAGGGAATTGTGACTTGTATAGTAATATAGTTTCGGTTACAGACAGACAAACCCACAATCTCCATTATAATAAGATATATATATATATATATATATATATATATATATATATATATATAATGAAAAACACAGATGTTGTTTAACTGAATTTATTTCTTCAACTTTACATTGCCGATATTGCAATATTTTGATTTTCTTTCCCCCCCCCCCAAAAAAATCTTCTTCAGATCATATTGACATGAAGACAATTGTAACCGTTTTATGATGTGATTGTTATATGTAGATGCTGATAGGTACGTGTCCTGCATCCCTGACACACAAAAATCTAAAAGGATACAGTAAAATCATATCCATGCATCCCAGTGTTTTTTTTTTTTTTTAATTATTTTTTATTTTTTTAATTTCAATAGTTTCTAAGAAATGAATTACACAGGATAGTTTACAACGTAGGAATTAGATGGCTTTAGTTGGGACCCATAAATTTCCCCCTGGGGACTCATTCAAAGCTAATATGTCGGCTATCAGCATCACTGTATATAGCAGAGATGCTGATAGGTATGCATACTGTATCCCTGACTAGGTTACTAGTAAGAGTTACACTGCTTTAGTTTCCCCAAATCATAAATAAAAACCCTACAATCTATTAAGAAACTTTAGTTGGGACCCATAAATTTTCCAAGGGACTCCTTCAAAGCATCCCAGGATGCACTAAATCAAAAAGCTATCAGCATCACTGATATATATATATATATATATATATGACATGTAAAAGCGAATTCATCATAAAAGCGATGGAAAAAATGTCTAAAAAGAAAGTTATGGTACCCTTATAATTAGATGTATAATCTAAAATAAATATTCTTTTTTCGGTCAATCCTCATCAGAGAAATACATTGAAAGTAGGTAAAACGATGGTTGGAATAATTGAGAAAAAATGTAATCCCCCCCCCCTTTTCAATAAGAACAAGAAAATAAGAGAAATATATATATATATCTCAATGTCAAACCCCTAAAATTGGTAAAACAATTCACATACCTAGGCAGTAATATCTCATCAACAGAAAACGATGTTAATACATAATGCATAGGAAAAGCATGGTCTACTATAAACAAATTGTCAGTCATATGGAAGTCTGATCTCACTGACAATCTAAATTGACAAGTCTTCCAGGCCGTGGTTGTATCAGTGCTACTGTATGGCTGCACCACCCTAATGAAGCGACTAGAGAATAAACTAGTTGGTAGCTGTACAAGAATGCTGCGTGCAGTCTTAAACAAGACGTGGAAACAACACCGTACGAGAAAACACCTGTACGACCACCTACCCCATATCACACAAACCTTCCATGTAAGACAAACGAGACACGCCGGACACTGCTGGAGAAGCAAAGACGAATTCATAAGTGACGTTCTTCTGTGGAAGCCATTACATGGGCACGCCAGAATGGGTCGCCCAGCAAAGACATACATTGACCAGCTCTGCGCGGATACTGGATGCCGTGCAGAGGAACACCCAGGAGCAATGAATGATAGGGAAGGTTGGTGAGAGATTGTCATGGATATCCGTGCTGCTGGTGTGACATGATGATTATATATTATATATATAATTAAACAAAACAGATGTTTCTTGTTTAAGGAGTTTATTTCTGATCTTTTCAAGCTTTCTGGCCAACTTTTTAATATTTGGATGGAATCCGTGGATTAGTCCACCAATATTAATTCTATATGTATAAATTAAATAATACTGACCAAATACGCATGCACTCGTGTGTGTGTGTATGTATATATATATATATATATATATATATATATGAGTTTTATATTATATCCAACACGAAATATTATACATGACCACCAAACACAAATATGCTCTTTAATACGCACATACACATGTGCAATCCCGCACTAGGATACAGTCATAACATCACAACCAACACGCATTTTCATGGACACGCGCATGACAACATATGCACAAGTACAAAAAAAACAAAAATGCATTCATGTAAACATATAACACGAGAATACAGTTATATAAAAATACCATCATTTTCAAAAAAAAAAAGAAAAAAAAAAGAAATTCATTTAAAAAGAAATGCCATAACTAGACTGCTTCAGTTTCAGTGATCTTTTGAAAAAGAGATATTATCTCGAAAATTCAAGAATTAAATACAGGTTAACACACAACACCATTGTTACCGTATTATTATTTTTTTCTTTACACCTGCATTGTGATAGCCTTCTAAATCAACCTCCTAACCAATATATATATATATATATATATATATATAGACCATAGAAGTTAGTGAAAATGTTCATGGGTGGGCTATTCTGTACAAGTAATTCAAATATCATAAAGTACTTGTCCCCGATTTTTGATCAAGTATAGCACTTGTTAGCCCTCACCCCCGCTCCGCCACTGTCATGACCCTGATGTGTTTATAATAATAACTAGTCTTTATAGAGTTATAAACTCTAGTGTCATCATTTTGACCTTTTAGTGGGTTATATTATTTTAAATTGTGGCTTCCAAGTAGACATGACCTAAGTTGACCTCAAGACTCAGTTCAAAAGATTAAGGCCTCAATTTAGTGAATAAGTTGACCTTGTCTTCCTTTCCACTTACCCAAGTAAACAATACCAGGAGAACCGAAAAGTGTTTCTCTTTTTAAAATTCACTCTGTACTCAATTGTTTAAGTTAGATTAATATTTGTCTAAGACTCACACAAGTATTTTTTTTTTCACTATTTGTTGTAAAAAAATCATTGTCCAATGCATTTTTATAGTAAAAATCATTGTCCAATGCATTTTTATAGTAAAAATCATTTTATAGTTCATGCATTTTTATAGTAAAAATCATTGTCCAATGCATTTTATAGTAAAAATCATTTCCAATGCATTTTTATAGTAAAAATCATTGTCCAATGCATTTTATAGTAAAAATCATTGTCCAATGCATTTTCATAGTAAAAATCATTGTCCAATGCATTTTTATAGTAAAAATCATTGTCCAATGCATTTTATAGTAAAAATCATTGTCCAATGCATTTTTATAGTAAAAATCATTGTCCAATGCATTTTTATAGTAAAATCATTTCCAATGCATTTTATAGTAAAAATCATTGTCCAATGCATTTTTATAGTAAAAATCATTGTCCAATGCATTTTTAGTTCCAATGCATTTTTATAGTAAAAATCATTGTCCAATGCATTTTTATAGTAAAAATCATTGTCCAATGCATTTTTATAGTAAAAATCATTGTCCAATGCATTTTTATAGTAAAAAATCATTTCCAATGCATTTTTATAGTAAAAAATCATTTCTAATGCATTTTTATAGTAAAAAATCATTTCTAATGCTAAAAAATCATTTCAATGCATTTTTATAGTAAAAAATCATTTCTAATGCATTTTTATAGTAAAAAATCATTTCAATGCATTTTTATAGTAAAAAATCATTTCTAATGCATTTTTATAGTAAAAAATCATTTCCAATGCATTTTTATAGTAAAAAATCATTTCCAATGCATTTTTATAGTAAAAATCATTTCCAATGCATTTTTATAGTAAAAAATCATTTCTAATGCATTTTTATAGTAAAAACCATTTCCAATGCGTTTTCATAGTAAAAATCATCGTCCAGAACATGTTAGCAGCAAAGTTGTTAAGCATGGCACACCATTAAAAGAATTAGTCACCCCCCGTTTTGTCCTCTTAAATAATTTGATGTTGTCAACTTGACGAATCGGAATTTCGAGGAGGCTTGAACCTGTGTTTTTAGTGTCACTTTTGAAATTTCTTGGGATTCTAATGTTTCATTTTGACATCGTTTAATTAAATTTTAGTTCAACTGCTTCAGGGATATTTATTGGGTGAATGATATTTCGCGGTGGGGGGGGTGAATATTTTGTTTGGGGTTGGTGGTGAATGATATTTTGTTTGGGGTGGGGGGTGAATGATATTTGGGGTGGGGTGGTGGTGAATGATATTTTATTTGGGGGTGATGTTTGATATTATGTTTAGGGTTGGTGGGGGGGAATGATATTTTATTTGGGGGTGATGTTTGATATTATGTTTAGGGTTGGTGGGGGGGAATGATATTATGTTTGGGCGTGGGGGAATGATATTTGGTTGGGCGTGGGGGGAATATTTTGTTGGATAAAGAGGTTGGTTGGAATTTATGGCATGTCAGCCTTTGTTGGGTTATTTTATACCCAAGACATTTTGTTCATTTTTGTTGGGTATTCAATTTTTTTTTCTATCTCCAATTTAAAAAAAAAAAAAAAAATTTTTTAAACACTTGTTTTTCATCATGATCAGATCATTGATGTAGGTGCCAACTCGTTATACACAGACAAAAATTGCCATGCCATTTATATAGAAGATATAAAATATATAAAACATCTTAAAAAGACAAATAAAATCTTAGTGCCCAAATATTCCTTTATAAGAAATGAATGTGTGGTTTTGACTTTAGTGGCCAAAACTGGTTATTATAATACGTTAGAAAGATTTCAGAGAAAACTTCCAACATAGGTGAATACATACATAATGAAATCCAAACAAAGAAGTAAAATATAACAACAATACAGACTTTATTGTCTGAGCACACGGAACATGAAATATATGACAGGATAAACACAGGACAAAAGTCTTTTGAAGTAAGGAAGTGTTCTTACTGAATATAATGGTTTTGACTTATGATACGTTAGAAAGCTTCAAAATGTAGGTGAATATATACATAATAAATCCAAACAAAGAGGTACAATATACAAACAATACAGACTTTATTGTCTGAGCATATAGAAAATAAAATACATGACAAGATACACACAGGACCAAACTTAAGATTTATTGAAGAGATTTTTACACATACATTAGGATAAAACCAAATAATTAGAAATCAATAATACTAATCACATATATATTAAAATCAAATTTCTAATATTAATATGCAAATTAGCCCTTCTGTTCACACTGTAAACCGCTATTTTGTTATATATATAAAAATACAATTGAATGTTATTAGTATGTAGATCCCATGAGGCTATCCCCCCAGGCAACACCTGCCCCCCTCAATTTAATATGTTAGAAGGCTTAATAGAAACCTTCCAACATAGGTGAATATATACACAATAAAATACAAAAAAAAGATGTATAATATAACAACAATACAGACTTTATTGTCTGAGCACATAAAATATATGACAAGATACACACAGGGCCAAACTCTTTTGGATGTAAGTAAGGGTTCTTACTTAATATAATGGTTTTGGCTTTCTGTCCTCAAAATTCATCTTTATTCCCCTTTTAATTAGCCATTTTTATTAGGGAATTAGAGTCCAAAACTGGTTCTTATGATACGTTAGAAAGGCATCTGAGAAACCTTTCAACGTAGGTGAATACATACACAATAAAATCCAAACAAAGAGGCACAATATAACAAAAATACAGACTTTATTGTCTGAACACCCGGAACATAACATATATAACAAGATACAAACAATGAGGATAAAAGTCTATGGTAAGTAAGAAAGGGTTCTTACTTGTGTATGACTCACATGGTAGGGTCTCACAGGGCTACGTATGCACATAGGTACAAGCTTAAATGTGGGGCACAAAGCCCCCATCAAATTAATGGGCAGAGACCACCACTCATCTAGTCCATCTTAGTGGATGACAGCCAAAAGAGAGTGAGAGGGCTTCAAAGGCGGAGTTTAAATACTCAGCTAGTAGAGCCACCTAGTGGCGAATACCTCGTGGCAAAATAAGTCTTTTGGACTCTTGTCCATCTCAGCAAGGGCAGACAATCGCTACACCTTCAATTTCAAACACTGTTGATATATTAATGAATAAGAGATATAATGCACCAGTTATTTTATTTAAAAACTTTTACATTTTTTCCAGGTCAGTTAACTTTGCTCCACATATATTTGAGGCATAACACAGGTTCTCAAAGATACATATGTTACGTACTGCATCAAAATTCATATATGTTATATAGCGACTTCTTCAAATTCACGCTCCCAATTCGTGTACATTAGTCATCGGGGATATATATGGTCACGTAGTCGGACTTAAGAAACCACAACACATGGGTATGGTAGGAACTTTGTATTTATTTCTTCTCCTCGGCTGGTGGGTGGTGAGCATGATAATAGGAATACCCAAGGGTTGATGATTACTACTACCGTTGGGATGACTAGCGTTGGTGAGGTGGGGGTGGCTGGTGGCGTCTCACCGCCCTTGTCGATAGTCGCTCCTTGTGCTCTATTCGCCGTCCGCTGTCTGATTCTCTAACTGACCTGGGATCCCTGACTTCCTTTTATATATATCAAACGGCTACGCATTTTCTTTTATCTTTATCAGCAGACAAATCTATTTCCGAACTTATTGTTACCCATCCTTCTTTGTTCGCTTTAACCAGAAAAAGTCCTTTGTTACTCTTTTCGTCTTCTCCCTGCCTCGATCCAACCGGAAGACCCTATTATCCGTTTTCACCTTCTTTTAAATATCTTCACTATACAACACATAGTTCAAAGTTAATTGACCTGAAAAAATGTAAAAGTTTTTTAAAATAAAATAACTGGTGCATTATATCTTTTATTCATTAATATATCAACACTGAAAATTTCATTAAATTCGGTTAATTCCTTGATTTTTTTTTTTTTTTTTTCTTTCGGTGGGGTGACATACGATGGTGGAATTTAGGTCCGTTAAGTTCGATTTAACTATAAATTATTTATTTTGTTTGATAGAATGTTGTCGTAAGCCTTTCTAACATATTCTAAGAATCTGCTTTGGCCACTAAAGTCAAAACCACACATTCAATTCTTATAAAGGAATTGATTAATAAATTATTTTGTTTGATAGAATGTTGACGTAAACAATTTAATCTCTCCGACTTATGACAAGTATTTAAAATGAATCAAAAATTTCTCTTTCTCTAAAATTGGATTTCTCTTAAAGTGTTCAGAATTGATTAAATCCTTAAATAAGTTTCTTTTACTTCATTGTTTCCTATAGAAACAATTGTATTAGATTAATCAAACAGATTTAGATTGTTTTGTTTGGTGTATAAAATAGATTTGGCAGAAATTAAGGACACAGTAAAATTGTATCTATGCATCCCAGTGTTTTTCTTTTTTTTTTCTTTTTTTTTTTTTACTTTCCATCCTTCACTATTTCCAGTTTAATACATTACAATATTTTTTTTACCAACCCTGAAAACATTTTAAATTAAATCAAAAAAAGGGGGGTGGGGGCAACCTTTTCAACAAGATATAACAGAACATAACCGAATATCTCCATAGAACCACTACTTTAAAGACTGAAATCCCAAATAACCTTTTTTTGGTATTAAATAACCCACATAGGTTGATATGCTGTTAAACAAAACTCAACCCCCATAAAACCACTTCTTTAAAGACTGAAATCCAAAATAACCTTTTCTGGCATTAAATGACCCACAGAGGTTGATATGCCGTTAAACAAAACATAACCGAATACCTCCATAGAACCACTACTTTAAAGATTGAAATCCAAAATAACCTTTTTCGGCAGTAAATGTCCCACATAGGTTGATATGCCGTTAAACATAACCAAATATCTCCATAGAACCACTACTTTAAAGACTGAAATCCAAAATAACCTTTTTTGGCATTAAATGACCCACATAGGTTGATATGCCATTAAACAAAACTCAAACTCAACATTTTCTTAGAAATTAATTACACTGTATGAGGTACAAGGTAGGGGTTAGACAGCTTTAGTTTTTCCTAGATAAAAACTCTGCAATTTATTAAGAAATTTTAGTTGGGACTCATCAAATTAAATCCATGCATCCTAGGATTATTAAAATTAGTTATTTCTTTTTGTTAATGGATTTCTTTTAAGATTTATCCCCGAGATCAGGGCTTGATATTAACACCGTCCCATCTCTGAGGGCGTGACACACAAGCCAAAGCTCATGGGTGGTAGGCACAAAAAATGCATTGATCCAATCAGCATTCTCCCTCAGGAGGGGTGTCTCAGGCACTGGGCAATAAACCCAGCTCTGCCCCTCTACATTTTGTAGGGCATTGTCAGTGATGTCAATGCTTGGTTCCTCAGGAGTTTCGGGTCTTACAATATCAAACTCCAGGCGGGCCCTATCAGAGAAGATGAATCCACAATCTTTTCATATGTATATATATATATATATGAGGTTAAGTAAACAAACAAATGTGTTTAAGCCCCAACCCCTTTTTATCATATGGGTGCTAGAAGGTGGTGGCTGCGGGTCTACATGTCCTGGGAATGACATTAAACTCTATCTGATGGTGAGGTTCCAGTTTTGGAGGTTTGGGGAATGTGGGGCACTCCTTCATCACCATTGCACCCTGGTCCACTCTGACCTGGAGTGGTAGTACCTGTTAGGGTCCCATCTATGGGTTAAATAGAAAAATGTATTTATAAAAAAATTGTATTATCCATTAAGAATTGATTTATTTCAAAATTTTATCTGCATTAAATGACCCACTGAGGTTGATATGCCGTAAAACAAACCAAACCAAACCAAACAAATGTGTTTATTTTTATATGGCTTTAAGCCGACAATTTTTGGAGAATATGTGCTTAATTGAAGTCATACCTAATTTTGAAAATTAATTAGTTAATAATTAATGAATTTAGGCGGGCATATATGTTCAAATGTAAGGCTAAACAAATCGAAAAAAATGTTAAATCCT
>CM042180.1:1404977-1607477 GCA_023376005.1 Doryteuthis pealeii
TCTGAATTCAAACCTGTTAAACTCCGCATAAAAATGACCTTGTGTCACATCCTGCTTGTGTGGAGGGGTTGTTAAATATGCACACTTGAAGCTATAATTGTTTATATAGAATAGTTACTTGAAACCATATAACACAGCGCGTATTGTAATCGTTAAAGTTGTTGTTGTTCAAGTATACTAACTTCAACAACCACACTGCCACAGTGAGGAGGGGTTTAGACTTTCTGAGTTTGCATCTCACTGAGTGCACCATACTTATTTCCTTGTGTCCCAATCCAGCTTTTGTAAATAAGTGATCAAGATACTGATAGGTACATGTCCTGACGCACAAAAATCTAAAAGTTTGCAGTAAAATCATATCCATGCATCCCAGTGTTTTTCTTTTTCTTTTTTTTTTTTTCCCCTTAGCATTTCAAGCTAACTGTAAATACATTTCAATATTTTCTTAGAAATGAATTACACAGGATAAGTTACAAGGTAGGAGTTAGACGGCTTTAGTTGTTTCCCCAGATCATAAATAAATGGACGATTTAGACAGTCTCATTTTTAACCAGAGGGCAGAGATGCTGATAGGTACGCGTCCTTCGTCCCTGACTCACATAAATCTAAAAAGACCCAGTAAAATCATATCCATGCATCCCAGTGTTTTTCTTTTTTCTTCCCTCACTATTTCAAGCTAACAGTAAATACATTTCAATTGTTTCTTAGGAATGAATTACACAGGATAGGTTACAAGGTAGGAGTTAGACGGCTTTTGTTGTTTCCCCTGATCATAAATAAAAACCCTACAATCTATTAAGAAACTTCAGTTGGGACCCATAAATTTTCCCGGGGACTCGTTTAAAGCAAATATGTGTCCTAGGACTCATTGAATCAAAAAGCTATCAGCATCTAAGTTCCCATCTATGGGTTAAATAGAAAAGTAGGAGTTCATAAAAATAAAAAACTGGGGTGGCGACCCGTGATGCTTAAAGATAGAACCCAGGTGGCTGAGCAGTTCATGATTTGCAATACTCCACTTTGGCCCTATCTTGGTCTAGACGGGCAGTTGGCGAGGCCCCCTCCGATCAATCGGCTGGTCACATCAAGCCCTAGCACCTATATAATTTTCCCAACCCTATTGCCCTTATGGCAAGCCCCAACCCCTTTTTATCATATGGGTGCTAGAAGGCGGTGACTGAGGGTCTACATGTCCTGGGAATGACGTTAAACTCTATCTGATGGTGAGGTTCCAGTTTTGGAGGTTTGGGGGAATGTGGAGCACCCCTTCATCATCATTGCTCCCTGGTCCACTCTGACCCAGAGTGGTAGTACCTGTTAGGGTCCCATCTATGGGTTGAATAGAAAAACATGAGTTGATAAACAAAATTGTATTATGCATTAAGAATGAATTTTCTTTCAAAACTTTATCGGCATTAAATGACCCACCGAGGTTGATATGCCGTAAATCAAACCAAACCAAACCAAACCAAACCTAGTTGAGTAACACAATATTACAGGGGGACCCAGAAAATTTGTAATAAAACTGTTAATTTAAAAAAATTTTTTTTCTTTTTTTTAAAGTTTAAGTCCAACAAGGGTTAGATGTTGGGGTTTAGGGTTAGTTTAATGGGAAAATAAATAATTTGGGTTCTGTTTATTCCAGGTCACTCATGTTACTCGTCTAGGAAATAAGCGATTTTCCAATAACGCATCCCACATTCTATTGGGGTTTAGGGTTAGTTTAATGGGAAAATAAATAATTTGGGTTCTGTTTTTTCTGGGTCACTGATGTTATTAGGAAATAACCGATATTCCAATAAGGCATCCCACTGTCTATTCTGGTCGCAATGTCTGGTGCCAACCTTCTAAGACGTTTCTGAAAGTGGCACCAATCTGTCGAAAGAACCTGGCAAGGAATCTTTCTTTTTGTTCACGTCATTACATTCATTTATTAACAAGAATGATGATGCTGCTGATTAGAGACAATTGGCGGGGAATAACAAGTCGCATCAGCAATTATAATCAATAGCAGATCTCAAAGGTCTCTTCTAACAGCTGCTTAGGACATTTTCTTTGTGGACCAAAATATATATATATATATATATATATATATTATTAGTATGTGTGTGTGTTGTGTGTGTGTGTGGTTTGTGTGTGTGTATACATTTGTGTGTGTGGGTTGTGTGTGTGTATACATTGTGTGTGTGTGGTTTGTGTGTGTGTATACATTTGTGTGTGTGTGGTTTGTGTGTGTGTATACATTTGTGTGTGTGTGTGGTTTGTGTGTGTGTATACATTTGTGTGTGTGTGTGTGGTTTGTGTGTGTGTATACATTTGTGTGTGTGTGTGTGGGTGTGTGTGTGTGTGTGTGTGTGTGTGGTGTGTGTGGTGTGTGTGTGTATTACATTTGTGTGTGTGTGTGTGTGTGTGTATACATTTGTGTGTGTGGTGTGTGTGTGTGTGTGTATACATTTGTGTGTGTGGTGTGTGTATGGTATCTGTGTATGTATGTGTCTGTGTGGTATCTCTATACCAACGTATGTGTGTGGTCTGTACATACGTGTACACATAGACGCATGGATGTATATACGTGTACATATAAGGCATAGGTGTGAAATTGTCAGTCACCAAGTGCCATTACTTGGTCATCACTACCCAAACTTTCATATATATATATATATATATATATATATATATATATATATATATATATATGCTCTGTATTCGGACAAGGTTTATCACTTAGGAGGCTGGCAAATGACAGGTCTTCAAAAGTCAAGTAGAACAAGAGAATGGTGAAAGAAAGGGTAGAACCTGAAAAAAATCTCTGTATGTGTATGGGGGAGTGGTGAGCAGACAGAATAAAAAAAAAAATCCAAAATAATTCCCACTGTCTTCTTACATCAATCGGCACTTTTGGTCAACGTTGAGTGGGAGGGAAAAAAACTAGAGGTCTTTGTATTACAACAAAGACGTCTTTTTTGTCATTTTAAAAATTTGATTTATTTATTTTTTCATAGTAGTACATGCCCTTCTCCAGTTAGGAGCTTGGAAAACTTATTAGACTTATAATAAACTTATTAGGAATATATATATATATATATATATATATATATATATATATATATATATATATATATATATACTAGTTAAAACTTTGTTGACTTGGACATGTCAGGAGAATGGAAAATGGATGCATCCCAAAAGATCTTTTGTACGGCAAATTAGTAAAAGGCTCCCAATTGGTTGGTAGACCACGCCTACGATTTAAAGATGTTTACAGGAGAGCTATGAGGATATGCCATATTGACACAAACACGTGGGAGGTAGATGCAAAAAATAGTGGCCTGGCACCTCAACGTTAAGCAAGGCACAGAGAGGGGTGAGGCAGAGAGGAGAGTAGCCTCGACAGAAAAGAGAGCCAGAAAGAGAGAAAAGCCAGCAGCCCCAGAAAGCATCACAGTTTGTGTGCATTCAGTGTGTTTTATAGCCGACTACTGGAATTCAATAAAACCACACGTATATATAAAAATGGAACCTGTCTTTATTTTCGTCGGTGGCGAGGGATGACGAGTGTTCACAATGAACTTCCGAGGGTGGTTGATACGGGAGATGATGAGGTTACCTTCTCGGCTGCTCGCTGGAGACTGACTTGACCCATCATCCGCTGGCCTTTTTATGCAATAAATATGCCCACGCATTTTTATTGTTTGATCTGATAACGTACATATACGTTTCTTTATCTTTATTTCACCGGAAGACTCCGCTTCCGTTTTCCTTTTTTCTTTTATCTACATCTTTATCTTCTCCCTGCTTCTTGACTGGAAGACCTCTCTTCCGTTCTCCCTATAGATAATAGCCAATTAAATAATTAACATGCCTTTTCCAGTTAGGAGCTTGAAAATCTGATAAGTCGTCGGGGTGGCCTAAAATTGGTATCTGCCAAAACAGCGAAGGAGTCTATCCTCTTTTTATAAGTGCAAGACCAAGGAGATTATTTTTAGCGTCTGTGGTGGAGCGCCACATCTATCATCAGCTCTTCACTTTAAGGGTCAAGGGTTACCAACAGTCCTGGTAGTTTTCCATAGACTCCCTGATTCTAAATTGACAGACCTCAATTTAATTTCTTAGCTACAGGGCTGTTCACAATTCGTGACCTCTCATGAATTGTAACATGTCCCTTCTTAAATCACAATAACCTCAGGAATTGCGTAAGTTTATAAATGAGTGGGAGATCGGACCTCCGTATGACTGATAATCTATTTGTGGCCGACCATGCCTTTACTATCCGTGTATTAACATCGCTCTCTGTGGAGGAGATATTACCACCCAGGTACGTGAATTGTTCTACTGGCTTAAGAGGCTTGCCGTTAAGTGTGGAGATGTTTCTTTTATTTTTGAAACTTATGAACTCTGTTTTATCGGAGTTCACATAGAACCCTATATTCTTTGCTGCCTCCTCTAAGCTATGTAGCAGTGATTCAGCCTGTGCCGGTGTATCTGCGACAGTTCTTCCAGGCTGTGGTTGTGTCGGTGCTGCTATATGGCTGCACCACCTGGACCCTAACAAAGCGTATTGAGAATAAGCTAGATGGGAGCTGCACAAGAATGCTGCGTGCATTCTTGAACAAGTTGTGGAAACAGCACCCCTCAAGGAAACAGATGTACGGTTACCTGCCCCCCATCTCACAAACTATCCGAGTGAGACGGACAAGACATACAGGACACTGCTGGAGAAGCAAGGATGAACTCATAAGCGACGTTCTCCTGTGGAAGCCAACACATGGACATGCAAGTGTGGGGCGCCCTGCAAAGGACCTACATTTATCGAAACTCAGTGAACTGGTTTATAAACAATGCTTAAATTTAGAAAATAAATAAAATCTTTTCTTTTTTCTAGAAATAAAGAATCCAAAAATACAAACTTTCATCTATGGCTTAAACTAGGGTTCCCCCACTCAAATTAGTCCATTATAACCTCGGGGTCGAATAAAAATAATTTGGAAATAAAAGTAGCATTCCCAGTTGATTTTGTTTATTTGAGTTATTGTTATTTAATCAATTAGTTATATAGAGCTCTGTAAATGGGTTCAGAACTGTTTGAATTATGCAAATATCCCCAGTGGCTCAAAAGTTATGAGAATTTAAAGCCCTGAAATTGGGGGTACAAAAGTGGACATTATTTGTTAAAAAAATATGTCAAATCACGACAATTTCAAAAGAAATTTAGTCATTTCTTCACAATTTCTTTTTTTTTTTTTTAACAATTTTGATAAAACTTTTCATTCTTAATAAAATTGTATGTTCTTTCTGATTCTGAACTTAAACTTATGTTTCTCCATGCTAGAACGAGTATTTGGGAATAAAAAGTAGGGATATCAAGATTTAAAAAAAAAAAAATTTTTTTAAGTTTACCTCAAGATTATTCAAATTTTCATTTTAATACAGCATATATACACATATATAGTATTAATTTATTATAAATAACATACTTTAAACTTAAAATACCTTTTTAAATACCTGCTATGTGTATTAATTTTAAAATTTATATATGTACTCCCAGTTGATTTTTTTTTGTTGAGGTTATTGTTATTTAATCACATTAGTTATATAGAGCTCTGTAAATGGAATTCAGACTGATTGAATTATACAAATCCCCAGTGGTTCAAAAGTTATGAGAATTTAAAGCCCCAAAATTGGGGGTAAAAAGTGGACATGGTTTTGTTAAAAAAAAAATGTCAAATCATGGACCAATTAAAACAGAAATTCAGTCATTTCTTCACCATTTCTTTATTTTTTGAACATTTTTGATAAAACTTTTCATTTATGTAAATTAATGTTCTTTCTGATTCTGAACTTAAACTTTATGTTTCTCCATGCTAGAACCGATTATTTGGGAATAAAAAGTAGGATATCAAGATTTAAAAAAAAAATTTTTATATTACCTCAAGATTATCAACATTTTCATTTTAATACGGCATATATACATATATATGTATTAATTTATATAAATAACATCACTTTAAACTTAAAATACTTTTTAAATACTGCTAGTGTTGTATTAATTTTAAAATTTATATATGTACTCAGTTGATTTTTTTGTTTGAGGTTATTGTATTTAACCACATTAGTTATATAGAGCTTTGTAAATGGAGTTCAGAACTGTTTAAATTATACAAACTAGCAAATATATGCACCCTCCGGGTGCAAGTATTTTAGTTAAATTTTAAAAAAGTATCATATTAAATTAGAAAGCTAATGAAATTGAATAAGTAGAGATAAAGAGATTTGAACAGAGGGGGTATGATTGAAAAATAGAACAACTTTGAAACTAAATCTTCCATCATTTTTCGTTACTCCCGTCTTCATTGGTAAATTTTCCTAATTAAACTGTTTAGTTAAAATAGGAAGTAAGAATAATATTACAGTTATTTCTTCTGTTAAGGGATTTATTTTAGATTTATATGGAGATTTTTGCTCATATTCAATAAGATAAAACCAACAATTAGAAATCAATAATACTAAGCATATATTTATTAAAATCAATTTTTTAAGATCAATATGCAATTAGCCTTCCATTCACACTGTAAATCTCTATTTTGTTGTTATATAATACAATGCATGTTATTAGTATGTAGATATGGTCAACAGTGTAAGTAATGTAAAACAATTTATTAATAATTGAGGTTTAAATAAAATAAACATGGAAGATCTGACGTAAATAACAAAGGGATTGTGACTTGTATAGTAATATAGTTTCGGTTACGAACAGACAAACCCACAATCTCCATTATAATAGATATCCCAGTGGTTCAAAAGTTATGAGAATTTAAAGCCCCAAAATGGGGGACAAAAGTGGACATGATTTTGATAAGAAAAAATGTTAAATCACAGACAAATTCAAAACAAGAAATTCAGTAATTTCTTCAACATTTCTTTATTTTTGGAACAATTTTCATAAAACTTGGATATCTTATGTAAAATTCTATGTTCTTTCTGATTCTGCACTTAAATTGTATGTATCTCTTGCTAAAACACATTATTTAGAGAATAAGAGGTACAGATAGGGGTTGTTTTTTAAGTTATCACAAGCATAGGGGGTCCACAGGGGAGTGTGAATTAACTAGTTTTATATATAAATCGGTAATTTATGAGGAAGAGCGTTCCGGTCTCCTGCCTCAGAAATTGCTACCCGGTGACTATTAAAATAACGTCCCAGCTATGTCGTCTCAGATTTTCTTTTATCATGTTTGTTTAATGTATTGTTTTAGTTCAAATAAACAAGAATTACGACAAAAAAGTAGTGACACCCACAAATACATTTACTTGTAGAAAATATCTATCTATCTCCATTTGTTCATATCTATCAATATTATTTTTTTATCTATCTATCTATCAGTTATTCCAAACTATATATCTCTTCATATCTAAACAAGAATTACGACAAATTACGATAAAATAAACAAGAATTACGACAAATTTCTATAAACGAACAAGAATTACGAACAAATTATGATAAATAACAGAATTATGACAAATTTTCTATAATGACAGAATTACGCCAATATTATAAATGACAAGATTAGCCAATATATGATAAATAAATATAATGACGCAATTACGATAAATAGATAGAATTACGCCAAATTACGATAAAAATAAGAATTAGCCAAATTACGATAATAAATAAGAATTACGCCAATTATGATAAATGAACAAGATACGCAAATTACGATAAATAAATAAGAATTATGCAAAAAAGAGAAGCCCTCTAAAATACATTAACGCCTAAGTTGTTGTTTTCTTTCAAGTAACACCGACATAGCTGGGGACGTTATTTTAATAGTCACCACGGAGACATTTCTGAGGTGGAGACCGGGACGCTCTTCCTCATAAATTACCTATAAATCCCTTTATAAGAGAACAAAAATTACTGGATCTTGAAGACTTGATACAGAATATTTTACGAACAGAGATTCTCAAAGTGGTCCTATCGACCCCTGGGGCTAAGTAACATTTTGGCATAGGGGGTCACACGGGGGAGTGAATTTTTTGTTGTTTTTAATAAATTCCTTTATAAGTAGGTATGGCCAAAAATTTTAAGTGCTTTTTTTAACCACCACCCACGATTTTATAGAGAGGAGAACGAAAAAGAAAAATACATAAAAATATTTGTTTTACAGTGTTTAAAACAGAATAATTTGGTTTAGTTTGTTTTTATTTTACGGCATATCAACCGCAGTGGGTCATTTATGCCGATAATTTGAAATAAAGTAATTCTTAAGGGATACTAAATTTTGTTTATAAACTCGTGTTTTTCTATCTCAACCCATAGATGGGACCCTAACAGGTAATACCACTCCAGGTCAGAGTGGACCAGGGAGTAATGGTGATGAAGGGTGGCTCCACATTCTCCAGACCTCCAAACTGGAACCTCACCATCAGATCGAGTTTAACGTCATTCCCAGGAAATGTAGACCCCAGTTACCGTTCTAGCACCCATATGATAAAAAGGGGTTGGGGCTTGCCATAAGGGCAATAGGTTGGGAAAATCATATAGTGCTAGGGCTTCGCGACCAGCCGTATGATGGCAGGAGCCTCTCCGACCGACCATCTAGCCCAAGTAAGGGCCTAAGTGGAGTGGAGTATTGCAAGTCACAGACTGCTCAGTCACCTGGGTATCTCTTAAGCATCATGGGTCGCCACCCATGGCCAACAGGAATAAGACTCCTCCAATGGGTCATTGGGGTAGTCTTATCCCTCTGCAGAGGTGCAGTCGGTGCATTCTAACACCCAGGGTGATTAAAATTACTGGCGTTATTCAGACTATTGTCCTCATTTTCATTATTATCTGTACAACGTTTCGGCTGATATGCCCTCCGGCCTTCTTCAGGTATTTCTTCTCGGACTCAGGAATCTTCTGGTCGTAATTGGGAACACAGATAATAGTAATCATCAAGCCTTATCTCAAACATTCAGAGAAATAGTATATAATCGGTACGGGACCCAATATAATCAGTCAATGGAGCCCCAGGGCGAATATATATATATATATTATATATATATACTTAATTGAAGTCATACCTAATTTGAAATATTAATTAGTTGTAATTAAATCACAAACAAAGCACTGCCCTGTCTATAGCTCTGCTGATGAGGCCTAATAGGCTGAAATGTACATACAAAGATTGACTTTCTCTCGATTGGTTTACGCCTTACATTTAAACCGATATGCACGCTAATTCATTTAATTACAACTAATTAATTTTCAAATTAGGTTAGACTCAATTAAGCACATAATCTCACCCCAAAATTGTCGGCTATCGCCATCTCAAACAATTTTTGTCTACTTTATATATATATATATATATATATATATATTATTATATAAATATATATAATTAACACACACACACACACACACATACATACATACATAACACCGAGGGGCCAGTTAGCTCAGTCAGTAGAGTGTTCGGCTAGAAACTACAAGGTTCCTAGTTCGATACCGGTCCTCGCCAACTCAGCGTATGAGTAGCACAGGGATTTGGCAGTAAAGTAAGGGGCTGATGGTAGGTGTGGCGCTCCACCTCAGATGCCAAAATCTCCTTGGTCTAGCGCTAGTGAAAAGGGGTTAGACTCCTCGCTGACTGCCTGATACCGACTTTAGGCCGCCCGACGACTTTACTTTTTAACTTACATACATCAAGAAAAGGCCAAAGTGGAGTGTTGCAAGTCATTTATATAAAATTCGGCATTAAATAACCCACAGGAGTTGATGATGCCATTAAATACCATCGAAAAAGGCATTTCCTCAATGCTGTATTAAGTTTAAGATATTTTGAATGTGTCAATCTTTGGATTTCTGTCACTAATTGACCGACAGGAAAGAAACACTTTCTTATTTGGACAGATAAGTTTTTAGTTACACTTATTGCTACCATCAGCAGTACATTGATATGCTTCTAAAATCTGGTATTTTAAGAGTTAATTGGCAAGCTTTAAAAGCCGGAAGTAAGTCCAAAAATTGAGATTTTACAACTTCCTCAAGGAAAAGTATTCATACATCATCTGTTTAATGTGAACGACTATATCAATCCAGTGGGTTATTTAATGCCAATATATATATATATAATATATATATATATATATATATATATATATATAATTATACAAATCATTATATATATATATATATATATATATATATATATATATATATATATATATATATTATATATATTCTTTGTTGGGGTACCAAGTTTCTTGGTATAGGAGTGATTCTAGGCTGGTCCTATTCTACCAGTAGTTTGTTGTAGAGTTCAGGTTCCGTACGAGAGCTCAATGTTTAATTTTTATAAACAGAGCAAAATTATTTGTGAATAAAGGCCTAAATACCATGGTATCGTGATTTGACCATTTCCACTTGTGGATATCTGGGCGCCACAGAGCTTCGTCAGGTGACGTTTATCTTTTATTTAGATAACGTGGTTTGACGAAGCTCGGTGAGCCCTGATACCAAGAGTGAAATAGTCCATAATCACGAAACCCATGGTATTTAAGGCCTTTTTATACACACACACACACACACCACACACACACACACTAGAGATTTGATAATTTGCTTTAGAAACAAATAGGACTGTGGGGTCAGAACAGGGCTTGACATTAACGCTGTCCCGGGGACGATAGAAATTACATCCGGGACGATCAATACGTCATCCGGGACAGTTTGCCAGGGACGGTAAAAATTTCCCTAGAAGTTAGTACTATATCCAATAATGGCCGTCCATTGATTGCCCGAATGGTGACCTCAAAATGAGGCTACGGCACCGCAGATATCTATTCTTAAAGCCATGTAATGAATAATGGTGGAGGGATGATTATAAAGGACCGAATTATGTACTACTAACCCTTCATTTCTCTTCTTCCAAATCCTAAAACACTGTGCGAGGACAAAATTCTTTCATTTACGATTCACAACCCAGTACGATAAAATTTACAAGTAAAAAGTATTTTTTTTTAGCTCAAACACACTAGGAAATGGATTTTGTCCAAATATCCAGAATTATCACTGCTTCAGTTTTTCTTAATAACATGTAATAAAACATTTAGCTACTGATGACTGACAAGTATAGATGATGCAATGAATTAAACAAAAATATTTTGATTTCGGGACGGTTCAAACCCATTCAGGACGGTTGATAATTTTTGTTCAGGACGGTTATGAAAAAGTTAGTGTCGGGGCCTGGGTCAGACACAAAACCTTCGATTCCAACACATTTTTATGTGATTAAATGATTATGGCCAATAAATAAATATAAAACACATGATTTCTTAAAATCCATTGTAAGGAGTTTTCACTGTATTACTTTACAGAAAAATAAATAACTAGCAGGACCTATGGATATACCACAGTATGATAATTTAATCATCACAGCATTTGATAGGTTTACTTAAGAGCTATTGTGAAATACTTCAATATGTAAAAAGTATAATAATCTTGACTAGCAGACCTGTGGATATACTACAGTATGATATATTTAATCATCACAGCATTTGATAGGTTTACTTAAGAGCTATTGTGAAATACTTCAATATGTAAAAGTATAATAATCTTGACTAGCAGGACCTGTGGATATACACAGTATGATAATTTAATTATTACAACATTTGATAGGTTTACTTAAGAGCTATTGCGAAATACTTCAATATGTAAAAAGATTTAACCTTCTTTCACTCTTTCCTTCCTTCATCTCATCATTATGTTCGCATAAAACAGCTTTGTTCGCTTCCACACACTCACCCCTCTATCTTTTCCATACTCTTTCTTTTTTTTTTTAAATTATATTTTTTCTGTTAGCCTGTCATTTTTCTTCCCCTTCTTTCTTTATATAAAAACGGGATGGTCCATTATTTAGCAGAGGTAACGACACTATTACAACATTTGATACATTTACTTAAGAGCTATTGCGAAACAGTCAAATACTAGCAAGACCTGTGGATATACCACAGTATGATAATTCAATTTTTACAACGTTTGATATCTTTACTCAAGAGCTATTGCTAGATAGTTCAATATGTAAAAAGTATAGTAATCTTGATTTAACTCTCACTCTTTTCTTTATTTCCTTATTTTTCATATGTTCGATTGAACAAATTAGCGATATCGCTTCAGTGCACCCAGCCCCTCTCTCTTTCCCCTACTGTCGTCTTTCTTATTATATTTTCTTTATCGCATTCCTTTTTCTTTCCTTTTTTATAATAAACTAGATAATTTTGACTTTATATTTTTTGTGTTTCATCTCCGACAATTTGGATGGTCTCATTTTTTTTTTTTGTTAACCAAAGGGTGTTGCAGGAAGATAACGGTTTGAAGATTAAGGAACAAGATTATTAATATATAGATAGGGCTTTTGTTTTTGTTTTATTTTGTTTTACGTCATATCAACCTCAGTGGGTCATTTAATGCCAATAAAATTTTTGAAATAAATAATTCTTAATGCATAATAAATTTTTTATAAATATACATTTTTCTATTTAACCCATAGATGGGACCCTAACAGGTACTACACTCCGGGTCAGAGTGGACCAGGGAGCATGGTGATAAGGGGTGCTCCACATTCCCCAAACCTCCAGAAATGGAACCTCACCATCAGATAGAGTTAACGTCATTCCAGGATATGTAAACCCGCAGCCACCGCCTTCTAGCACCCATATGATAAAAAAGGGTCGGGGCTTGCCATAAGGGTTGGGAAAATCATATAGGTGGCTAGGGCTTGACGTGACCAGCCGATAGGGCTTCTTTTCTTTTTTTTTTGTAAAAGAAACAAAAAAAAGACATAAAAAGATCTTTACCTTAACGAGGTTCCTTCTAACTGAACAGATGAGAAAGCTTAAAGACAAATTGATTGCAGTCAGTAAATACGCACTATATCACCCCCCTTTTTCTGTGGGGGAGGGGTGCGGGGGGGGCAAAAGGGATGAAAACTGATGAGACTCACGCAATAGAGAGGAGATGATTATCCAGATTGATTTCTAATCAATAATCAACGGAATAATAGCAAAGCACTGCTAGAAAGGAAGCGCCATCTATTGTTGGGTACCCATAACTACAACCTTAAGGTGTTAGTGTTACACAATACAGGTAGCCAAGTCGGACAAACAATGTGCGGCTGAGATGAACAAGTGCCAACAGGTTCAACGACTTCACACACAAAACGCCTCGAAACTGGATTTAAAGCAATTTATTCTTTTTTTTTTTTTACTCTCTTCACTTTCACTAACCTCGTTTATTCCTCGTTCTCAGCCAGGGTCCACATGGACCCTCTTAATGTCTACGAAATATTATTGGGGGGGGAGTCAACACATATAAAAAAAGAAATATTGAATTTGGTGTCCATGTGATATTTTATTGCTCAAAGAACAATCCTACTTCAGAACAAATGTTATTAAATTCTCTACAGTTGATTATTAATTATTTACACTTATTGCGGGGCACTGGTTACCATGTCTACTAACTGGATTTAAAGAAATTCTTTTTTTTTTTTTAAACCAATGGTTTATCTATATTAATTCACTTGTCCCTTAATTTTCCGATCTTCATCATCTTGAAACACCCTCTGGTTAAAAAAATCAGATCGTCCAAATCGTCCAACATTAAACGCAAAAATGTAAATTCCTCATTATCTGGTGTCGCCGAATTCTTATTTCGTATGAGTGTCGTCACCTCAACTAATAATGGACTATTCCGTTTTTATTACAGAAAAGAGAAGGAAGGAAAGCACATGCGATACAAAAAAAAAAAAAAAAAAACTAGAAAGAAAGAAGGGAAAGAGAGAGGGGTGAGCACGGCGGATGCGATACCGCTAATCTGTCTTAATCGAACATAAGGAAAGGAAGAGAAGAGAGAGGAGAGAGAGAGAGAGAAAGAGAGAGAGAATGAGTTAAAAGAGATTATACCTTTTACATATTTAAGTATTCGCACAGATATTATGGACCCTCCTAAGGTCCATGTAATATTACCATGTAATATTACCAGAGGTCACACAACATTAAAAACATAATATTAAATTTAGGGTCCATGGTGATATTTCATTGGTCCATAAAGCAATTTGACAAACAACAAATTTTATAACTGAATATAAATTTCTGTAGTTTATATAAATTATTTAGACGTCTTAACTTTCTAATTTTTCTTGTTTTATTCATCTTTTTACTCCTTCACTTTCACTAACCTCTCAGTTTATTCCTTGGTTTAACACTGGTTCTCAGCCAGGGTCCACATGACACCCCCCTCAGGTCTCATGTAACATTACAGGTTCCAAAACACATACACACAAAAAACAAAAGGTAATTTATGAGGAAGTGCGTCCGGTCTCCTGCCTCAAAACCACTACCCGGTGACTATCAATAACAAACCCCAGCCGTCGAATTCTGTGTTTTTAATCGTAATTTGTCGTAATTCTTGTTTAGATATGAAGATGGATATATAGTTTGGAATAGACTGAGATAGATAGATAGATAGATAGATAGATAGATAAACAAAAATATATAGATAGATACGAACAATGGAGATAGATAGATATTTTCGACAAGTAAATGTATTTGGGGGGGGGGGGTCGCATCTTTTTTTGTTGTAATTCTGTTATTTAAACTAAAAACAAGACATTTAAACAAACCAGAATTAAAAAAATCTTAGTATTTAAGTAATATAGATAAAATATGAACAAATTGAGATAGATATGATAGATAGAGAGATAGTTTTGAATAGACTGAGCTGGGTCGTTATTTAATAGTCATCGGGAGCAACTCTTGAGGCAGGAGACCGGGACGCACTTCGTCATAAATTACCAACAAAAAAAAACAAAAAAAATTGACGTTCACAGTGACGTTTTATTGTGTCAAACCAATTCTAAAGTAAAAAGTAAAGTCTTTGATAGTGTAGACATGAAATCAACACTTGGTTGCTGACAGATGCTTGCCTAGGCAATCTTCAAACCAAGATATATATATATATTATATATAATCCAAAAATCCAGAGAAGAAATCTTCCTTACACACAAGAGTTTTATTTTAAAAACCTATCGCAGCTTAAGATCTGTGTGCTTAATGTTAGAGTCACAGAGCAAATATAAGTAAAGAAATAACAAAGATGAGATTTAGCTTATACACTATTTCAGGGAGCTGAAATAGACTATAATGCTAAATTCTCTAAGTCTTTTGTTATTTCTTACTTAATATATATAACAACAAACCTGTGCTAAATAGCACCTGGATGTTCAGGACACATCCAAGTCATCAGGGTAGCCTAAAGTTGGTATCAGCCAGACAGCGAGGGAGTCTACTTCTCTTTTCACTTGCCTGGTGAGGAGGTGGCTAAATACCCAGCAGGACAAAAAGCAAAACCTGTAAAAGGGTGGAGGAAGCTTCTCGTTCACAGCCATCTAGCACAATAACACTGAGAACATAGAAATACCGTGGTTGGTAACCAGGCACGTAATAGTCTAAATAACCCCTGTAGCCGTCGCCTTTGAGTCGCCTAATAATTATATATATTTATTTTCACCCTCAAAATATTCCTTAAATATGGACAGTGTAAGGGAAACAACTGCGCGAGGGCTGATATCAAGTGGATCCCACAGGGCCTGAATTGCCATTGTGGGAATATCAACAGGTCCTTAGGGCAAATAGGGACTTCCGCCTGGCTGATGCAGCAAAAAGGTTGTGTGGAAAATACTGTCCTAAAATTAGATTTTAGTCTTTAGTTAGTTCTTGGTACTGGTACAGCCCACAGGTATGTTTCTTTCCATTTTCCGTGAAGTGCTGGCATTTGTAAAGACCCTTTTTGTAAATTAGTTTCAGTCTTTCACAGTGTTTGGAAGTAAATAAAATCTTCTACATTCAACATCAGTCGTCTTCGTGTCATCAATATATTACCAGGGAACTGTTACAACCCTTCTACCTTGTGGGTGATCCTCTGGATAGGAAAGCGTAAGGGAGAAAACCCTGACAGATATCACGGCTTTGGACTCGTTAAGCAGTTCAGTGTTGTAAAACACTATCTGGCAACTCCTTAATCTAAATAACCCCTGCTACCTTGTGGGATATCCCTTGGATAGGAAAAGGCTAAGGGAGAAAGTCTATCTCCTTTTCACTTCCTGGTGAGGAGGGTCGCTAATTACCCAGCAGGATCAGTGTGTAAAACACTATCTGGCAACTCATCAGCAGACTGACGCGGAATGTATGGTTTACCATTCCTTCGGATCAATTGGGCACCCAGGGCCTCCATACATCTTGCCAGATAAATTAATTGAACTCAACTAAAGTCACTAATTTCTATTTTCTCTGATGTACCATTACATTCTGCCTAAGTAGCTCAAGATTCATATTACAACTGAACGAGGCAATAGCTACTACGACACTCCTCACAAAATACCTAACCCTGCTGTGATTGGTGCGTACTAATATTTACTCCACACCCAGATCAGACAAGATTAACCTTTTCAATTAGTCTAGAAGAAAAAAGTTATTCTGGTGCAACACTATGAAGCTAAGATGTCCAGAGAAAGCAGTGGCAACAAAAGCACTGGCACCATCAACATCTTCAATATCAGCCTTCTAATGCGACATCTGTGGTCGAGAATGTTTTTTGAACATGGGACTTCACAGTCACAGGAGCGCTAATAATTTCCAGGGGCACAAAAACTTTATATATTCATTATATAATATTTATAGGGCCTGGTTAGCTCAGTCGGTAGAGCGTTCGTCAGAAACCGCAAGGTTCCTAGTTCGATACCAGTCCTCGTCAACTCAGCGTATGAGTAGCACAGGGATTTGTGCAGTAAAGTAAGGAGCTGATGGTAGGTGTGGTGCTCCACCTCAGACGCGAATCAAGTCTGCTTGGTCTAGCGCTAGTGAAAAGGGGATAGACTCCCTTGCTGATTGGCCATACCGACTTTAGGCGCGCCCCAAGCGACTTCACGACTTATATATGATTAGCCTTCAATGAATGAAGGACAATTTTTATTATATTTGCAAGAAAAAAAAAAATTTAAAAACTAGTTTGGGTATTTCGGATGGAGATTGTGAACATTTTGCACACAAATAGACATTTTTGCAGCATTGTTTAACAAACAGACTGGACTCCCTGGCATGCAGAGCATCCTTGTCCACACGCAACCTGAGATGGCTGCCACTTAACACGACTATGGGGCAATGAACAGACTAGCCAACATGCAGATTCTCCTGTACTCGCTCAACTGAGAAAAGGATCGACGTGGAATTGGGTAGGTCAAGGCTCAGGTTCAAGACAATATCAATGAAACTAGAAGGAATTTAACAATCCTCATAGCTGTTGGCAAGAAGCAAGAACAGAGATCTAATAAATTGGTTTTTGTTAGTGTTGTGGCATATCACCTTAATGGTCTTTAATGCAATAAAGTTTTTAAAAAGAAATCATTTTTAATGGATATACAATTTGTTATAAACTCATGTTTTCTATTTAACCCAATGAGATGGGACTAACAGGTACTACCAACTCCGGGTCAGGTGGAGCCCGGGCAAGCAATGGTGATGAAGGCGGTGCCCACATTCCCGCGACCTTCAAACCTGGACCGAATACCATCAGATAAACTTGAATGTCATTCTAACCCCATTGATAGATAGGGTTGGGGCATCATATACGGGTAGCAGGGCTTGACGTGACCAGTCTGATTGATCAGGAGGGCGCCTCTCTCAAGCTGCAGCTCCCATGCTAAAGTGGAGTTTTGCAAGTCATGGACTGCTCATCACCTGGGTTCTATCTGTTGCAATCACGGGTCGCCACCGCATTGGATATACAATGGCCAAGAATTGCAGGAGTCCTTACCCTCTGTGAGGTGCAGTCGGATGTATCCTAACACCGCCAGGACGGGCATAGACAGTTGGCAAGATCGTATAAATATGAGGAAATCAGATTTGTATGGAGCAGTCAGTAATCTTATTATAATGGAGATTGTGTGTTTTTCTGTTGTGTAACCGAAACTATATTCCTACTCAAGTCATAATTCTTTAGTTATTGACATCACATTCTCCATGATTTTATTTTATTTAAACCTCAATTATTAATAAAATTGTCTCCCTTATAATATCTGTTAACTATGTTACATACTAAACATGCAATTATATTTATATATACAAAAATAGGCGTTTACAGTGAACGGGAAGGCTAATTTGCAAATTAGTATTAAAATGGATTATATAAATATGTGCTTAGTATTATTGATTTATAATTGTTGGTTTATTTAATGAATATAGAGCAAAAATCTCTTCAATGAATCTTAAATGAAATCCATTAACAAGAAAAATAACTGTCATTTTATTCTTTATTCCTTTTTAACTAATAATTAAATTAGATAAAATTACAATGAAAGGACGAGAGTGATGGAAGAGTAAGTTTCGTTGTTCATTTTTATATAACTCCTCTTTATCTTTTATTATACTCCCTTGTTTCAATTTTTTTATCTGTATCTTATTTAGTTTATAGCTTTAATTTAATACAGATATTTTAATTACATTAAAAACTTAAATACTTGCAACCGGAGGGTGCCATATATGTTGCTAGTAATAAAAAAACATTTTTGCCGGACAAACAAAGCTGATTGATTAATAAACAAGCAGCCTTTAAAAATCTACCTGCTTATTGACATATGTGGCCATAATATATAGTGGGGCTTGTGGTTGGCCCCTTCAGCCTTCCTCATCCAAGTTGTGAAGTTCTTTATCTTATCTCTATCAGTTTTATTGTTAAATCTATTCAAAGGTCAAAGGTGTTTAAGCAAAGTAGATATGACTTCCTTGTTTGCAGATAGAAATTCATTCATCAAATTAATTATGAATGGATTAGTGTGTCACTAACAGATTGGCCACCAAACAAATTATCAGTCATAATGGAATCCGATTCCACGACAAGCTAAAGAACGTTATTTTTTGGAAGATTTCTTTTTACTCATTTCGATAATTATTTAATTAGCTAATATCTTATAAAAGAAAAAATTATACATCGATATTTTTGTGCTTAAAAAAAAAAGGGGGGGGTACATTTCAATCGAGTTTTTCTTCAAAAAGTATACTTTTTTTCGAAAAAAATAAGGTTTGCATTAAATAGATATTTATTTTTAGAATCTAAAAATATAACATTTTAAACTCAACATCAGGCTTTTCATATTTTAAATGAATTTTATATATTCATTTTTCATAGCAAAAATACTAAATTAAAGTTTTGAAATAAAATTAACTGAAGCATTATAAAATTCATTAATTGATAAATTAATATTGAAAATTTTATTAAAATCGGATAATTACCTGAATTTTGGTAATTTTTTTTCAATCGCGAATGTTACATTCAAATTGTAAACAAGCGCTTTAAAACCCTTGAAAAAGTGCGTTAATGGTGGATCGCATCGAAATTGACCAAAACAGATCGTTTTAAATCTATTAAAAATATGATATTTTTCTTTTTTAAATGATGGTCATTATGTTGCTACTTATCATTTTAGACAAAAATTGACTTAAATAATAGATTTAATTAATTTTAATTTGTTTTTAAAAACCTAGCAGCCGACAAAATTGGGTATACCTAATTAATAAATAAACAATATAATGCACTAGTTATTTCATTTAAAAGATTTTACATTTTTTCAGGTCAGTTAACTTTGAACCACGTATCTTTGAGAATCTGTGTTACGACCAAAAGATACGTAACTGGAACATAAATAAGGGACCCAACAATGTTGGAGTTAGACAGTTTTAGTTGGGACCCACAAATTTTCCCGGTGATTCATTCAAAGCAAATATGTGTGTCCCAGACATACAAAATAAAAAAAGCTATTAGAATCCCTGTATGTAATACATATGTGCTCGTATGTGTATATATGTAT
The DNA here is from genome assembly GCA_023376005.1 of Doryteuthis pealeii. Lineage (NCBI taxonomy): Eukaryota > Metazoa > Mollusca > Cephalopoda > Myopsida > Loliginidae > Doryteuthis > Doryteuthis pealeii. The sequence continues at coordinate 1,424,879 of CM042180.1, forward strand.
ACATGTGTGCGCGCATATGTATGCGCGCATATGTATGTATTTATACATGTGTGCGTATTGTAATTAAGAAGCGAGGTAGGTAAGTCTAAAATATAAGTAAATATTCCGTGTTTACATTTACACATGTATGTGTGCATGTACGTAAGTATGTATACATGTGTGTGTGTGTGTGTACGTACATATATGTATGCATACATACGTGCACATATGCATATGAATGTATGTGTGTCCATACCCGTATGCCTATGTATGTATACATGTGTGCGTGTGTGAATTTTCCATGTCAATTGAGAAGTGAGGCAGGTAAGTATAAAATATAAGTGAGTGTGTGTGTGTGTTGTGTGTATTTATGTATGTATAAGTGTGTGCGCGTATGCCTATGTATGTGTACATGTGTGCGCGTATGCCTATGTATGTGCGCATGTTGCATAAGTATGTATACGTGTGTGCATGTATGCGTATGTATGTATATACGTGTGTGCAGGTATGCGTATGTATGTATATATATGTGTGCATGTATGCGTGTGTATATGTATGCATGTGCATTTATGCGTGTGTGAATTTTCCATGGCAATTAAGAAGTGAGGCAGGTAAATATTAATGGTTTACATTTACACATGTATGTATGTGTGTACGCATATTTATGTATACATGTGTGCATGTATGCAAATGTATGTGTGAATTTTCCACGGCAATCGAGAAGAGAGGCAGGTAAGTTTAAAATATAAGTAAATATTACTTGTTTACATTTACACAGGTATGTGTGTGTATCCGCATATATATATATATATATATATATATATATATATGTGTGTGTGTGTATGTATACGTGTGTGAATTTTCCATGGCAATTAAGAAGTGAGGCAGGTAAGTATAAAATATAAGTAAATATTACTTGTTTACATTTAATTACAAGCACTTGTGAATAGATAAAAAGAACAAAAAATAAAAAGAAAGAAAAAAAAAACATCTCTACTAAAAAAAGATTGAAGTATGGTAACCTTTAAAGAAATAAAGCAAGTCTTTTTTTTTTACATTGGCACGAAAAGGTTAAGAGAATTCTATTAATAATGGAGATTCACTTCCGGTTTTGTCTGTAACAAAAATTACGTCACTGCTTACGTCACTATACCCAAAATCGTCATAACAGAATAAACACACTCAAAATTTGAGCATGCAACATTAGACAGTCCTCATTGTTTTTTTAAAACAAGTTTTAATAGATACATCCCCAGTATCATATATTTATATATAGTTTGTTTTATTTTAATAAATATTCAAAGTTAATAGAACTTAGTTTTGATTTCAAATTGTTTTTTTTGTTTTTTGTATGTATGTATGTATGTCCGAATGAAACTAGGAAAAAACAATTAACAACAAAAGTATATATATATATATATATATATATATATATATATTTCTTATGCAATATAAAAAATAAAAATTGCGTCCATGTTTAATGACTTCCATTAGAAAGATGTACTCAGATCAGAAAGAAGAGATGGAATTCGTGACATTTTACAAGACTGTTATTAATCAAATCTCAATTAACTGGTTTATAAACAAATGCTTAAATTTAGAAAATAAATAAAATCTTTTCTTTTTTTCTAGAAATAAAAGAATCCAAAAATACAAACTTTCATCTATGGCTTAAACTAGGGTTTCCCCCGACTCAAATTAGTCCATATAACCCCCGGGTTTGAATAAAATTTTGGCAGTGGGAATAAAAGTAGCATTCCCAGTTGATTTTGTTTATTTGAGGTTATTGTTATTTAATCACATTAGTTATATAGAGCTCTGTAAATGGAGTTCAGAACTGATTGAATTATGCAAATATCCCCAGTGGCTCAAAAGTTATGAGAATTTAAAGCCCGAAATTGGGGGTACAAAAGTGGACATTATTTTGTTAAAAAAAAATGTCAAATCACGGACAATTTCAAAAGAAATTTAGTCATTTCTTCACAATTTTTTATTTTTTTTAAACAATTTTGATAAAACTTTTCATTCTTATGTAAAATTGTATGTTCTTTCTGATTCTGAACTTAAACTTTATGTTTCTCCATGCTAGAACCGATTATTTGGGAAATAAAAAGTAGGGATATCAAGATTAAAAAAATTTTTTTTAAAGTTTACCACAACATTATTCAACATTTTTATTTTAATACAGCATATATACACATATATAGTATTAATTTATATAAATAACATCACTTTAAACTTAAAAATACCTTTTTAAATACCTGCTATGTTGTATTAATTTTAAAATTTATATATGTACTCCCAGTTGATTTTTTTGTTTGAGGTTATTGTTATTTAACCACATTAGTTATATAGAGCTTTGTAAATGGAGTTCAGAACTGTTTGAATTATACAAACTAGCAAATATATGCACCCTCCGGGTGCAAGTATTTTAGTTAAATTTTATAATAAAGTATCATATTAAATTAGAAAGGCTAATTAAAATGAATAAGAATGTAGATAAAAAGATTTGAACAGAGGGGGTATGATTGAAAAATAGAACAACTTTGAAACTAAATCTTCCATCATTTTTCGTTACTCCCGTCTTTCATTGGTAAATTTTCCTAATTAAACTGTTTAGTTAAAATAGGAAGTAAAGAATAATATTACAGTTATTTCTTCTTGTTAAGGGATTTATTTTAAGATTTATTGAAGAGATTTTTGCTCATATTCAATAAGATAAAACCAAACAATTAGAAATCAATAATACTAAGCATATATTTATTAAAATCAATTTTTTAAGATCAATATGCAAATTAGCCTTCCCATTCACACTGTAAATCTCTATTTGTTGTATATATAAATACAATTGCATGTTATTAGTATGTAGATATGGTCAACAGTGTAAGTAATGTAAAACAATTTTATTAATAATTGAGGTTTAAATAAAAATAAAACCATGGAGAATCTGACGTAAATAACAAAGGGAATTGTGACTTGTATAGTAATATAGTTTCGGTTACAGACAGACAAACCCACAATCTCCATTATAATAAGATATCCCCAGTGGTTCAAAAGTTATGAGAATTTAAAGCCCCAAAATTGGGGGTACAAAAGTGGACATGATTTTGATAAGAAAAAATGTCAAATCACAGACATTTCAAAACAAGAAATTCAGTAATTTCTTCACAATTTCTTTATTTTTTTGAACAATTTTCATAAAACTTGGAATTCTTATGTAAAATTCTATGTTCTTTCTGATTCTGCACTTAAATTGTATGTATCTCTTGCTAAAACACATTATTTAGAGAATAAGAGGTACAGATAGGGGTTGTTTTTTTAAGTTTATCACAAGCATAGGGGGGTCCACAGGGGAGTGTGAATTAACTAGTTTTCATATATAAATCGGTAATTTATGAGGAAGAGCGTTCCGGTCTCCTGCCTCAGAAATTGCTACCCGGTGACTATTAAAATAACGTCCCCAGCTATGTCGTCTCAGATTTTCTTTTATTCATGTTTGTTTAATGTATTGTTTTTAGTTCAAATAAACAAGAATTACGACAAAAAAGTAGTGACACCCCACAAATACATTTACTTGTAGAAAATATCTATCTATCTCCATTTGTTCATATCTATCAATATTATTTTGTTTATCTATCTATCTATCTCAGTCTATTCCAAACTATATATCCATCTTCATATCTAAACAAGAATTACGACAAATTACGATAAATAAACAAGAATTACGACAAATTTCTATAAACGAACAAGAATTACGACAAATTATGATAAATGAACAAGAATTAAACAAGAATTACGACAAATTACTATAAATGAACAAGAATTACGCCAAATTACGATAAATAAATAAGAATTACGCCAAATTACGATAAATAAATAAGAATTACGCCAAATTACGATAAATAAATAAGAATTACGCCAAATTACGATAAATAAATAAGAATTACGCCAAATTACGATAAATAAATAAGAATTACGACAAATTACGATAAATAAATAATTATGCCAAAAAAGAGAAGCCCCCCTCTAAAATACATTTAACGCCCTAAGTTGGTTGTTTTCTTTCAAGTAACACCGACATAGCTGGGGACGTTATTTTAATAGTCACCAGGTAGCAATTTCTGAGGTGGAGACCGGGACGCTCTTCCTCATAAATTACCTATAAATCCCTTTATAAGAGAACAAAAATTACTGGATCTTGAAGACTTGATACCAGATATTTACGAACAGAGATTCTCAAAGTGGTCTCTATCGACCCCCTGGGGCTAAGTAACATTTTGGCATAGGGGTCCACAGGGGGTGAATTTATTGTTTGTTTTTATAAATTCCTTTATAAGTAGGTATGGCCAAAATTTTAAGTGCTTTTTTAACCACCACCCACGATTTTATGAAGAGGAAACGAAAAAAGAAAAATACATAAAAATTATTTGTTTTACAGTGTTTAAAACAGAATAATTTGGTTTAGTTTGTTTTATTTTACGGCATATCAACCGCAGTGGGTCATTTAATGCCGATAATTTGAAATAAAGTAATTCTTAAGGGATACTAAATTTTGTTTATAAACTCGTGTTTTTCTATTCCAACCCATAGATGGGACCCTAACAGGTAATACCACTCCAGGTCAGAGTGGACCAGGGAGTAATGGTGATGAAGGGGTGCTCCACATTCTCCAGACCTCCAAAACTGGAACCTCACCATCAGATCGAGTTTAACGTCATTCCCAGGACATGTAGACCCTCAGTTACCGCCTTCTAGCACCCATATGATAAAAAGGGGTTGGGGCTTGCCATAAGGGCAATAGGGTTGGGAAAATCATATAGGTGCTAGGGCTTGACGCGACCAGCCGATTGATGGCAGGAGGCCTCTCCGACCGACCATCTAGCCCAAGTAAGGGCCTAAGTGGAGTATTGCAAGTCACAGACTGCTCAGTCACCTGGGTTCTATCCTTAAGCATCATGGGTCGCCACCCATGGCCAACAGGAATAAGACTCCTCCAATGGGGCTCATTGGGGTAGTCTTATCCCTCTGCAGAGGTGCAGTCGGTGCATTCTAACACCCCAGGGTGATTAAAATTATCTGCGTTATTCAGACTATTGTCCTCATTTTCATTATTATCTGTACAACGTTTCGGCTGATATGCCCTCCGGCCTTCTTCAGGTATTTCTTCTCGGACTCAGGAATCTTCTGGTCGTAATTGGGAACACAGATAATAGTAATCATCAAGCCTTATCTCAAACATTCAGAGAAATAGTATATAATCGGTACGGACCCAATATAATCAGTCAATGGAAGCCCCAGGGCGAATATATATATATATATATATATATATATATATACTTAATTGAAGTCATACCTAATTTGAAAATTAATTAGTTGTAATTAAATCACAAACAAAGCACTGCCCTGTCTATAGCTCTGCTGATGAGGCCTAATAGGCTGAAATGTACATACAAAGATTGACTTTCTCTCGATTTGTTTACGCCTTACATTTAAACCGATATGCACGCCTAATTCATTTAATTACAACTAATTAATTTTCAAATTAGGTATGACTTCAATTAAGCACATAATCTCACCCCAAAATTGTCGGCTATCGCCATCTCAAACAATTTTTTGTCTACTATATATATATATATATATATATATATATATATATATATACACACACACACACACACACACATACATACATACATACACACGAGGGGCCAGGTTAGCTCAGTCAGTAGAGTGTTCGGCTAGAAACTACAAGGTTCCTAGTTCGATACCGGTCCTCGCCAACTCAGCGTATGAGTAGCACAGGGATTTGGGCAGTAAAGTAAGGGGCTGATGGTAGGTGTGGCGCTCCACCTCAGATGCCAAAAACAATCTCCTTGGTCTAGCGCTAGTGAAAAGGGGTTAGACTCCCTCGCTGACTGCCTGATACCGACTTTAGGCCGCCCCGACGACTTTACTTTTTTACTTACATACATCAAGAAAAGGCCAAAGTGGAGTGTTGCAAGTCATTTATATAAAATTCGGCATTAAATAACCCACAGGAGTTGATGATGCCATTAAATACCATCGAAAAAGGCATTTCCTCAATGCTGTATTAGTTTAAGATATTTTGAATGGTCAAATCTTTGGATTTCTGTCACTAATTGACCGACAGGAAAGAAACACTTTCTTATTTGGACAGATAAGTTTTTAGTCTACCACTTATTGCTACCATCAGCAGTACATTGATATGCTTCTAAAATCTGGTATTTTAAGAGTTAATTGGCAAGCTTTTAAAAGCCGGAAGTAAAGTCCCAAAAATTGAGATTTTACAACTTCCTCAAGGGAAAAGTATTTCATACATCATCTGTTTAATGTGAACGACTATATCAATCCAGTGGGTTATTTAATGCCAAATCATATATATATATATATATATATATATATATATATATATATATATATATATATATATATATATATATATATATATTCTTTGTTGGGGTACCAAGTTTCTTGGTATAAGGTGATTCTAGGCTGGTCCTATTCTCTACCAGTAGTTTGTTGTAGAGTTCAGGTTCCGTACGAGAGCTCAATGTTTAATTTTTATAAACAGAGCAAAATTATTTGTGAATAAAAAGGCCTTAAATACCATGGGTATCGTGATTATGAACCATTTCCACTTGAGAACAGGGCTTGACATTAACGCTGTCCCGGGGACGATAGAAATTACATCCGGGACGATCAATACGTCATCCGGGACAGTTTGCCAGGGACGGTAAAAAATTTTCCTAGAAGTTAGTACTATATTCCAATAATGGCCGTCCATTGATTGCCCGAATGGTGACCTCAAAATGAGGCTACGGCACCGCAGATCTATTCTTAAAGCCATGTAATGAATAATGGTGGAGGGAGATAATTTAAAAGGACCGAATTATGTACTACTAACCCTTCATTTCTCTTCCTTCCAAATCCTTAAACACTGTGCGAGGACAAAATTCTTTCATTTACGATTCACAACCCAGTACGATAAAATTTACAAGTAAAAAAGTATTTTTTTTTAGCTCAAAACACACTAGGAAATGGATTTTTTGTCCAAATATCCAGAATTATCACTGCTTCAGTTTTTCTTAATAACATGTAATAAAACATTATGCTACTGATGACTGACAAGTATAGATGATGCTAATGAATTAAACAAAAATATTTTGATTTCGGGACGGTTCAAACCCCATTCAGGACGGTTGATAATTTTTGTTCAGGACGGTTATGAAAAAAGTTAGTGTCGGGGCCTGGGTCAGAACACAAAACCTTCGATTCCAACACATTTTTATGTGATTAAATGATTATGGCCAATAAATAAATATAAAACACATGATTTCTTAAAATCCATTTGTAAGGAGTTTTCACTGTATTACTTTACAGAAAAAATAAATAACTAGCAGGACCTATGGATATACCACAGTATGATAATTTAATCATCACAGCATTTGATAGGTTTACTTAAGAGCTATTGTGAAATACTTCAATATGTAAAAAGTATAATAATCTTGACTAGCAGGACCTGTGGATATACTACAGTATGATAATTTAATCATCACAGCATTTGATAGGTTTACTTAAGAGCTATTGTGAAATACTTCAATATGTAAAAAGTATAATAATCTTGACTAGCAGGACCTGTGGATATACCACAGTATGATAATTTAATTATTACAACATTTGATAGGTTTACTTAAGAGCTATTGCGAAATACTTCAATATGTAAAAAGATTTAACCTTCTTTCACTCTTTCCTTCCTTCATCTCATCATTACGTTCGCATAAAACAGCTTTGTCGCTTCCACACACTCACCCCCTCTATCTTTTCCATACTCTTTCTTTTTTTTTTTTAAATTATATTTTTTCTGTGTAGCCTGTCATTTTTCTTCCCCTTCTTTCTTTATAATAAAAACGGGATGGTCCATTATTTAGCAGAGGTAACGACACTATTACAACATTTGATACATTTACTTAAGAGCTATTGCGAAACAGTCAAATACTAGCAAGACCTGTGGATATACCACAGTATGATAATTCAATTTTTACAACGTTTGATATCTTTACTCAAGAGCTATTGCTAGATAGTTCAATATGTAAAAAGTATAGTAATCTTGATTTAACTCTCACTCTTTTCTTTATTTCCTTATTTTCATTATGTTCGATTGAAACAAATTAGCGATATCGCTTCAGTGCACCCAGCCCCCTCTCTCTTTCCCCTACTGTCTGTCTTTCTTATTATATTTTTTCTTTATCGCATGTCCTTTTTCTTTCCTTTTTTATAATAAAACTAGATAATTATGACTTATATTTTTGTGTTTCATCTCCGACAATTTGGATGGTCTCATTTTTTTTTTTTGTTAACCAAAGGGTGTTGCAGGAAGATAACGGTTTGAAGATTAAGGAACAAGATTATTAATATATAGATAGGGCTTTTGTTTGTTTTATTTTGTTTTACGTCATATCAACCTCAGTGGGTCATTTAATGCCAATAAAATTTTGAAATAAATCAATTCTTAATGCATAATACAATTTTTTTATAAATACATTTTTCTATTTAACCCATAGATGGGACCCTAACAGGTACTACCACTCCGGGTCAGAGTGGACCAGGGAGCAATGGTGATGAAGGGGTGCTCCACATTCCCCAAACCTCCAGAACTGGAACCTCACCATCAGATAGAGTTTAACGTCATTCCCAGGATATGTAAACCCGCAGCCACCGCCTTCTAGCACCCATATGATAAAAAGGGGTCGGGGCTTGCCATAAGGGTTGGGAAAATCATATAGGTGCTAGGGCTTGACGTGACCAGCCGATAGGGCTTCTTTTCTTTTTTTTTTGTAAAAGAAACAAAAAAAAGACATAAAAAGATCTTTACCTTAACGAGGTTCCTTCTAACTGAACAGATGAGAAAGCTTAAAGACAAATTGATTGCAGTCAGTAAATACGCACTATATCACCCCCCCTTTTTCTGTGGGGGGAGGGGTGCGGGGGGGGCAAAAGGGATGAAAACTGATGAGACTCACGCAATAGAGAGGAGATGATTATCCAGATTGATTTCTAATCAATAATCAACGGAATTCAATAGCAAAGCACTGCTAGAAAAGGAAGCGCCATCTATTGTTGGGTACCCATAACTACAACCTTAAGGTGTTATGTGTACACAATACAGGTAGCCAAGTCGGACAAACAATGTGCGGCTGAGATTGAACAAGTGCCAACAGGTTCAACGACTTCACAACACAAAACGCCTCGAACTGGATTTAAAGCAATTTTATTCTTTTTTTTTTTTTACTCTCTTCACTTTCACTAACCTCGTTTATTCCTTCGTTCTCAGCCAGGGTCCACATGGACCCTCTTAATGTCTACGAAATATTATTGGGGGGGGGGGGAGTCAACACATATAAAAAAAGAAAATATTGAATTTGGTGTCCATGGTGATATTTTATTGGCTCAAAGAACAATCCTACTTCAGAACAAATGTTATTAAATTTCTACAGTTGATTATTAATTATTTACACTATTTGCGGGGCACCTGGTTACCATGTCTCACTAACTGGATTTAAAGCAATTCTTTTTTTTTTTTTAAACCAATGGTTTATCTATATATTAATTCACTTGTCCCTTAATTTTCCGATTTCATCATCTTGAAACACCCTCTGGTTAAAAAAATCAGATCGTCCAAATCGTCCAACATTAAACGCAAAAATGTAAATCCTCATTATCTGGTGTCGCCGAATTCTTATTTCGTATGAGTGTCGTCACCTCAACTAAATAATGGACTATTCCGTTTTTATTACAAAGAAAGAAAGGGAAGGAAAAGCACATGCGATACAAAAAAAAAAAAAAAAAACTAAGAAAGAAAGAAAGGGAAGAGAGAGAGGGGTGAGCACGCGGATGCGATAACGCTAATCTGTCTTAATCGAACATAAGGAAAAGGAAGAAAAGAGAGAGAAGAGAGAGAGAGAGAGAGAGAGAGAATGAGTTAAATAGAGATTATACCTTTTACATATTTAAGTATTTCGCAACAGGATATTATGGACCCTCCTAAGGTCCATGTAATATTACCATGTAATATTACCAGAGGGTCCACACACATTAAAAAAATAAATATTAAATTTAGGGTCCATGGTGATATTTCATTGGTCCATAAAGCAATTTGACATCACAACAAATGTTATAACTGAATATTAAATTTCTGTAGTTTATTATAAATTATTTAGACGTCTTAACTTTCTAATTTTCTTTTGTTTTATTTCATTTTTTTACTCTCTTCACTTTCACTAACCTCTCAGTTTATTCCTTGGTTTAAACTAATGGTTCTCAGCCAGGGTCCACATGACCCCCCCCTCAGGTCCATGTAACATTACTAGGTGTCCAAACACATACACACAAAAAAACAAAAGGTAATTTATGAGGAAGTGCGTCCCGGTCTCCTGCCTCAAAAACCACTACCCGGTGACTATCAAAATAACAACCCCAGCTCGTCGGAATTCTTGTTTATTTATCGTAATTTGTCGTAATTCTTGTTTAGATATGAAGATGGATATATAGTTTGGAATAGACTGAGATAGATAGATAGATAGATAGATAGATAGATAAACAAAATAATATAGATAGATACGAACAAATGGAGATAGATAGATATTTTCGACAAGTAAATGTATTTGGGGGGGGGGGGTTGCTTCTTTTTTGTCGTAATTCTTGTTTATTTAAACTAAAAACAAGACATTAAACAAACCAGAATAAAAAAAATCTTAGTATTTAAAGTAATATAGATAAATATGAACAAATTGAGATAGATAGATAGATATGAAGATGGATAGTTTTGAATAGACTGAGCTGGGTCGTTATTTTAATAGTCATCGGGCAGCAACTCTTGAGGCAGGAGACCGGGACGCACTTCGTCATAAATTACCAAACAAAAAAAACAAAAAAAATTGAGAGTTCACAGTGACGTTTTATTTGTCCATCAACCAATTCTAAAGTAAAAAGTAAAGTCTTTGATAGTGTAGACATGAAATCAACACTTGGTTGCTGACAGATGCTTGCCTAGGCAATCTTCAAACCAAAGATATATATATATATATATATATAATCCAAAAATCCAGAGAAGAAATCTTCCTTACGACACAAGAGTTTTATTTTAAAAAAACCTATTCGCAGCTTAAGATCTATGTGTGCTCTTAATGTTAGAGTCACAGAGCAAATATATAAGTAAAGAAATAACAAAAGACTTAGAGATTTAGCTTTATACACTATTTCAGGGAGCTGAAATAGACTATAATGCTAAATCTCTAAGTCTTTTGTTATTTCTTTACTTTATATATATATAACAACAAACCTAGGCTAAATAGCCACCTGGAATGTTCAGACACATCCAAGTCATCAGGGTAGCCTAAAGTTGGTATCAGCCAGACAGCGAGGGAGTCTATCTCCTTTTCATTTGCCTGGTGAGGAGGGTGGCTAAATACCCAGCAGGACAAAAAGCAAAACCTGTAAAAGGGTGGAGGAAGCTTCTCGTTCAACAGCCATCTAGCACAATAACACGAGAACATAGAAATACCTGGGTTGGTAACCAGGCACGTAATAGTCTAAATAACCCCTGTAGCCGTCGCCTTTGAGTGCGCCTAATAATTATATATATTTATTTTCTACCCTCAAAATATTCCCTTAAATATGGACAGTGTAAGGGAAACAACTGCGTAGGGTCTGATATCAAAGTGGATCCCACAGGGCCTGAATTGCATTGTGGGAATATCAACAGGTTTCCTTAGGGCAAAATAGGGACTTCCGCCTGGCTGATGCAGCAAAAAGGTTGTGTGGAAAATACTGTCCTAAAATTAGAATTTTAGTCTTTAGTTAGTTCTTGGTACTGGTACAGCCCACAGGTATGTTTCTTTCCAATTTTCCCGTGAAGTTGCTGGCATTTGTTAAAGACCCTTTTTGTAAATTAGTTTCAGTCTTTCACAGTGTTTGGAAGTAAATAAAATCTTCTACATTCAACATCAGTCGTCTTCGTGTCATCAATATATTACCAGGGAACTGTTACAACCCCTGCTACCTTGTGGGTGATCCTCTGGATAGGAAAAGGCTAAGGGAGAAAACCCTGACAGATATCACGGCTTGGACTCCGTTAAGCAGTTCAGTGTGTAAAACACTATCTGGCAACTCCTGTAATAGTCTAAATAACCCCCTGCTACCTTGTGGGTATCCTCTGGATAGGAAAAGGCTAAGGGAGAAAGTCTATCTCCTTTTCACTTGCCTGGTGAGGAGGGTCGCTAAATACCCAGCAGGATCAGTGTGTAAAACACTATCTGGCAACTCATGCAGCCAAACTGACGCCGAATGTATTGGTTTACCATTCCTTCGGATCAATTGGGCAACCCAGGGCCTCCATACATCTTGCCCAGATTAAATTAATTGGAACTCAACTAAAGTCACTAATTTCATTTTCTCTGATGATAACCATTACACTTGCGTAAGTAGCTTCAAGATTCATATTACAACTGAACGAGGCAATAGCTACTACGACACTCCTCACAAAATACCTAACCCTGCTGTGATTGGTGCGTACTAAATATTTACTCCACACCCCAGATCAGACAAGATTAACCATTTCAATTAGTCTAGAAAGAAAAAGGTTATCTGGTGCAACACTATGAAGCTAAGATGTCCAGAAGAAAGCAGTGGCAACAAAGCACTGGCACATCAACATCTTCAGGATCAGCCTTCTAATGCGACATCTGTGGTCGAGAATGTTTTTTGAACATGGGACTTCACAGTCACAGGAGGCGCTATAATTTCAGGGGCACAAAAACTTTATTATTATCATATTATATATATTATAGGGCCTGGTTAGCTCAGTCGGTAGAGCGTTCGGCTAGAAACCGCAAGGTTCCTAGTTCGATACCAGTCCTCGTCAACTCAGCGTATGAGTAGCACAGGGATTTGTGCAGTAAAGTAAGGAGCTGATGGTAGGTGTGGTGCTCCACCTCAGACGCAAATACAATCTGCTTGGTCTAGCGCTAGTGAAAAGGGGATAGACTCCCTTGCTGATTGGCCGATACCGACTTTAGGCCGCCCCAACGACTTACGACTTATATATATTATAGCCTTCAATGAATGAAGGACAATTTTTTATTATTACATTTTGCAAGAAAAAAAAAAAATTTAAAAAACTAGTTTGTGTATTTCTGGAGAGTTTGAACATTTTGCACACAAAATAGACATATTTGCAGCATGTTTTAAACAAGACTGGACTCCCTGGCATGCACGACATACTTGTCCAACGCAACCTGAGATGGGCTGGCCACTTAAACAGACTTGGGGATGACAGACTACCAAAGCAGATTCTGTACTCTCAACTGAGAAAGGGATCACGTGGAATTGGTAGACCAAAGCTCAGGTACAAAGACAATATCAAGAGAAACCTAAAGGACTTTAACATCCTCATAGGCTGTTGGCAAGAAGCAAACAGAGACCTAATAAATTGGTTTTTGGTTTAGTTTGTGGCATATCAACCTCAATGGGTCATTTAATGCCAATAAAGTTTTTAAAGAAATTCATTTTTAATGGATAATACAAATTTGTTTATAAACTCATGTTTTCTATTTAACCCATAGATGGGACCCTAACAGGTACTACCACTCCGGGTCAGAGTGGACCAGGGAGCAATGGTGATGAAGGGGTGCTCCACATTCCCCAGACCTTCAAAACTGGAACCACACCATCAGATAAACTTTGATGTCATTCTAACACCCATATGATAAAAAGGGTTGGGGGCAATCATATAGGTGCTAGCGCTTGACGTGACCAGCTGATTGATAGGAGGGCGCCTCTCCAACCATCCATCTAAAGTGGAGTTTTGCAAGTCATGGACTGCTCATCCACCTGGGTTCTATCCTTTAGCATCACGGGTCGCCACCCATGGATAACAGATGGCCACAATTGCAGGAGTCTTACCCCTCTGTAGAGGTGCAGTCGGTGTATTCTAACACCCCAGGACGGCATAGACAGTTGGCAAGACGTATAAATTAGAGGAAACAGATTTGTATGGAGCAGTCAAGTAATCTTATTATAATGGAGATTGTGTGTTTTTCTGTTTGTAACCGAAACTATATTCCTACTCAAGTCATAATTCTCTTAGTTATTGACATCACATTCTCCATGATTTTATTTTTATCTAAACCTCAATTATTAATAAAATTGTCTTACATTAATAATACTGTTAACTATGTCTACATACTAACAACATGCAATTATATTTATATATACAACAAAATAGCGGTTTACAGTGAGAACGGGAAGGCTAATTTGCATATTAATATTAAAAAATCGAATTTAATAAATATGTGCTTAGTATTATTGATTTATAATTGGTTGGTTTTATTTTAATGAATATAAGCAAAAATCTCTTCAATGAATCTTAAATGAAATCCATTAACAAGATAAAATAACTGTCATTTTATTCTTTACTTCCTCTTTTAACTAAATACTTAAATTAGAAAAAATAACAATGAAAGACGAGAGTGATGGAAGAGTAAGTTTCAGTTGTTCCATTTTTTATTATACACCCTCTGTTTCAAATCTTTTATTATACTCCCTCTGTTTCAAATCTTTTTTATCTGTATTCTTATTTAGTTTCATTAGCCTTTCTAATTTAATACAATATTTTATTACATTAAAACTTAAATACTTGCACCCGGAGGGTGCATATATTTGCTAGTAATAATAAAAAACATTTTTCCGACAAAACAAAGCTAGATTGATTATAAAACAAAGCAGCCTGTTAAAAATCTACCTGCTTATATGACATATGTGGCCATATATAATAGTGGGCTGTGGTTGGCCCCCTTCAACTTCCTCATTCCAAGTTGTGAAGTTCTTTAATCTTATCTCTATCAGTTTGTATTGTTAATCTATTCAAAAAGGTCAAAGGTGTTAATGCAAATAGAAGTGAACTTCCTTGTTGAATAGAAATTCATTCATCAAATTAAATTAATGAAATGGATTAGGTGTCACTAAACAGATTGGCCACCAACAAATTATCAGTCATATGGAAATCCGATCTCCCCGACAAGCTAAAGAGACGTTTCTTCCAGGCTGTGGTTGTGTCGGTACTGCTATATGGCTGTACCACCTGGACCCTAACAAAGCGCCTTGAAAATAAGCTAGATGGGAGCTGCACCAGAATGCTGCGAGCGGTCCTGAATAAGTCGTGGAAGCAGCACCCCACAAAAAAGCAACTGTATGACCACCTGCCCCCCATCTCACAAACCAGACGAGTAAGACGGGCTAGGCATGCGGGGCACTGCTGGAGAAGCAAGGACGAGCTCGTAAGCGACGTACTACTGTGGAAGCCAGCACATAGGCATGCTAATGTGGGCCGCCCAGCCAGGACCTACATTGACCAACTATGTATGGATGCTGGCCGCAGCGCAGAGGAGCTACCAGAGTCGATGAATGATAGGGAAGGTTGGCGAGAGATAGTTATGGATATCCGTGCAAACTGCGCGACATGATGATGATGATGATGATGAAACAGATTAATGAATAGAATATTGTAAGCAAGAGTATAGTCAAGTAAAGTATAGTAAGGTAAAGTTTAGTAAAGATACGGCCTAAAGTCAGTATCAGCCAGTCAGCAAGGGAGTCTATCCCCTTTTCAATAGTGCTAGACCAAGGAGATTGTTTTAGCATCTGAGGTGGAGCACCACACCTACCATCAGCTCCACACTTTACCACACAGATCCCTGTGCTACTCATACGCTGAGTTGGTGAGGACCGGTATCGAACTAGGAACTTTGTGGTTTCTAGCCAAACACTCTACCGACTGAGCTAACCCGGCCCCTGCATATATAGTGAAGTAAAATTGTTTGAAAAAATAATTAGAAATCAAAATGAAAAAATATAGTAAAACCCAATGCATTCCTATAATAAAAACCCTTTTTTCCAATGCATTCCTATAGTAAAAATCATTGTCCAATGCATTTTCATAGTAAAAATCATTGTCCAATGCATTTTTATAGTAAAAATCATTGTCCAATGCATTTTCATAGTAAAAATCATTGTCCAATGCATTTTATAGTAAAAATCATTGTCCAATGCATTTTTATAGTAAAAATCATTGTCCAATGCATTTTCATAGTAAAAATCATTTTCCAATGCATTTTTATAGTAAAAACCATTGTCCAATGCATTTCTATAGTAAAAACCATTGTCCAATGCATTTCTATTGTAAACAGTGCTTCCTATTGCCAACTCCTTAGACAAAATAGCCCTTTATTTATTGAATAACCCTTGTATAATAATAATAATAATAATAATAATAATAATAATAATATTGATAAAAGACTCTACAAAGAATTGCTGATATTTTTTGGCTAACAGCCAGATTCATTTCCTAATCTTTCAGTCTGGATAAAAAGAAAGAGATAAATAAAAGATTTAAAGCTAAAAGAATTATCAAAGGCAATGAAAGCAAAGAAACAGGTGAATTATAGATAAGGATTTACCTAACCCATCCACCACAGGTAGGATGTGACACAAGGTCATAGTGAGTTTGGTTTGGTTTGTTTTACGGCATATCAACCTCAGTGGGTCATTTAATGCCAATAAAGTTTTGAAATAAATTCATTCTTAATGGATATACATTTTTTTTTTTTATAAATACATTTTTCTATTTAACCCATAGATGGGACCCTAACAGGTACTACCACTCCGGGTCAGAGTGGACTTGGGAGCAATGGTGATGAAGGGGTGCTCCACATTCTCCAGACTTCTAGAACTGGAACCTCAACATCAGATAGAGTTTAACATCATTCCCAGGACATGTAGACCCTCAGTCAACGCTTTCTAGCACCCATATGATAAGAAAGGGTTGGGTTTTGCCATAAGGGCAATAGGGTTGGGGAAATCATATAGTTGCGAGGGCTTGACGTGACCAGCTAATTTTTCGGAGGGGTCCTCTCCGACCATCCGTCTAGCCCAAGAAAGGGCCAAAGAGTTTTGCAAGTCATGGACCTGGGTTCTATCTTTAAGCATCACGGGTCACCACCCATGGCCAACAGATGGCCCCATTGGGGGAGTTTTACCCATCTGTAGAGGTGCAGTCGGTGCATTCCAACGCCCCAGGCCGACAGGGCGGCTTGAAAGTAAGAATAAAATAAAGAGACAAAAATGAAACAAAATGACATAATTTTTAAAATTAAAGATCTTTTGTAAATAAAAGTAATAAAATTTTTAAAAAATATAACAGTTGTCGTCAGGGCAGCCTAATGTCGGTATCAGCCAGGCAGCGAGGGAGTCTATTCCCTTTTCACTAGTGCTAGACAAAGGAGATTATTTTAGCGTCTGAGGTGGAGCACCACATCTACCATCAGCTCCTCACTTTACCGCACAGATCCCTGTGCTACTCATACACTGAGCTGGCAAGGACCGGTATCAAACCAGGAACCTTGAGATTGCTAGCCGGACGCTTTACCGACTGAGCTAAAATGGGAGAAACAAAAAATAAATAAAAATTCCAATTTATTTTGAAAGGTAGTGAAGCTACTCCCTGACTCATTCCCCACCCCCCAAAAAAAGTTTTGTCGTCTATAAAACTTTTCCTACTGCCCCCCCCCCCCCCCACCAACACAAAAAAAGTCCAAAATGAACTGGTTGTTACAGAACAGAACAGAACAGAACAGCCATTTTTATTTTCTTATAAAAAGGATGAAATGACATGCTGGTATCACAGAGGCGCAACAACTGTTCAGAATTTTAATTACTGAAAACAAGTGCTTGGTGGGGGGTGGTGTGCGATGGGATCAAGTAGTTGCGGTTTTACAATCTTGAGACTGGGGTGGGGGGTGCTGTTTGCTTATTAACTTTTTACTTACGTAATTATTACGATAGTCAAATTTGGACAAGAAAAAAGGAAACCTTTAGGATATAGATAAAATGCTTAATTTCTACTTAAATGATCTAATGAAAATACCAACTAAGATGCAATGGTTGAATTTTATGGCATGTCAAACCTTGTTGGGTTATTTTATGCTGAATACTTTTTGTTTTATTCATTCTTGATAGATATTCAAAATTCATTAAAACACAATGAAGAGGTACTCCACATTCCTTAGAAAGTTGGTTGGTTGGATTTTATAGCATGTCAACTCTTGTTGGGTTATTTTATGCTGAAGACATTTTATTTGATTCTTTCTTGGTTGGTTGGATTTTATGGCATATCAACTCTGGTTGGGTTATTTTATGCTGAATACTTTTTGTTTTATTCATTCTTGATGGTATTCACATTTTTATTTTTTCCAAGATAGGGCCAAAGTGGAGTATTGCAAGTCATGACCTGCTCATCCACCTGGGTTCTATCCTTAAGCATCACGGGTCGCCACATACGGCCAACAGGTGGCGCAATTGGGGGAGTCTTACCCCTCTGCAGATGTGTATTCTAACGCCACAGCCGACAGGGTGGGAAAATAAATCAGGTATCCCCACTTGAAGATACTTTGCTTTGAGTGCGGAATTCGACTCACGGAATTTCTAACGGTTCTATCTGCAGTTTTCTTCCGCAGTGGTGCAGTCCACACCCGTGCTTGTTGAGAGTGGTATGCTGTGCATGGTCTGCACATTTGACATGCCTGGACTACATCATTCTATGAGGCTAATCCCAAAGGTAAGGTCTCCAAAGCGCTGGGAAGGCAGGGAAACTGTTCGTGCAGCTATTGACAGCATTGTTCTGTTTATCATGCCCACGCCTGCATTTTACCAGAGTTCAAGAACTTAATTCTTTAATTTTTTTTGCTTTTCAAAATTTCATAGATTAAAAGAAAGAAATATTCTTACCAATTTTTGCAGTCTTAGAATTCTATGGAAATAAACCAAAAATATGCTTACCTGCAAAGAAAATAGAAAAATAAATCATTACAGTTGGACCAATGAAGATCGGAACAAAAAGTTTAAATTAAAAACATTTCAATAACCAAAAAACATACCATATATTTCTACCAGAACACAGTAATATGTTAGATTAGCATTGCAAACAGTTAGCTGATATCAGCGGACATTGACTAATCAGTTTAATTTGCAATTTCTTATCCAATCTTAAAAATATTTATATGGTTGGAAAGAAAATAAAATAATCATTCTATATATGTAATTTCCACAGGTTTTTATCCATTGAATTATTTTTTTTACAGCAATTTAAAACCGTATTTTGCTTTGAAAAGTCTATAAAAAAAAAAAATATTGATATCAGCGGACATTGACAAATTTGTGACCTTAATCAGTTTAATTTGCAATTTCTGATCCAATCTTAAAAATATTCATATGGTTGGAAAGAAAAGAAAATAATCTTTCCATGACCGGACTAAAAAAAACTTGGAACCCCAGAGAGTGTTTTCAGACATATTTACATCCAAGGGTAAATATCTAATGGAAATTTTCGTGAAAATCGGACGAGTAATTAATTTTTCATAGAATTAAAAAAAAAAAAAAAAAAAACATCTTGTCATAACTTGTTTTTGGCTACGTTGAATTTAGTAAATCAGGAGCCGGAGTCCTAAGGTGGTGTGATGCTGAAATCCAGTATTACCCATTCAACTCCTGCAACACTACCATTGCAAAAGTACATTGGTCACTTACCTTTCCAGTGGCAGTGTGGAGAATTTGTGGGGGGGATTTGCTGCATGGGCAACAACTCACCCTCCATATGAAACCGCCCAGGCTATGTAGTTCAAATTAACAAAAAAAAAAATGAATAAAAAACATTGACACTACTCCATCGTCTCTTGTATACGGAAGGATACCAACCAATCTTTCTACATATGTAATTTCCATGTGTTTTTATCCATTGAATTATTTTTTACAGCAATTTAAAACCGTATCTTGCTTTGAAAAGTCAAAAAAAAAAAAAAAAAAAAAAAAAAAAAAATTTTTTAGCTTAAATTTAGTCGTTAGTTAGCATTGGAAAATCAAAGAGGATAATCTTTATTAATATTCTTGAAATTGAACACTTAATTAGTAGACACTTTATACTATATCATGTAGGTTGTTTTTTTTCTTCTTCAACCTTTGAAGCGAAACCACTATCAACAAAAGTTGATACAAGTTCTTTCAAAAAGTATAAGCTAAGAAAAAAAAAAAAGCACTATATCCTTAATAGAAGATAATCTCAGAATTATTTTGATGTATACTATGTGATATTTACATAATGTTTAACTGTCACACTTTTTTGTCAAACATTGTTTTAGAAAAACACGAACTTACGATATAGTATTTAAACATTAACAAACATATTATTACATGCCGGCCGAACAGGCTTTGTTTTTTTTTTTTGAATTGATGTAAATAGGTATTCTATTTCTTGTATGTAATACAACATATCAAGTATTTAAAAAGATATTTTTAAGTTCAAAGTGATGTTATTTATTTAATTTAATACTACTAGCAAAAAAAAAAACTTCCTCCGGGCAATGTAAAAATGAATTTTTGAAAGATATTGCCTGAGGGTGTAGGATTTAAAGATTCATTACCCTAAGTAAGTAAGATCATCAAATTCATTAAAAGGAGTAAAAAATAAAACAATTTGAAATGGAAACTTGAATATATATTAAAATAAAACAAACTATATATAAATATATAATACCGGGCATATATTCATTAAAACTTGTTTAAAAAACAAAAAAAAAAAAAAAAAACCAATGAGGATCGTCTAATATTGCATGCTCAAATTTTGAGTGTATTTATTCTATGTTATGACGATTTTGGGTAATGTGACGTAAGCAGTGACAGTTTTTGTAACAGACAAATAAAGAGTGAATCTCCATTATTAATAGATATATATGTGTATACATGCAGTATTAAAATGAAAATGTTGAATAATCATGTGGTAAACTCTTTTTTTTTAAATGTTGATATCTGTACCTCTTATATATAAATCTTACACTCTCATTTGAACTCCCGCAATGAGTTTTATGTCCTTGATTTGTCTTGGACTCCAAACCACATTAGCAAATTCCAAATGAGGTCTCACCAATGCAATGAACAAATTTTACAGCATTTCTTTATCCAAGTATTCATATGAGCTCCGTATTAATCCTAATATCTTGTTTGCTTTATTTACTTGTATTTCTATGTGTTTGCAAAATTTTAATTCAGGGTCCACATTCACACCAAAGTCTTTTTCTAACTCTGTATCTTTTAGTATTTCTCTTTCATTAGAGAATTTTTTTCTCATTGAGTATAGATGTTTTGAATTATTTCTTCCTACATGAAGTACCTTACATTCAGACGTATTGAATCTCATTTGCCAACTATCAGACCATTCTTCAAGATTGTTAACGTCAGTTTGGATTTTATCAGTATCTTTTTCATCATTAACAGAATATATTTGTGTATCATTATTTTACTCTTTTCCTTTCTTCTTTCTTCCTTTCTTCCTTTTTTCTTTGGCCTTTTTTTTTTTTCACTATTTCACTCTTTTTCTTTCTTTTTTTTTTTTGCTTTCTTTCTTGATTTCTTAATTTTTTTCTTTCTATCTTTTTTCTTTCTTTCTTTGGCCTTTTTTCTCACTATTTCACTTTTTCTTTCTTTCTTTCTTTCTTTCTTTTTGCTTCTTGATTTCTTATCTGATGGTAACCCTTTGCTAAGAGTCGAAACATCAAAGAAAGCAAAGAAAAAAATAATCAGTTCTTATTCAAAGTCAAACCGTACCATATTTTCAGGGATATGTTCGTATCTGTTTATATTGGAATAGAGTTTACATATTTTGAATTATTTCTTCCTACATGAAATACCTTACATTTAGACGTATTGAATCTCATTTGCCAACTATCAGACCATTCTTCAAGATTGTTAATGCCAGTTTGGATTTTGATTATTAACAGTAGAATATGAGGAAGAATGAATAAAGAAAAGAAAGAACAGAATGGATAATAAAAGATGAATTTAATCAATATCACTTACACATGTGTTTCGGTTAGTTCATCTGTGTGAAAATATTCCACACACAGAGAAGATTCGACCTTCATCAGAGTGAAATTTTATTTTGAATAGTAATTTTCAATGAATTTTCAAAATAAAATTTCACTCCGATGAAGGTTGATCTTCTGTGTGCGGAATATTTTCACACAGATAAACTGACCAAAACACATGTGTAAGTGATATTGATTAAATTCATCTTTTTATCATCCATTCTGTTCTTTCTTTTCTTTATTCATTCTTCCTCATATTGTCGGATTCATTTCCAATTTCCATTTTTACACAGTAGAATATATATTATAACAAGAGTCAGTGAGTCTCCACCCCATGAAATATATTTTCCACTCAAGACTCATAGAGACAAGCCCATGTTAAGCCGATTTGTAAAGAATTATTTTTGGACAATTTTACACCCCCCTCCTCCACAGAGGTATCAATCCAGAAATTAGTAAAAAATATCCTCCAACAAACCAGAGAATTAGATTCCAACGCAAAACATTCCTTTAAAAAAAAAAATCCAGACCCCACAGTAAAGAGGGGGAGGTAACATTTCTATTAATACTCTTTTAGTCAAATTTAACCCATTTGGTGCAGAAAACAGCAATTTGAGTCGGCCAAATATACTCGATGCCTGAGGGTGAGATGCAACTTTAGTCCACATCACTTAAAAAAATTGGGATTTAGTACGATATAACCTCAACCCCACCCACTTCAAAAGTGCCTAGCGTTTGATATAGCCCAGCCCTAAAAAAAAGTAAAATAGATAAATAAAATTTTATATACATATATATATATATATATATACATACATACATACATACATATGTGTGTGTGTGTGTGTGTTAGGTATAAACTTTGTTCTTGTGAACGTTGTTTTTTTGAAGCATTGGAAAATATATATACACACACATATATACATACATACATACACACACATGCATATACATTATATATATATATATAAACATACACTCCTCTAAAACTTTGGTAAGACAGTTTTTTTTTTTTTAGAAGTATCAGTGAATAAAAAAAATTCTCTTTATAAACACATTTGTACATATATATATATATATATATATATATATATATATATATATATATATTCATATTCATTCCTCTTCAAAGTGTCATACTTTGGTAGTCACTTGACTCAAATTGACTCACTTCTGTTTACATATCTTAGTGATCACAAGATTTCAAACAACCTCTCCATCCTCCACCCCTCGGGTCCCCACCCCCCGCCTTCCTCTAGTCATTGAATTGGATGCCAAAATGAACAGCACCAAAAGAGTTAATTTCTCTATAATTAAAAGTAAAGTCGTCAGGGTGGCCTAGAGCCGGAGTCAGCCAATCAGCGAGGGAGTCTATCCCCTTTTCACTAGTGCTAGACCAAGGAGATTGTTTTTGCGTCTGAGGTGGAGTGCCATAAGCTCCTTACTTTACTGCACAAATCCCTATGCTACTCATACGCTGGGTTGGCGAGGGCCGGTATCAAACTAGGAACATTAGGGTTTCTAGCCGAACGCTCTACCGAAAACTCCTAAAATCAGAATAAATTTGAATTCTAAATAAATAAACCAAAATAAATATTCAATCTTTAAATCCTTTCAGATTTAATTGTTTTTTTTGTTTTTTTTTTAAATATTTGGAATTTGGTGGAAGAATACCTTTAAATGCATTAATAATACTAGCGCTAGACCAAGGAGATTGTTTTCGGCGTCTGAGGTGGAGCGCCACACCTACGATCACTTTACCGCACAGATCCCTGTGCTACTTATACGCTGAGTTGGGGAGTACCGGTATCAAACCAGAACCATGTGGTTCCTAGTCCGACGCTCAACCAACTGAGCTAAAAATAGAAATTTAGTCTTGTCCAGGGCTGGACATTATCGTCGTCCCAAGGACGATAGAAATTACATCCGGGACAATCAATACGTCATCCGGGACAATTTGCCGGGGACGGTAAAATTTGAGAGAGAGAAGAGAGAAAGAGAGAGAGAGAAACAGAGAGAGAAACAGAGAGAGAGAGAGAGAGAGAGAGAGAGATAACGTATCTGTAGCTAGGAATTTGAATTAAGGTCTTTCTTCACCCTGTGGGCTGCTTGAACTGCAAAATCTACCAGTTGACAAGTTCTCTTTATCATCATCATCAAGACTACTGATTACAAACAGATATACACATTATCTCCATTATAATAAGATTTTTTTTTTAAAGTTATAACTGTTTGATTCTTTATGAATTAAAAAAGTCTAAAGGCATTTTGAAGTTTTCTTTTTTAACACGGCAAGAAAATCTCTTCAGCCCAGCGACAAAAGATTTCAATTTTTCTATGAAACAAGAATGAAATGTTGTCTGACCAGTTAATGGTTTATTTGTGTTGTGATTACAATGGTTGCTATAAGCAAAGGAGAGAGAGAGAGAAAGAATAAGGCATGTACAGGGAGAGGGGGGCAGAGAGAGAGAGATAGATAGATAGAGAGAGAGAGAGATAGAGAGATAGATAGATAGAGAGATAGAGATAGATAGAGAGATAGAGAGATAGAGAGATAGAGATAGAGAGATAGAGAGAGATAGAGATAGAGATAGAGATAGAGATAGATAGAGATAGAGATAGATAGAGATAGAGAGAGAGATAGAGATAGAGAGAGATAGAGATAGAGAGAGATAGAGATAGAGAGAGAGAAGAGAGACACAAGAAGCAACAATAACAATACAGCAACATTAAAAGGCAAAAAATCAATCAGGTAAGAGATGTGACATAAAAACTCAACAATTTAGTTCAAACTACAAAAGACTAAAAAGCAGGTTCTCCCCCCCCCCATTCTAAAAATGGGAGAGGGGTACTGAAATCAATTCGGACCTTTGATCAACGGACCAATTTAATAGCCAAACAGTTCTCTTTTATTATTGTTGTTATTACCATCATTATCATCATCATCATATCAACTACACATGCTAACTATATAATATGAAAGGGACAGACAGTAATAATAGTCAATCTATATATATATATATATATATATATATTAATATTAGTGTTCCTTATGACAGTTTATCATCTTGCAACACCCTCTGGTTAAAAATAAGACAGTCCAAGATGAAAAGCAAATATGTAAACCATGATTATCTGGTGTTGCTTATACGCCAAATTCTTATGAGTCGTCTGAAGGGAGGGGAGGGAAAGGGGAGGGAGGAGAAGTAAGGAGCAAAGGGGAGGAGAGAAGAGGAGAGAGGAGAGGAGGGAAGGGGAGGAGGTAAGGAGCAAAGGGGAGTAGAGGGAGAGTAGAGGAAAGGAGGGGGAGAGAGAGAGGAGTAGAGGAAAGGAGGGGAGTAGAGAGAGATTGAAGGAGGGGAGGAGAGTAGAGGGGAGAGGGTGGACGGAGAAAGAAAAGATTTTAATAAACAATTAGAAGATTTAAAGTTATTGTTTACACAACACATGATACGCATGAACAAAGAGTTTTGCTTCACTGAGCATGGTTATCCTTGCTTAACACTAATCACAACATACCTCAGTTATTTCTCTCTTCGTTAATTCTACCTTCTAATGTATATAGATTATGGAATTTCAATAATATGAAAGTTTATTGGTTGGTTTTAAGGCAGGTCAACCATTGTTGGGTTATTTTATTATTATCTATTAATAATGGAGATTCGCTTCCAGTTTTTGTCTGTAACAAAAATTACGTCACTGCTTACGTCACACTACCTAAAATCATCATAACATAGAATAAATACACTCAAAATTTGAGCATGCAATGTTAGACAGTCCTCATTGGGTTTTTTAAACAAGTTTTAATAAATACATACCTGGTATTATCTATCTATATATAGTTTGTTTTATTTTAATATATATTTTAAGTTTACATTTCAATTTTTAAATTTTTTTACTCTTTAATAAATTTATTTTATTTTTTTACTCCTTTAATAAATTTGATTTTACTTTACTTATGATACAAACTCTCTGATATTAAATTTTCAACTCCCATCCCCTCAGGCAATATTTATTTTACGTCGCCCAGAGGGCATTTTTTTATTTTGCTAGTATTAATAATGGAGATTCGCTTCTGGGTTTTTGTCTGTAACAAAAATTACGTAACTGCTTACATCACATTACCCAAAATCGTCATAACATAGAATGAATAATTAATTTCGTTTTTGACCCAATTTTTCCTTACTGTGAAGAATTCTAGATATTGGTTGATTTTTGTTTTAATTATTAAATAATATCACTTAATTAGTAAAAATAAAATAAAAATTGTGTGTTTCTTAGTTAGAAACATATTAATGTGTCTGCGAGATTTCAAATCAGAATGACATCTCTTTTCAGAGTTATAAGTCGACATGTACATACCAGAAACATTCTTTTATATATATAGATGTGACATTTGCATGTTGCTTAACCATCAGGGTTTTATTGTGAAACTCAATTTTGGAAAAGAAAAAAAAACTTAAAATTACAAGAAATGTAAAAAAAACTCAGCACGCCAGACCCAGCTTTGTTTAAAAACACATGTAAAGAGCTATTCTATTTTTTGAATGTAATAGGTATTAAAAAATGTATTTTTAAGTTCAAAGTGATATTATATATTTAAATTAATACTATATATGTGTATACATGCAGTATTAAAATGAAAATGTTAAATAATTTTGTCGTAAATATTTTTAAAACAAAAAAAAAATAAATAAATGCTATCCCCATCTCTTAGTATTATCTGCGTTATTCGGACTATTGTCCCTATCTTCATTGTTATTTGTACAACGTTTCGGCCAAAATGCTCTCCAGCCTTCTTCAGGTATTTCTTGTCGGACTTGGGAACCTTCTTTTCGAACTCGGGAACTTTCTTGTCGTAATCGGGAGCCATCACGGAACTTTGAACCTAACCAGAGTCCGAGAAGGTTCCCGAGTCTGACAAGAAATACCTGAAGAAGGCCTGAGGGCATATCGTCCGAAACGTTGTACAAATATCAATGAAGATGGGGACAATAGTCCGAATAACGCAGATAATACTAATCTTCAAGCCTCACCTATCTCTTATTCTCTAAATAATGTGTTACAGCATAGAGATACATACAATTTGAGTGCAGAATCAGAAAGAACACACAATTTTACATAAGAATACAAAGTTTTATCGAAATTGCTCCAAAAATAAAGAAATGGTTAAAAAAAAAAAAAACAAACATTGTGAATTTCTTATTTTGAATTGGTCCGTGATTTGACATTTTTTAAACAAAATCATGTCCACTTTTGTACCCCCAATTTCGAGGCTTTAAATTCTCATAACTTTTGAACCACTGGGGATATTTGCATAATTCAAACAGTTCTGAACTCCATTTACACAGCTCTATATTACTAACATGATTAAATAACAATAACCTCAAAAAAAAAATAAAAATAAACTGCGAATGCTAGGACTATAGTAATAATCCAATTATCAAGCCTCATCTCAAAAATTCAGAGAAATGGGACAATAGTCCGAATAATCCAAATTATCAAGCCTCATCTCAAAAATTCAGAGAAATGAGGACAATAGTCCGAATAATCCAAATTATCAAGCCTCATCAAAAATTCAGAGAAATGAGGACAATAGTCCGAATAATCCAAATTATCAAGCCTCATCTCAAAAATTCAGAGAAATGAGGACAATAGTCCGAATAATCCAAATTATCAAGCCTCATCTCAAAAATTCGACAATATTAGCCTCATCTCAAAAATTTAAATAATCCAAATTATTCAAGGAAAAAACAATAGAGCCTTGTCTAAAAAATTCAGAGAAATGTGGACAATAGTCCGAATAATCCAAATTATCAAGCCTCATCTCAAATATTCAGAAAAACGTGGACAATAGTCCGAATAATCCAAATTATCAAGCCTCATCTCAAAAATTCAGAGAAATGTGGACAATAGTCGATCCAAATTATCAAGCCTGTCTAAAAAATTCAGAGAAATGTGGGACAATAGTCCGAATAATCCAAATTATCAAGCCTCATCTCAAAAAATTCAGAGAAATGAGGACAATAGTATAATCCAAATTATCAAGCCTCATCTCAAATATTCAGAAAAGACAATAGTCCGAATAATCCAAATTATCAAGCCTCATCTCAAAAATTCAGAGAAAGACAATAGAAAGACAATAGTCCAATAACAAATTATCAAGAAATTCAGAGAGATTAATAAATAATCCAAATTATCAGCCTCATCTCAAAAATTCAGCGAAATGAGGACAATAGTCCGAATAATACAAGTCTTAATATATTGATAATAAATCAAGTCTCTTTCTGTTAGTATTTCATGTAACAATGGCAGGTGTACTTTCACAGAATATAAAAAAAGATTTCTAATCTCATCTTTGTAGTCGTGTGCAGTGAGGGTTTGTGTTTTATAGGCGAATTCCTGTGGTACAAATACAAATAAAGAATTTGTTGTTGAACATTTCACACACACACACACACACACACACACACACAAAAAAATATCCTATAAACACGAAGGCAATAAATGTCTCTGAACATTCGACTTTAAAGTTATTGGAAGAAGAATTATTTTTCTCAACTTGTGTTTTATGTGAGAAACTGGTTACCGAAAAAACTATTCAGGCTTGTACGAACTTGTTAGGGGAAAAGTCTTCTAATATGTTTAATGTCTACTCTTCAAAGTATTAAAAAATTTTTGGGTCATATGACCTTTAGGCACCCCTTTTGATCTCGATTGGAAGTGCGTGGTGTAATGGTTAAAGTCATGAGAAATGGACTCGTCGACCAGAGTTCAAATCCTGGATGTGGTAATTGCATTTCACTTAGCGCTAATACCCTTGGGAAAGGTATGAATCCTACTCTCCCTCCAGCTATGGATAAATAGTAGGGCATGGCTCTTTAACTTGGTTAGGCAACGGTCTAAGAGAAGGAAAACTGAATTCAAACCTGTTGAACTCCGCTTAAGAAATTGACTTGGTGTCACATCCTGCTCGTGCGGAGGGGTTGGTAAATATATATTTGATCTCGATTAAGAAAGGACATGTTTTTCATTTACACCATCAATATCCGGTTGTTTTAACAGACGATTTTTAGATTTTCTTTTTTTAAAATTATAAAACTAACCCCTGGCCTAACCCCTAACAAACAACCGGATATTGACAGTGTAAAGGAAAAACGTCCTTTCTTAATCGAGATCAAAAAGGGGTGCCTAAAGGTAATATGGTCCAAGGGTAATGTGAGGGTTTTGGTTTGGTCTGTTTTCCAGCATATCAACCTCGGTGGGTTATTTAATGCCAACTAAATTTTTGGGTTCAGTGGTAAGTAAAGACATTGGGGTGACCTAAAGTCGGTATCAGCCAATCAATGATGGAGTCTATCCCCTTTTCACTAACACTAGATCAAAGAGATTAATTTAGCGTCTGAAGTGGAGCACCACACCTATCATCAGATCCTTACTTTACCGCACAGATACCTGTGCTACTCATACGCTGAGTTGGCGAGGGCCAGTATCGAATTAGGAACCTTGTGGTTTCTAGCCGAATGCTCTACCAACTGAGTAGAAAACAAATGTGTGTGTATATATATATATATATATATATATATATATATATATATATATATATATATATTTTAACTATTGTTTAATTGTTCATATTTTTTGAGTCCAATCCGGCTTTTATTTTTGGTTTGTTTTGTTTTACGTCATATCAACCTCAGTGGGTCATTTAATGCCGATAAAGTTTTGAAATAAATCAATTCTTAATGGATAATACAATTTTTTATAAATACATTTTTCTATTTAACCCATAGATGGGACCCTAACAGGTACTACCAATCCGGGTCAGAGTGGACCAGGAAGCAATGGTGATGAAGGGGTACTCCACATTCTCCAAACCTCCAAAACTGGAACCTCACCATCAGATAGAGTTTAACGTCTTTCCCAGGACATGTAGACCCTCAGCCACTGCCTTCTAGCACCCATATGATAAAAAGGGTTGGGGCATTTTTTAAAAACTCCCCTTATTATTGAACGACCCTCGTATCTATTACAATTTTACAACTACTAGACTAGCTGTCTGGGGTGGGGGTGGGGAAATTATGCTGTTTATAAAGAGTAATTTTCTTTCTAATTGAAAGTCTAGTTAAAAAAAAAAATTGGCACCAGACAGGATATATACATACAAACACACACATATATATATATATATATATATTATATATATATATGTAAAAATGGAAAAGGAATTGAATCCGACACTATGAGGAAAAATGAGTAAAGAAAAGAAAAGTAAATGGATAAAATGAATTTAATCGATATCACTTACACATGTGTTTCGGTCAGTTTATGTGTGTGAAAATATTTTGCACACATACAAGAATCGACTTTCATCAGAGTGAACATTTATTTTTATGAAAAAATTTGTTGGGAAAAAACAACAGAGATTTTTGGAAATATTCGAAAATCGAATTTTTTTAAAATTTGGAACGCTGAGAAATAGCTAAGATAAACCGTTATGATTAGGATATTTGTTTTTTTGTTTTTCTAGGGGTTATGGTACAAAATAGTTTTTTATTGTTACAAAAAATAAATAAAATAAAAAATAAAGTGTTATTATTTATCAATAACATGTTGAACATTTTTCTGAGCTTAATGTTTTGAAAAAGAAAAAAAAAAAAAAAAAAAAAAAAAAAAAAAAAAAAAAAATCAGTTTATGTTTTGAAAAAAATGGTAGGTGTGGCGCTCCACCTCAGATGCCAAAACAATTTCCTTGGTCTAGTGCTATTGAAAAGAGGATAGACTCCCTCGCTGACTGGCTGATACCGACTTTAGGCCACCCCAACGACTTTACTTATATATATATATATATATATATATATATATATATATATATACAAACACACACACACACGCATATTATATATATACACACACACATTATATATATATATATATATATATATATAAAGTAAAGTCAGCAAGGGAGTCTATCCCCTTTTCAAAAGCGCTAGACCGAGATTGTTTTAGCATCTGAGGTGGAGCGCCACACTTACCATCAGCTCCTTTACCGCACAGATCCCTGTGCTACTCATACGCTGAGTTGGCGAGGACCGGTATTGAACTAGGAACCTTGTGGTATCTAGCCTTACGCTCTACCGACTAAGCTAACCCAGATACATACACACACACAAATATATATGTATATGGCACTATACAGGATCCAAGAGCGTCTACCCACTTCAGCACAATTTGATGGCACATATTTCAAAAAGACACAAGTTTCAAACACAAAGCCACTTTGTACTATTGACGAAATCAGAAATGGATATATTAACCTTGAATTTTTCCTCCCCTCACCTCAAGGGGATTTAGAAAAAAAAAAAAAAAAAAAAAAAAAAAAAAATATGGCTCATGGCCATTTCAAAGTGGGTTAAGAGCGGAGGCAGACCCCACTTAATATT
Source organism: Doryteuthis pealeii (assembly GCA_023376005.1). Lineage (NCBI taxonomy): Eukaryota > Metazoa > Mollusca > Cephalopoda > Myopsida > Loliginidae > Doryteuthis > Doryteuthis pealeii. Next base: position 1,456,287 of record CM042180.1, read on the forward strand.
TTAATTTTGTTGAATTAGTCAATTTTGAAGTTCTTAAAAAGGTCAACTTAACCAAATTGCAATGAAAGAATTTCTTGTTATTGTTAAGTGGGCTGGGAAAATCTCAATGGCATATATATATATATATATATATATATATATATATATATATAAATAAATTTTTTTAGAAAAAACAAAAGATGTTATTAGTTTTGCTGACAGATCTGTTTCGACCTTTTAATAAAGCGGTCTTTTTCAAAGCAATTATGTTTATGAGGAAAGACAGAATAAATAAACCGTTAATCACGAGGTACAAACAAACACTCTCGTTCAGTGCCGGAATTTTTTAAATTTTGAAAATGCGTATTTTCTATTCATAATACTGTCGGATTCATTTCCATTTACTTCATATCTTATTATAATGGAGATTGTGTGCTTTTCTGTCTGTAACCGAAACTATATCACTACTCAAGTCACAATTCCCTTTGTTATTTACGTCACATTCTCCATGATTTTATTATTTATTTAAACCTCAATTTCTAATAAAATTGTTTTACATTATTAATATTGTTAATCATATCTACAAATGAATAATCTGCAATTGTATTTATATATACACTAAAATAGCAGTTTACAGTGTGAACAGGAAGGCTTATTTGCATATTGAAATTAAAAATTTGATTTTAATAAATATGTGCTTAGTGTTATTGATTTTTAATCGTATGGTTTTATCTTAATGAATATGATCAAAAATCTCTTCAATAAATCTTAAAAGAAACCGATTAACGAGAAGAAATAATTCTGATATTATTCTTTACTTCCTATTTTAACTAAGTTATTAAATTAGGAAAATTTAGCAATGAAAGACGAGAGTGATAGAAGAGTAAGTTTCAATTGTTCTATTTTTCGATTATACACCCCTCTGATTCAAATCATTTTATCTGCATTCTTATTTAGTTTCATTAGCCTTTCTAATTTAATATATTCTATTACATTAAAACTTGCACCCAGAGGGTGCATATATTTGCTAGTATATATAAGAAAGTAATCTGTCTAAATATGTAATTTTTATCCATTGAATTATTTTTTACAGCGAGTTAAAATGATATTTTGCTTCAAAAAAACGAAAACATAAAATATGACATTTTTTAAAGACTAATTTTTACACACTACTGTTTTTTTAGTGGATAATCTTTAACAATATTCTTGAAATTTTACACTCAATTAGAAAACACCTGGAAGTACAAACAGGACCTTTTTTTGTTTCTAGGTCCCATGGAAGCGAAATACAATAGAACAAATTTGAAGGCAATTTCTTTAAAAATATAAGAGAAGCAAAAAGAAAAAAAAGAAAAAGCACTATGCCAGTAATAGAAGACAGACTGAGGATTATTTCCATATATAATGTGTGAAATAAAAATGATTGTATACCGTCAGGGATTTTGCTCAAAGTTTTAATTTTGAAAAGAAAACCGTCAAATTTACTTGATTTTCAAATGTAAACAATCTCTCGTAATGTTGACCTTATCAGCTTACAAAAGGTAATTACTAGCATATTTCGGGCCAATTTTAAAAAATATGGTAATTTATGAGGAAGTGTGTCCCGGTCTCCCGCCTCAAAAACCGCTACCCGGTGACTATCAAAATAACAAACCCAGACTCGTCGGAATTCTTGTTTATTTATCGTAATTTGTTGCAATTCTTGTTTAGATATGAAGAATGGATTTATATAGTTTTGAGACTGAGATAGATAGATAGATAGATAGATAAACAAACAAAATAATATAGATAGATATTTTCGACAAGTAAATGTATTTGGGGGGGGGTCGCTTTTTTTTGTTGTAATTCTGTTTATTTTAAACTAAAAACAAGACATTAAACAAACCTGATTAAAAAAAAATTCTCAGTATTTAAAGTAATATAGATAAATATGAACAAATTGAGATAGATAGAAGATATAAAGATGGATAGTTTTGAATAGACTGAGCTGGGTCGTTATTTTAATAGTCACCGGGCAGCAACCTTGAGGCAGGAGACCTGGGACGCACTTTCTCATAAATTACCAAAAATATTTATATGGTTGGAAAGAATATTAAAATATTCTTTCTGAATAATAAATTTTTCATGTGTTTTTAATCCATTGAATTATCTTTTACAGCGAGTTAAACGGTATTTTGTTTAAATCGGCTGAAAATGAGTGATAGAAATTTTGTTCGGTCAAATTTTCTGTGTTATTTTTTTTTTGTAAAAATCAAAGTGGTTAATCTTATTAATATTCTTGAAATTTTACAATTAAATAGGGGACACTTAACTACAAGCAAAAATTTGTTTTTTTCTTTTCTGACCTTTGGGAGTGAAAATACAATAGACCAAAATTAAAAGCGATTTTTTTAAAAAATTTAAGATAAGCAAAAAAAAAAAAAAAAAAAAAAAGCACTAGGTGTCAAATACTAGACAGCCTATGGATTATTTCCATATAAAATGTGAAATAAAAACGATTACCTTATTTTCGTTAGGAATGGGTATGTTTTGAAATATCCGGTTCTTTGTTTGATTGTGTTACGATTTGAGATGACACCGGAAATAAAGATTTTGTATTTGCTTTGGAACTTTGGATTTTGAAAAAAAAATCCCTCAAATTTAGTTGTCTCTTCCGTAACGTAAACAACTTTTCAACTAGACATCGTTTATCACAGACCGTAAAGTTTAAATAGTGATTCATCGCTTATTTCTGGTCCAGTTTTAAAATATTTATATGGTTGGAAATAAAAATAAATTAATCTTTCTAAATATGTAAATTTTATGTGTTTTTAACAATTGAATTATTTTTTATGTCAGTTTCAATTTTGAAAAAAAAAAAAAAAAAAAAAAACACTTAAAATTACAAGAAAATGTACTGCAGACCGGTTTGTGTAAAAACATTTGTAAATAGGTAATCTATTTCTTTTATGTAATTCAACATAAGCATTCAGAAATGTATTTTTTAAGTTCAAAGTGATGTTGTATATCTAAATTAATATTACTAGCAAATATATGCACCCTCCCGGTGCAAGTATTTAAGTTTAATGTAATGAAATAAGTATTAAATTAGAAAGTCTAATAAGAAGTCAGATAAAAAGATATGTAAGACAGTGGGGGTATAATAGAAAAATAGAAATGAAACTTACTCTTCCATCACTCCCGTCTTTCATTGCGAATTTTACTTATTTAACTATTTAGTTAATTAGGGAAATAAAGAATAAAATGACAGTTATTTTTTCTTTTTAATGGATTTCATTTAAGATCATTGGAGAGATTTTGCTTATATTCATTAAAATAAAACCAAACAATTAGAAATCAATAATACTAAGCACATTATTAATAAATTCACATTTTTAATATCAATATGCAAATTAGCCTTCCCATTCACACTGTAACCGCTATTTTTTATGTATATATAAATACAATAGCATGTTATTTGTAGTAGGTATGGACAACACTAATAAAAAGTGAAGCAATTTTATTAATAATTGAGGTTTAATATAAAATAAAATCATGGAGAATGTGATGTAAATAACAAAGGAATTGTGACTTGAAGTAGTTAATATAGTTTCGTTACAGACAGAAAAAACACACAATCTCCATTATAATAAGATATATGTGTATACATGCAGTATAAAAAGAAAATGTTGAATAATTTTGTGGTAAACTTTAAAAAACACAAAAATCTTGATATCCCTACATTTTATCCCCAAATATTGGGTTCTTAGCATAAAATTTAAGTCCAGAATAAAAAAGAACATAAACTTTGCATTCTTATGTAAAATTGTATCAAAATTGTTTAAAAATAAAGAAATTTGAAGTAATTACTGAATTTCTTGTTCTGAAATGTTCATGAGTTGACAGATTTTTTTATCAAAATCATGTCCACTTTGTACCCCCAATTCGGGGCTTTAAATTCTCATAACTTTTAAACCACTGAGGATATTTGTATTAATTCAACAGTTCTGAACTCCATTTACAAAGCTCTATATAAGTAACTAAATAACAATAACATCAAATAAAAAAATCAACTGAGAATGCTATGTGTAATGATGCTACGGATGTTAGGTGTTGAGAGGTCGGGTGGGTCATATGCACTAGAAGATGTAGCAAGTCATATACAAATGGTAAATGGTAGTAGAATTTATTATGATGTGTGTGTGTGTTTATTATTCTTTCTTCTTTTTTTTTTTGCTAAGTGTCGTCTTGCTGTCTTTTTGGTCTATAGCTCACCAATATGAAATGTTCCCTGTTGAAGCAAGAACTCAATCCAACACCCTGAAGAAGGTCTAGTAGACCGAAACGTTATAACATCAACATCACTAACCACATATAACATCCTTTGTACAACATCCATGTTTGTCTACCTTTCTCCACACGCACATCATATATATATATATATGTGTGTGTGTGTGTGTGTGTGTGTGTGTGTGTGTGAAGAGATGGATGATCTGCGTATGTAGTATATTAAGAAAATTGAAAAAAAACAGGTTTAAATAAGTTTGGTAAGTTACCGATGCTGCAGTGTTTCGATCTATTAATAGTATCTTCAGGGCATTTGTTGATATAAGGAAAGGGTAATAAAAAAAATTCTTTATCACAGAATAACGAGAAAAACTGCGATAGTCCTTGTTATCAACCTGTTTCAAAGTTTGAAGAAAGAACGCTGGAAAGGTGAACGGTTGGAAATATGACGTCAAATTTCTCTTTTCACACTCATACTCACACCATAAAGGAAATATTTGACGTCATATTTCCAACCGTTCACCTTTCCAAGCGTTCTTTCTTTCAACTTTGAACAGGTTGATAAACAAGGACTATCGCAGTTTTTCTCGTTATTCTGTGATAAAGAATTTTTTTATTACCTTTCCTTATAATCAACAAATGCCCTGAAGAAGATCTAATGAATAGATTGAAACACTGCAGCATCGGCCAATAAACTTACCACTCACTATATTTAATTTCTCAATGATACTACATCTTTTATATATAATTTATATATATATATATTATATAATATATATATATATATATATATATATATATAGCATAGTAGGGAAAGAACATATGAAGATGAGAGATAAAATAATAAGTCTGCTAGAAGATATGAAATTTGGCGCCACCAATATTGACATAGAAGGAATTAAGAAAGACCTTTGCTCCAGTAGCGGACTCAAAATGTCTGGTGACTAGATATGAATATAAATGGATATTAATTTATATATATTTCAACATTTTTTGTCTCATCAGTCGGTCTTTGTTGTTTTAAACACCTCCCATTCAGTCTCACAGGTGGGATTTTCCAGTTTTCCTTATTTATGCTAGCTAATATAAGCAACATCCAGGTGCATGTATTTAAGTTTTAATGTAATAAAATATCATATTAAATTAGAAAGGCTAATGAAACTAAATAAGGAATGATTTCAAATATTTTATCTGAGGCATATAATCAAAAAATAAAACAACTGAAACTTACTCTTCATCACTTCCGCCTTTCATTGCTAAATTTTTTAAAGTTTATTTAGTTAAAATCAAAAGAATAAAATGACAGCTATTTCTTCTTGTTTAATCGATTTCTTTTAATATTCATCCACGAGATTTTTGCTCATATTCATTAAGATAAAACCAAACAATTAGAAATCAATAATACTAAGCATATATTTATTAAAATCAAATTTTATAATCAATATACGAATTAGCCCTTCATCACTATAAATGCTTATTTTGTTGTATAATTAAATACAATTGCATGTTATTAGTATGTTGATATGTCCAACATATCAGACTTTCGGTTTCGATCAGGGCCGAGTGCAGTGGCTCTGGACCTTAATAGTAATAGCGTGATCCCTAGGGGATATCCCCCCCCCCCCGGCAACACCTGGCCCTCTTGGGCAGGCTGGGTTTATTGCCCAGCGCCTGAGGCGCCCCTTGAGGGGAATGCCAAAGGATACGCAATTTTTTTCTTCCCACCATAGGCTTCGGCTTGTGGGTGGGCCCACGTTTAAAACGAGGCCTGCTGTGCCAGCCCATACAAGTGGGTATGAGGCAAATACCTCTAACTCCGGTTTAACCTGTGGGTCCGGTGGCTTTGGCCCTAGACCTACAAGCTAACACGTTGATCATAGGGGGCCATCCCACCACACCAACGCCCCCTTGATTTAAAGAGGACAGGCTGCGGGTTTATTGTCAAGTACTGAGGCCGCGCCCGAAATGCCGACGGGATCAATGCATTTTTTGCACCCACACCAACGGGTCTTGGCATGTGGGCGGTCCCACATTAATAGGGCCTTGTGCCTAACCTGTGTACGTGGTAAATATCCTAGTATGTGATATGGCCAACGTATTAATAATGTTAAACAATTTTATTAATAATTGAGGTTGATATATAAAAAATCAGAGAATGTGACGAAATAACTAAGGGAAATATGACTTGGGTAGTGATATAGTTCTTACAAAAGACAAATCCTACAATTCTCCATTAAAAGAGATATAATTAGAGACTATACCACTTAAACGGAATAGATAACCAATAGGAGTTGACATGCCATAAAACTAACCCAACCACTTAGAAAGAAAAATCAATAATGTATATTGTATCCTCAGCGATTTCCGACATGTATTGGCAATAATTTGATCTACCATCTGCTACACCAGACTGGTATTGATGACTCACACCATCTGTACTCACAACACAGACTCTAAAATATAATATATATTATAATATGTTGAAAATATAAAAAGGAAAGAAAGTATAGAATGGATAAGATAGGATATTTTAATCAATTTACTTACATGTTTTCCGGTCAGGAGTATATCCATGTGTACATTATTCAAACTATTATTATTAATAAAACAATGAAATGAAATGAAATTAAAATTTAAAAAAATAAAATATAAATAAATAAAAAAAAAAAATTTATAAAAAAATAATAAATAATAGTTTGAATAAATGCACACATGGATAAACTCCTGACCGAACACATGTAAGTTAAATTGATTTAAAATACATTCCTATTTATCTCCTTATACTTTTCTTTCATTTCATTTTTTCTCAACATACCGTCGGATTCCCTTCCAGTTTCTATCATAATATATATATATATATATATTAAAGATATCTGGTGTCCAACGGGAAAATTTTTTTTTTCTTTTTATCTTACATACGCGACACATGTATTCTTGATCTGTTATCTCTTCAGGCATTGAGTAATTATTTTGCAGAATATGTCTGATATTTAGATAGGTTGTGTGGTGTGTGTGTGGTGTTATATATAATATATATTATATATATATATATATATATTATATAGTGGAAATATTAATATAATGCTAACTGTATAGGTAACAACATCACACTAGCATTAGGCCCAAAAGGTGTTTTGTAAACTTTTACATCTATTACTAGAAGTGCTACTTGCGTCACCTAAGTAGAGGGGATTTTTTTTTTTAAGATTAGTCTCGCAGATCCATTATTATTTATCCCAAGAGAGATAGTGGCTGGTTGCCCCCCATAAAAATCCCACGGAAATATATAACAATATAGAATAAAGAAATTTCCATTCAATGATTTTTTTTTTTTTTTATTTTAAGACATAAATGATGCAATTAATTCAATAAATCAATATTATATTTCAAAGCGAAAACATACAAAAAAAAATAATAAACAAAATAACTGATTTTCCCCTTCTGTTTTTCAAATTTGAATTTTAAATATTATATAAATCAAATCTTAATTATTTTTCCTAAAAAAAAAAAAAAAAAAAAAAAAAAAAAAAGCCCTGGTGATATTTAATGTGTATATATATTTACTTTGTCATTAATCATTTTATTTCTGAAGTTTCCTCAGATATGCAGATACACACAACTCCCTTTATATATGTACTAGAAGCAGCTACCCAGTGCCTCCTGAGTAGAGGGGGGGGTAAAAAAATTAATCTCGCAGATCCATTATTGTTGGATATGAGAATCGATCCTCACAGGTGCCCATTAAAATCCCATGTAAAAAAAACGTTGCAATCCAGCCACTCAGAAAAGAAAAATTAATGTCTCCTATTTAAAATACTAAATGCACAAAAATCATCTAATTTTATTTTTCTAATTATCTTACCAAATTAAATGAAATCTTCATTATTTTTGCTCAAAAAACCAAGACCTATGTGTATATATATTACTTTGTTGCTAATTGTTTTATTTCGAAGTTTCCTCCAGACATACACATGCACACAACTGCCCTTATATATGTACTTAGAAGCGGCCACCGGCATCGCTGGGTAGAGGTGGGATTTTTTTAAATGTTAGTCCCATGGATCCATTATACTCAATCATGAGTTGGATCCTCGTCGGATGCCCCATTAAATCCCCATGTAAAAAGAAAGACCTTGCATTGATCCAGCCACTTTGAAATAAATGTTAATGTCTACTATTCAAAATATTAAATGCAAAAAAATATTCATTTCTGTTATCATTTAATTCTATTTTTTTTATCCTTTTCACAAATATAAATCAAATTCTTATTATTTTTGCTCAAAAACAAGCCTGGTGTTTATTTATATATATATTTACTTTGTTGTTAATTGTTTTATTTTCAAAGTTTCTCCGGACATACATACACACAAACTGCTCTCTTATATAATGTATAGAATGATATATAGATTATACAAAAGCTTAGTGAATCAATGATTGTTGCTAAAGGCTTTTTTCCTATTTAGTTCAATGACACAAAATTTATATACAAAATATTCCTTACTTCTAGGATTGAGTTGTGCTTGAACAAAATCTTAATTGTCTAATTTGCAATTAAGTTAAAAACACTGACCGCGCTTACTCACATCCTGCCTATCACTTTCTCCCTCTTATATCTCTTGTTTTGCTTATTGTTCTCTGTGTAGTGTAAAGACTGGTTGTTGTATCAATGTTGAATAGCCCAGTCTGCCTTACTATTTACCCATAGCTCTGAGAGAGACTAGTTGGATCTCAATCCTTTCCCACTGGTATTGGTGATAGGTGAAATGTAAACGGTTTCATCAGGATTTGAACTGAGGTCACAATAACCATTACACAACAAGAGCCTCAGTAAGTAAATACCAATTAGTAGGTACAGTAAGCAAACATAAGACCTATATACCAGATCAAGCAAGAACAATAGGTAAATGGACTCGGAACGTGACCGATATTTTGCAAGGTCGGGTTTGTTGAACAGACACATCCAGCATCTCGATAGGGGAGTCCCCGTTTAATGTAGTAGATAACAGGTTGGACTTGCAAGTATTTGAGTAAACAAGTGACTCCAGTCATGCTCTTATTTTCACTTTCTGATTAATACCCTTGAGAAAGGTATGAACCCCACAACCCTCCCCCAGCTATCGGGATAAAAGTACCACTACTATTCTTCTGCAAGAAGGGGAGTCCTTGTTGGTGTGTTGATAACCTGTTGGACTAATAAAATTATATAGAGTTATTCTATTTCTTGTTATGTAATTCAACATAGCAGTATCTTAAAAAGGTATTTTAAAGTCCAAAGTGATGTTATTTATATTAAATTAATACTACTAGCAAATATATGCACCCTCCGGTGCAAGTATTTAAGTTTAATGTAATAATGTATTAAATTAGAAAGGTATGACTAAATAAGATACAATAAAAGATTGACGGAGTTATAAAAGATGAACAGAGTAAAATACAAGGAGTTATAAAAAGATTGAAACAAGAGCTAAAAAGATTGAAAAGAGGGAGTTATAAAGATTTGAAAACGAGGGAGTATAATAAAAATGAAAATGAAACTTACTCTTCCATCACTTTCGTCTTTCATTGTTATTTTTTCTAATTTATATTTAGTTAAAGAGGAAGATAAAAGAATAAAATGACAGTTATTTTTCTTGTTAATGGATTTCATTTAAGATTCATTGAAAAGATTTTTGCTTATATTCATTAAATAAAACCAAACAGTTAGAAATCAATAATACTAAGCACATATTTATAAATTCATTTTTATATTAATATGCAAATTAGCCTTCCCGTTCACACTGTAACCGCATTTTGTTGTATATATAAATACTAATTGCATGTTATCAGTAGTAGACAAATTAACAGTATTAATAATGTAAGACAATTTTATTGATAATGAGTTTAATAAAAATAAAATCATGGAGAATGTGATGTAAATAACTAGGAATTGTGACTTGAGTAGGAATATAGTTTCGGTTACAGACAGAAAAAAACACAATCTCCATTATAATAAGATATATGTGTATTATTGCTCGTATTAAAATGAAAATGTTGAAATTTTTGGTAAACTTTAAAAAAATTTTTAAAAGAAATAATAACCCTACTTTTTATTCCCAAATAATGGTTCTAGCATGGAGATACATTAACTATTCATGTGCAGAATCAGAAAAGAACATAGAATTTTACAATAAGAATGCAAAGTTTTATCAAAATTGTTCCAAAATAAAGAAATGGTGAAGAAATTACTAATTTCTTGTTTAATTATATCATACGGGACTATTATTTTTTCAAAATCATGTCACTTTTGTACCCCAATTTCGGGCTTAAAATTCTCATAACTTTTGAACCACTGGATCATTTGCATAATTCAATCAGTTCTGAACTCCATTTACAAAGCTCTATATAACAACATGATTAAATAACAATAACTCAAATAAAAAAAAATTAACTGGGAATGCTATACCAATCAACTACTCGTTTATTAAACCTGCACGGTTGAGGCAAATCTAACTCCGATTTTCATAGAGACATCATTAATGATTCTATGTATCAACGATTTTGTCTATAAATTAAATACTCATTTATAAACTTACGCAATTCCTGAGGTTATTGTTATCTAAGAAGGGACATATGTTACAATTCATGAGAGGTCATGGATTGTGAACTGAGCTAAGAATTTAAATTGAAGTCTGTCGATTTAGAATCAGGGAGTCTATGGAAAAATACCGGGACTGTTGGTAACCCTTGACCCTTAAAGTGAAGAGCTGATGATAGATGTGGCGCTCCACCACAGACGCTAAAAATAATCTCCTTGGTCTAGCACTTATGAAAAGAGGATAGACTCCTTCGTTGTTTGGCGGATACCGACTTTAGGCCACCCCAACGACTTATAAGTTTTTCAAGCTCCTAACTGGAAAAGGCATGTTAATTATTTAATTGGCTATTATCTATAGGGAGAACGGAAGAGAGGTCTTCCAGTCAAGAAGCAGGGAGAAGATAAAGATGTAGATAAAAGAAAAAAGGAAAACGGAAGCGGAGTCTTCCGGTGAAATAAAGATAAAGAAACATATATGTCCGTTATCAGATCAAACAATAAAAATGCGTGGGCATATTTATTGAATAAAAAGGCCAGCAGATGATGGGTCAAGTCAGTCCCCAGCGAGCAGCCGAGAAGGTAACCTCATCATCTCCCGTATCAACCACCCTCAGAAGTTCATTGTGAACACTCATCACCCCTCACCACCCACGAAAATAAAGACGGGTCCCATTTTTATATATACGTGTGGTTTTATTGAATTCCACAGTAGTCGGCTATACAACACACTGAATGCACACAAACTGTGACTCTTTCTGGCTCTCTTTTCTGTCGAGGCTACTCTCCTCTCTGCCTCACCCTTCTCTGTGCCTTGCTTAACGTTAAGACACCAGGCCGCTCTATTTTTTTGCATCTACCTTCCACGGGTTTGTGTCAATATGGCACATCCTCATAGCTCTCCTGTAAACATCTTTAAATCGTAGGTGTGGTCTACCAACCAATTGGGAGCCTTTCACTAATTCGCCGTACAAAAGATCTTTTGGGATGCGTCCATTTTCCATTCTCCTGACATGTCCAAGCCAACAAAGTTTTAACTAGTATATATATATATATATATTCCTAATAAGTTTATTATAAGTCTAATAAGTTTTCCAAGCTCCTAACTGGAGAAGGGCATGTACTACTATGAAAAAATAAATAAATAAAATTTTTAAAATGACAAAAAAGACGTCTTTGTTGTAATACAAAGACCTCTAGTTTTTTTTCCCCTCCCACTCAACATTGACCAAAAGTGCCGATTGATGTAAGAAGACGGTGGGAATTATTTCGGACTTTTTTTTTTTTTTTTTTTTTTTTTTAATTCGGTCCGCTCACCACTCACCCACACCGACTGCAGAGATTTTTTCAGGTTCTACCCTTTCTTTCACCATTCTCTTGTTCTACTTGACGTTTGAAGACCTGTCATTTGCCAGCCTCCTAAGTGATAAACCTTGTCCGAATACAGTGCATATATATATATATATATATATATATATAATATATATATATATATATATATATATATATATATGAAAGTTTGGGTAGTGATGACCAAGTAATGGCACTTGGTGACTGACAATTTCACACCTATGCCTTATATGTACACGTATATACATCCATGCGTCTATGTGTACATGTATGTACAGACCACACACATACGTTGGTATAGAGATACCACACAGACACGTACATACACGGATAAGTATACACATACAGACACATACTTAGACACACACCATAGACACACACAAGTATACACACACATCACACATACAAGTATACACACACATCACACACACAAGTATACACACACATCACACACACAAGTATACACACAAGTATACACACACATCACACACACAGTCTACACACACATATGTACACACACACACACAAATGTACACACACACACACACACACAAATGTACACACACGTATGTACACACAACACACACACACAGACACAGACAAAATGTACACATGTATGTACACACACACACACACAGACACAGACAAAATGTACACATGTATGTACACACACACACACACACACAAAAGTATACACACACACACACACACACACACACACACACAGACACATACATACTAATTTATATATATATATTTGGTCCACAAAGAAAATGTCCTAAGCAGCTGTTAGAAGAGACCTTTGAGATCTGCTATTGATTATAATTGCTGATGCGACTTGTTATTCCCCGCCAATTGTCTCTAATCATCATCAGCATCATTATCATCATTCTTGTTAATAAATGAATGTAATGACGTGAACAAAAAGAAAGATTCCTTGCCAGGTTCTTTCGACAGATTGGTGCCACTTTCAGAAACGTCTTAGAAGGTTGGCACCAGACATTGCGACCAGAATAGACAGTGGGATGCCTTGGTGGAATATCGGTTATTTCCTAGTAACATGAGTGACACAGAATAAACAGTACCCAAATTATTTATTTTCCCATTAAACTAACCATAAACCCCAACATCTAACCCTTGTTGGACTTTAAAAAAAAATAAAAAAATAAAAAAAATTAACAGTTTTATTACAAAATTTGCGGGTTCTGTTTTTTTCTGGGTCACCCTGTAATATGTTACTCAACTAGGTTTGGTTTGGTTTGTTTTGTTTTACGGCATATCAACCTCGGTGGGTCATTTAATGCCGACAAAGTTTTGAAATAAATTCATTCTTAATGCATAATACAATTTTGTTTATAAACTTATGTTTTTCTATTCAACCCATAGATGAGACCCTAACAGGTACTACCACTCCGGGTCAGAGTGGACCAGTGAGCAATGATGATGAAGGGGTGCTCCACATTCTCCAAACCTCCAAAACTGGAACCTCACCATCAGATAGAGTTTAACGTCATTCACAGGACATGTAGGCCCTCAGTCACCGCCTTCTAGCACCCATATGATAAAAAGGGGTTGGGGCTTGCCATAAGGGAAATAGGGTTGGGAAAATTATATAGGTGCTAGGGCTTGATGTGACCAACCGATTGATCATAGGGGGCCTCTCCGACCACCCGTCTAGCCCAAGATAGGGCCAAAGTGGAGTATTGTAAGTCATGAACTGCTCAGCCACCTGGGTTCTATCCTTAAGCACCACAGGTCGCCACCCCAGTTTTTTTTATGAACTCCTGTTTTTCTATTTAACCCATAGATGGGAACTTAGATGCTGATAGCTTTTTGATTCAATGAGTCCTAGGACACATATTTGCTTTGAATGGGTCCCTGGGAAAATTTATGGGTCCCAACTGAAGTTTCTTAATAGATTGTAGGGTTTTTATTTATGATCAGGGGAAACAACAAAAGCCATCTAACTCCTACCTTGTAACCTATCCTGTGTAATTCATTTCTAAGAAACAATTGGAATGTATATATTGTTAGCTTGAAATAGTGAGGGAAGAAAAAAGAAAAACACTGGGATGCATGGATATGATTTTACTGTGTCCTTTTAGATTTTTGTGAGTCAGGGACGAAGGATGCGTACCTATCAGCATCTCTGCCCTCTGGTTAAAAACGAGACGGTCCAAATCGTCTATTTATTTATGATCTGGGGAAACAACTAAAGCTGTCTAACCCCTATCTTGTAACCTATCCTGTGTAATTCATTTCTAAGAAAATATTGAAATGTATTTACTGTTAGCTTGAAATGGTGAGGGAAGAAAAAAGAAAAACACTGGAATGCATGGATATGATTTTACTGCGTCCTTTTAGATTTTTGTGCGTCAGGACATGTACCTATCAGTATCTCTGTATCTTGATCACTTATTCACAAAAGCTGAATTGGGACACAAGGCAATAAGTATGGTGCACTCAGTGAGATGCAAACTCAGAAAGTCTAAACCCCTCCTCACTGTGGCAGTGTGGTTGTTGAAGTTAGTATACTTGAACAACAACAATTTTAACAATTTCAATACGTGCTGTGTTATATGGTTTCAAGTAACTATTCTTAATAAACAATTATAGCTTCAAGTGTGCATATTTAACAACCCCTCCACACAAGCAGGATGTGACACAAGGTCATTTTTATGCGGAGTTTAACAGGTTTGAATTCAGAATTTTCCTTCTCCAAAACTGGTTGCCTAACCAAGGTTAAAAAGCCCAGTGTGCCCTGCTTTTTACCTATAGTTAAAGAGCAGGTGGATGCATACCTTTCCCAAGTGTATTAGTGCTATGTGAAATGTAGACTTGAGGTAGATTTGAACTCAGATCGACAAGTCCATTTCCTACGACTCTAGCCATTACACCACATGCCTCCACTATAGCTCCAAGTGTATATGTGCATCTAGAGAGAGAGAGAGAGAGAGAGAGAGAGAGAGAGGCAGAGAGAGACATACAATAAACATAGGTTCATAAATACAGAGAAATTATTAGGAAGTTGATCACATTAACAGAATTCTCCAGCCAAACCCACAGTTAATAATGTAAATATTGGGATCTTCTTTCCAAGCAAGTGTGTGTGTGTATATATATTTATATATATAGATATAGATATATATATATATAGAAGAGAGAAAGAGAAAGAAAAAGAGAAAGAAAGAAAGAAAAAAAGAAGAAAGAAAAAAGAAAGAAAAGAAAAGAAAGAAAAGAGAAAGAAAGAAAGAAAGAAAGAGAAAGAAAGAAAAGAAAAGAAAAGAAAGAAAAGAAAGAAAAGAAGAAAAGAGAAAGAAAAAGAAAAAGAAAAAGAAAAAAGAAAAAAGAAAGAAAAAAGAGAAAGAAAGAAAAAAGAAAGAAAAAGAAAGAAGAAAAGAAAGAAAAAAGAAAAGAAAGAAAAGAAAGAAAAAAGAGAAAGAAAGAAAAAAGAAAGAAAAAAGAGAAAGAAAGAAAAAAAGAAGAAAAAAGAGAAAGAAAGAGAAAGAAAGAAAAAGAGAAAAAGAGAAAGAAAGAGAAAAGGAAAGAAAAAGAGAAAGAAAGAGAAAGAAAAAAAGAAAAAGAAAGAGAAAGAAAGAAAAAAGAGAAAGAAAGAGAAAAAAGAGAAAAAGAGAAGAAAGAAAAAAGAGAAAAAAGAAAGAAAGAAAAGAGAAAAAAGAGAAAGAAAGAAAAAAGAGAAAGAAAGAAGAAAAGAGAAAGAAAGAAAAAGAGAAAGAAAGAAAAAAGAGAAAAGAGAAAAAGAGAAGAAAGAAAAAGAGAAAGAAAGAAAAAAAGAGAAAGAAAGAAAAAGAGAAAGAAAGAAAAAAGAGAAAGAAAGAAAAAAGAGAGAAAGAAAGAAAAAGAGAAAGAAGAAAAAAGAGAAAAGAAAAGAAAAAGAGAAAGAAAGAAAAAAGAGAAAAGAAAGAAAAAAGAGAAAGAAAGAAAAGAGAAAGAAAGAAAAAAAAGAAAGAAAAAGAGAAGAAAGAAAAGAAAAAGAAAGAAAGAAAGAAAGAAAGAAAAGAAAGAGAAAGAAAAAGAAAGAAAAAAAAAAGAAAGAAAGAAAAGAAAAAAGAAGAAAGAAAGAGAAAGAAAAAAAAAAGAAAAAGAAGAAAGAAAGAGAGAGAAAGAAAAAAAGAAAAAGAGAGAGAGTGACATACAATAAACATAGATTCATAAATACAGAGAAATCATTAGGAACATGATCACATTAACAGGATTATGCACCCCCCCCCCCCAGTTATTTATGTAAATATTTCTGTCTTCTTTCCAAGCAAGTGAGAATAATATTGTCCAAACATTAAAGCCAGGTTACAAGGTGCCCATGGAATGTGAAAATGAAAGAGGAAGTCCCTCTTCAAATAGATATTTTCAGGAATTAGATAAAAAGAAAACAAATAGAAAACAAACAAAAAAAACATAAACACTGTTCAGGTTGTTGCATATCCACCCAAGTCCTGAGCAACGAGCCTAATAATATTTACTTTTATCTGACTGTTTGCCAAATATACTATTTGCTTAGTAACACTAAGTTTGGTAGAGTCCATACCAACCAACAGCTTTTTTTTTTTTTGTTGCCTTTCACTATCACACCCCCCCTTGCCCCGTTATCCTTTGCATTAAGGCAGGTGTCCAAAATCTTTAACAAAGAGGGCCTAATTTGATAAAGTGAAAATGCCCAAGAGAGTCTATCCTCTGTTCATTAGCAATTATATATACTAGCAGGCACAAGTATCTAAGTTTAGATGAATCTCATACTATCATGTAGCAAGTCAATAAAAAGTGGAATATAAATAAGTTTCAAAACAAACGAAGAATGTGGGAATGGCAAGCTAGTGTAATGGTTAGAGACTTCACCCGTGAGCTTGACAGTCGAGGTTTCGAGTCACACGCGGAGCAGTCTCCCATGTCTATAACCTTGTTGATGAGACCTAATAGGTCGAAATGTACATTCAGGGATTGACATTTTTTTCGATTTGTTTAGCCTTACATTTGAACATATATGCCCGCCTAAATTCATTAATTATTAACTAATTAATTTTTAAAATTAGGTATGACTTCAATTAAGCACATATCCTCCAAAAATTGATGGCTTAAAGCCATATAAAAATAAACACATTTGTTTGTTTACTTAACCTCATATATAATATATATATATATATATATATAATATATATATATATATATATATATGAAAAGATTGTGGATTCATCTTCTCTGATAGGGCCCGCCTGGAGTTTGATATTGTAAGACCCAAAACTCCTGAGGAACCAAGCATTGACATCACTAACAATGCCCTCCAAAATGTAGAGGGGCAGGGCTGGGTTTATTTCCCAGCGCCTGAGACGCCCCTCCTGAGGGAGAATGCTGACTGGATCAATGCATTTTTTGTGCCTACCACCCATGAACTTTGGCTTGTGTGTCACGCCCTCAGAGACGGGACAGTGTTAATATCGAGCCCTGATCTCGGGGATAAATCTTAAAAGAAATCCATTAACAAAAAGAAATAACTAATTTTAATAATCCTAGGACGCACGGATTTGATTTCAATGAGTCCCAACTAAAATTTCTTAATAAATTGCAGAGTTTTTATCTAGGAAAAACTAAAGCTGTCTAACAACTACCTTGTACCTCATACAGTGTAATTAATTTCTAAGAAAATGTTGAGTTTGAGTTTTGCTTAACGGCATATCAACCTATGTGGGTCATTTAATGCCAAAAAAGGTTATTTTGGATTTCAGTCTTTAAAGTAGTGGTTCTATGGAGATATTTGGTTATGTTTAACGGCATATCAACCTATGTGGGTCATTTAATGGCGAAAAAGGTTATTTTGGATTTCAGTCTTTAAAGTAGTGGTTTTATGGAGATATTCGGTTATGTTTTGTTTAACGGCATATCAACCTATGTGGGTCATTTAATGCTAAAAAAGATTATTTTGGATTTCAGTCTTTAAAGTAGTGGTTCTATGGAGATATTCGGTTATGTTTAACGGCATATCAACCTATGTGGGTCATTTAATGCCAAAAAGGTTATTTTGGATTTCAGTCTTTAAAGTAGTGGTTTTATGGAGGTATTCGGTTATGTTTTGTTTAATGGCATATCAACCTCTGTGGGTCATTTAATGCCAGAAAAGGTTATTTTGGATTTCAGTCTTTAAAGTAGTGTTTTATGGGGGGTTGAGTTTTGTTTAACGGCATATCAACCTATGTGGGTTATTTAATACCAAAAAAGGTTATTTGGGATTTCAGTCTTTAAAGTAGTGGTTCTATGGAGATATTCGGTTATGTTCTGTTATATCTTGTTGAAAAGGTTGCCCCCACCCCTTTTTTTTTTTTATTTAATTTAAAATGTTTTCAGGGTTTGTAAAAAAAATATTGTAATGTATTAAACTGGAAATAGTGAAGGATGGAAAGTAAAAAAAAAAAAAAAAAAAAAAAAAAAAGAAAGAAAAAAAAAGAAAAACACTGGGATGCATAGATACAATTTTACTGTGTCCTTAATTTCTGCCAAATCTATTTTATACACCAAACAAAACAATCTAAATCTGTTTGATTAATCTAATACAATTGTTTCTATAGGAAACAATGAAGTAAAAGAAACTTATTTAAGGATTTAATCAATTCTGAACACTTTAAGAGAAATCCAATTTTAGAGAAAGAGAAATTTTTGATTCATTTTAAATACTTGTCATAAGTCGGAGAGATTAAATTGTTTACGTCAACATTCTATCAAACAAAATAATTTATTAATCAATTCCTTTATAAGAATTGAATGTGTGGTTTTGACTTTAGTGGCCAAAGCAGGTTCTTAGAATATGTTAGAAAGGCTTACGACAACATTCTATCAAACAAAATAAATAATTTATAGTTAAATCTAACTTAATGGACCTAAATTCCACCATCGTATGTCACCCCGCCGAAAGAAGAAAAAAAAAAAAAATCAAGGAATGAACCGAATTTAATGAAATTTTCAGTGTTGATATATTAATGAATAAAAGATATAATGCACCAGTTATTTTATTTTAAAAAACTTTTACATTTTTTCAGGTCAATTAACTTTGAACTATGTGTTGTATATTGAAGATATTTAAAAGAAGGTGAAAACGGAAATAGGGTCTTCCGGTTGGATCGAGGCAGGGAGAAGACAAAAAGAGTAACAAAGGACTTTTTCCGGGTAAAGCGAACAAAGAAGGATGGGTAACAATAAGTTTGGAAATAGATTTGTCCGCTGATAAAGATAACAAAAGAAAATGCGTCGCCGTTTGATATATATAAAAGGAAGTCAGGGATCCCAGGTCAGTTAGAGAATCAGACAGCGAACAGAGCACAAGGAGCGACCGTCAACAAGGGCGGTGAGACATCACCAGCTACCCCTACCTCACCAACGCTAGTCATCCCAACGGTAGTAGTAGTCATCGTCAACCCTTGGGTATTCCTATTATCATGCTCGCCACCCACCAGCTGAAGAGAAGAAATAAATACAAAGTTCCTACCATACCCATGTGTTGTGGTTTCTTAAGTCTGACTACGTGACCATATATATCCCCGATGACTAACATACACGAATTGGAAGCGTGAATTTGAAGAAGTCGCTATATAACATATATGAATTTTGATGCAGTACGTAACATATGTATCTTTGAGAACCTGTGTTATGCCTCAAAGATACGTGGAGCAAAGTTAACTGACCTGGAAAAAATGTAAAAGTTTTTAAATAAAATAACTGGTGCATTATATCTCTTATTCATTAATATATCAACAGTGTTTGAAATTGAAGGTGTAGCGATTGTCTGCCCTTGCTGAGATGGACAAGAGTCCAAAAGACTTATTTTACCACGAGGTATTCGCCACTAGGTGGCTCTACTAGCTGAGTATTTAAACTCACCCTTTGAAGCCCTCTCACTCTCTTTTGGCTGTCATCCACTAAGATGGACTAGATGAGTGGTGGTCTCTGCCCATTAATTTGATGGGGGCTTTGTGCCCCACATTTAAGCTTGTACCTATGTGCATACGTAGCCCTGTGAGACCCTACCATGTGAGTCATACACAAGTAAGAACCCTTTCTTACTTACCATAGACTTTTATCCTCATTGTTTGTATCTTGTTATAAATGTTATGTTCCGGGTGTTCAGACAATAAAGTCTGTATTTTTGTTATAATGTGCCTCTTTGCTTGGATTTTATTGTGTATGTATTTACCTACGTTGAAAGGTTTCTCAGAAGCCTTTCTAACATATAAGAACCAGTTTGGGCCTCTAATTCCCTAATAAAAATGGATAATTAAAGGGGGATAAAGTTCAATTCTGAGGACAGAAAGCCAAAACCATTATATTAAGTAAGAACCCTTACTTACATCCAAAAGAGTTTAGCCCTGTGTGTATCTTGTCATATATTTTATGTGCTCAGACAATAAAGTCTGTATTGTTGTTATATTATACATCTTTTTTTTTGTATTTTATTGTGTATATATTCACCTATGTTGGAAGGTTTCTATTAAGCCTTCTAACGTATTAAATCAAGGGGGGCAGGTGTTGCCTGGGGGGATAGCCTCATGGGATCTACATACTAATAACATTCAATTGTATTTTTATATATACAACAAAATAGCAGTTTACAGTGTGAACGGAAGGGCTAAATTGCATATTAATATTAGAAATTTGATTTTAATATATATGTGATTAGTATTATTGATTTCTAATTATTTGGTTTTATCCTAATGTATGTGTAAAAATCTCTTCAATAAATCTTAAGAGTTTGGTCCTGTGTGTATCTTGTCATGTATTTTATTTTCTATATGCTCAGACAATAAAGTCTGTATTGTTGTTATATTGTACCTCTTTGTTTGGATTTATTATGTCTATATTCACCTACATTTTGAAGCTTTCTAACGTATCATAAGTCAAAACCATTATATTCAGTAAGAACACTTCCTTACTTCAAAAGACTTTTGTCCTGTGTTTATCCTGTCATATATTTCATGTTCCGTGTGCTCAGACAATAAAGTCTGTATTGTTGTTATATTTTACTTCTTTGTTTGGATTTCATTATGTATGTATTCACCTATGTTGGAAGTTTTCTCTGAAATCTAACGTATTATAATAACCAGTTTTGGCCACTAAAGTCAAAACCACACATTCATTTCTTATAAAGGAATATTTTGGCACAAAGATTTTATTTATTTGTCTTTTAAAGATGTTTTATATATTTTATATCTTCTATATAAATGGCATGGCAATTTTTGTCTCTGTGTATAACGAGTTGGCACCTACATCAATGATCTGATCATGATGAAAAACAAGTGTTTAAAAATCATTTTTTTTTAAATTAAAAAAAAAAAAAAATTGGAGATAGAAAAAAAAAATTGAATACCCAACAAAAATGAACAAAATGTCTTGGGTATAAAATAACCCAACAAGGCTGACATGCCATAAATTCCAACCAACCTCTTTATCCAACAAATATTCCCCCCACGCCCAACCAAATATCATTCACCCCCCCCAAACATAATATCATTCCCCCCCACCAACCCTAAACATAATATCAAACATCACCCCCAAATAAAATATCATTCACCACCACCCCCACCCCAATAAAATATCATTCACCCCCACCCAAACCACAATCATTCACCCCCCATATCATTCACCACCAACCCCAAATAAAATATCATTCACCCCCACCCCAAACAAAATATCATTCACCACCAACCCCAAACAAAATATCATTCACCACCAACCCCAAATAAAATATCATTCACCACCACCCCAAAACAAAATATCATTCACCACCAACCCCAAACAAAATATCATTCACCACCAACCCCAAACAAAATATCATTCACCAAACCCCAAACAAATATCATTCACACCACCAAAACAAAATATCATTCACCCCCAACCCCAAACAAAATATCATTCACCCCAACCCAAACAAAATATCATTCATATCATTCACCCCAACCCCAAACAAATATCATTCACCACCAACCCAAACAAAATATCATTCACCACCAACCCCAAACAAAATATCATTCACCACCAACCCCAAACAAAATATCATTCACCACCAACCCCAAACAAAATATCATTCACCACCAACCCAAACAAAATATCATTCACCACCAACCCCAAACAAAATATCATTCACCACCAACCCCAAACAAAATCATTCACCCCCCCCAAACAAAATATCATTCACCACCAACCCCAAACAAATATCATTCACCACCAACCCCAAACAAAATATCATTCACACCAACCCAAACAAATATCATTCACCAACCCCAACAATATCATTCACCACCAACCCCAAACAAAATATCATTCACCACCAACCCCAAACAAAATATCATTCACCACCAACCCCAAACAAAATATCATTCACCAACCCCAAACAAAATATCATTCACCACCCCCCAACAAAATATCATTCCCACCAACCCCAAACAAATATCATTCACCCCCAAACAAAATATCATTCACCACCAACCCAAACAAAATATCATTCACCACCAACCCCAAACAAAATATCATTCACCACCAACCCCAAACAAATATCATTCACCACCAACCCAAACAAAATATCATTCACCACCAACCCCAAACAAAATATCATTCACCACCAACCCCAAACAAAATATCATTCACACCATATCATTCACCACCAAACCCCAAACAAATATCATTCACCACCAACCCAAACAAAATATCATTCACCACCAACCCCAAACAAAATATCATTCACCACCAACCCCAAACAAAATATTCAACCCCCCCCCCACCGCGAAATATCATTCACCCAATAAATATCCCTGAAGCAGTTGAACTAAAATTTAATTAAATGATGTCAAAATGAAACATTAGAATCCCAAGAAATTTCAAAAGTGACACTAAAAACACAGGTTCAAGCCTCCTCGAAATTCCGATTCGTCAAGTTGACGACATCAAATTATTTAAGAGGACAAAACGGGGGGGTGACTAATTCTTTTAATGGTGTGCCATGATTAACAACTTTGCTGCTAACATGTTCTGGACAATGATTTCTACTATAAAAATGCATTGGACAATGATTTTTACAATAAAATGCATTGGACAATGATTTTTACTATGAAAATGCATTGGACAATGATTTTTACTATAAAAATGCATTGGACAATGATTTTTACTATAAAAATGCATTGGACAATGATTTTTACTATAAAAATGCATTGGCAACAATGATTTTTACTATAAAAATGCATTAGAAATGATTTTTACTATAAAAATGCATTAGAAATGATTTTTACTATAAAAATGCATTAGAAATGATTTTTACTATGAAAATGCATTGGACAATGATTTTTTACTATAAAAATGCATTGGACAATGATTTTTACTATGAAAATGCATTGGACAATGATTTTTACTATGAAAATGCATTGGACAATGATTTTTACTATGAAAATGCATTGGAAATGATTTTTACTATAAAAACGCATTAGAAATGATTTTTACTATAAAAACGCATTAGAAATGATTTTTACTATAAAAACGCATTAGAAATGATTTTTACTATGAAAATGCATTGGACAATGATTTTTACTATAAAAATGCATTAGAAATGATTTTTACTATGAAAATGCATTGGACAATGATTTTTACTATAAAAATGCATTAGAAATGATTTTTACTATAAAAATGCATTAGAAATGATTTTTACTATGAAAATGCATTGGACAATGATTTTTACTATAAAAATGCATTAGAAATTATTTTTACTATAAAAATGCATTAGAAATGATTTTTACTATGAAAATGCATTGGACAATGATTTTTACTATAAAAATGCATTGGACAATGATTTTTACTATAAAAATGCATTGGACAATGATTTCTATGAAAATGCATTGGACAATGATTTTTACTATAAAAATGCATTGGACAATGATTTTTACTATAAAAATGCATTGGACAATGATTTTTACTATAAAATGCATTGGACAATGATTTTTACTATAAAAATGCATTGGATAATGATTTTTACTATAAAATGCATTGGACAATGATTTTTACTATAAAAATGCATTGGACAATGATTTTTACTATAAAATGCATTAGAAATGATTTTTACTATGAAAATGCATTGGACAATGATTTTACTATAAAAATGCATTGGACAATGATTTTTACTATAAAAATGCATTGGACAATGATTTTTACTATAAAAATGCATTGGACAATGATTTTTACTATAAAAATGCATTGGGAATGATTTTTTTACAACAAATAGTGACAGAAATATACTTGTGTGAGTCTTAGACAAATATTAATCTAACTTAAACAATTGAGTGCAGAGTGAATTTTAAAAAGAGAAACACTTTTCGGTTCTCTCGTATTGTTTACTTGGGTAAGTGGAAAGGAAGACAAGGTCAACTTATTCACTAAATTGAGGCCTTAATCTTTTGAACTGAGTCTTGAGGTCAACTTAGGTCATGTCTACTTGGAAGCCACAATTTAAAATAATATAACCCACTAAAAGGTCAAAATGATGACACTAGAGTTTATAACTCTATAAAGACTAGTTATTATTATAAACACATCAGGGTCATGACAGTGGCGGAGCGGGGGTGGGGGCTAACAAGTGCTATACTTGATCAAAAATCGGGGACAAGTACTTTATGATATTTGAATTACTTGTACAGAATAGCCCACCCATGAACATTTTCACTAACTTCAATGGTGTGTGTGTGTGTATATATATATATATATATATATATATATATATATATATATATATATATATATATATATATATATATTGGTTAGGAGGTTGATTTAGAAGGCTATCACAATGCAGGTGTAAAGAAAAAATAATAATACGGTAACAATGATGTTGTGTGTTAACCTGTATTTAATTCTTGAGTTTTCGAGATAATATCTCTTTTTCAAAAGATCACTGGAACTAAAACAGTCTAGTTATTGCATTTCTTTTTAAATGAATTTCTTTCTTTTTTTTTTTTTGAAAATGATGGTATTTCTATATAACTGTATTCTCATGTTGTATGTTTACATGAATGAGTTTTTGTTTTTTTGTACTTGTGCATATGTTGTCATGCGCGTGTCCATGAAAATGCGTGTTGGTTGTGACTGTATCCTAGCGTGGGATTGCACGTGTGTATGTGCGTATTAAAGAGCGTATTTGTGTTTGGTGGTCATGGTGATGTATAATATAAAACTTTATATATATATGTATATATGTATATATGTATATATATATATATATATATATATATATATATATACATACACATACATACATACACACACACACACACACACACACGAGTGCATGCGTATTTGGCCAGCATTATTTAATTTATACATATAGAATTAATATTGGTGGACTAATCCACGGATTCCATCCAAATATTAAAAAGTTGGCCAGAAAGCTTGAAAAGATAAGAAATAAATCCCTTAAGAAACATCTGTTTTGTTTAATTATATATATAATCATCATGTCACGCCAGCAGCACAGATATCCATGACAATCTCTCACCAACCTTCCCTATCATTCATTGCTCCTGGGTGTTCCTCTGCACGGCATCCAGTATCCGTGCAGAGCTGGTCAATGTATGTCTTTGCTGGGCAACCCATTCTGGCGTGCCCATGTGATGGCTTCCACATAAGAACGTCACTTATGAATTCGTCTTTGCTTTTCCAGCAGTGTTCGGCGTGTCTCGTTTGTCTTACATGGAAGGTTTTGTGTGATATGGGGCAGGTGGCCGTACAGCTATTTTCTCATACAGTGTTGTTTCCACGTCTTGTTTAAGACTGCACGCAGCATTCTTGTACAGCTACCGACTAGTTTATTCTCTAGTCGCTTCATTAGGGTCCAGGTGATGCAGCCATACAGTAGTACTGATACAACCACAGCCTAGGAGAATTGTCACTTTAGCTTGTCAGTGAGATCGGACTTCCATATGACTGACAATTTGTTTATAGTAGACCATGCCTTTCCTATGCATTATGTATTAACATCGTTTTCTGTTGATGAGATATTACTGCCTAGGTATGTGAATTGTTTTACCGATTTTAGGGGTTTGACATTGAGATATATATATATATTTATAGTTCAATGAAGTAACAAATAAAAGTTTTAGCTTTTATTTATCTATTTCGGAACGATATTACAACCAATGGTTTCCTGCTGAAAGCATTCATCAGGTAAAACGAAACAGTTCCTTTGAAAATGACAGAAATGTTGTAAATGGTCAAATGTGTGCGTTTTTTTAACTGTATTCTCGTGTTTGCGTGATGTGGAATGTTTTTTTTTGCTTGTACGTGTGCGTATTTTTGTTTGTGCGTATGATGTCATGCGCATGGAAATGCATGAAGGCTGTGATGATATGATTGTGTCCATGCACGTTTGTGCATATGTATGTCATGTCGTGCGCGTGGGAATGTATGAAGGCTGTGATGATATAATTGTCTCCAACTATCAACGCTCTATCACAGATATTGAGCACTCTTCTAATAACACTCTATGTTGGATTACTATTACTTTTTTCTAGTATACTAGAGCCAACCATACACATTAATGATATATATTTATATATATCAGTGATGCTGATAGCTTTTTGATTTAGTGCATCCTGGGATGCTTTGAAGGAGTCCCTTGGAAAATTTATGGGTCCCAACTAAAGTTTCTTAATCGATTGTAGGGTTTTTATTTATGATCTGGGGAAACAACTAAAGCAGTGTAACTCTTACTTGTAACCTAGTCAGGGATACAGTATGCATACCTATCAGCATCTCTGCTATATACAGTGATGCTGATAGCTGACATATTTCCTTTGAATGAGTCCCCAGGGGAAATTTATGGGTCCCAACTAAAGCCATCTAATTCCTACCTTGTAACCTATCCTGTGTAATTCATGTCTTAGAAACTATTGAAATTAAAAAAAAAAAAAATTTTTTTAAAAACAAAAAAAACACTGGGATGCATGGATATGATTTTACTGCATCCTTTTAGATTTGTATGTGTCAGGGATGCAGGAGACGTACCTATCAGCATCTATATATAACAATCACATCATAAAACAGTTACAATTGTCTACATCTCAATATGCTCTGAAGAAGACTTTTTTGGGGGAAAAAAGAAAAAAAAAAGAAAATCAAAATATTGCAATATCGGCAATGTAAAGTTGAAGAAATAAATTCAGTTAAACAACTTTTTTTTTCATATCATATATATATATCTTATTATAATGGAGATTGTGGGTTTGTCTGTCTGTAACCGAAACTATATTACCATTCAAGTCACAATTCCCTTTGTTATTTACATCACATTCTCCATGATTTTATTTTTTATTTAAACCTCAATTATTAATAAAATTGTTTTACATTACTTATACTGTTGACCATATCTACATACTAATAACATGCAATTATATTTATATATACAACAAAATAGCGGTTTACAGTATGAATGGGAAGACTAATTTGCATTTTTATATTAAAAATTTGATTTTAATAAATACATGCTTAGTATTATTGATTTCTAATTGTTTGGTTTTATCTTATTGAATATGAGCAAAAATCTCGGGGATAAATCTTGAAAGAAATCCCTTAACAAGAAGAAATAACTGTAATATTATTCTTTACTTCCTATTTTAACTAAACAGTTAAATTAGGAAAATTTACCAGTGAAAGACGGGAGTAATGGAAAATGATGGAAGGGTTAGTTTCAAAGTTGTTCTATTTTTCAATCATACCCCCTCTGTTCAAAATCTTTTTATCTACATTCTTATTCAGTTTCATTAGCCTTTCTAATTTAATATAACATCTTATTACATTAAAACTTAAATACTTGCACCCGGAGGGTGCATATATTTGCTAGTATAAGTAAAGAAATAACAAAAGACTTAGAGATTTAGCATTATAGTCTATTTCAGATACATTTTTTGCTGACAGAGTTTTTTTGTGGCGGAAGTGAAACTACAACATAAAATTTTTTTTTTTTTGCAACATCAAGGATTTCATTCAGAATTCATATCACAGGACTATAAAATTTTTAAAAATTTGAAAAATTTGAAAAATTAAAAAAAAAAAATCTCTTTTCAAATGCCTTTAAAGTAATAAAGAATTCATCATTCACATCTGATGAGTTGGGAGAGTTAGACACTTTGTCTAAGCTCCCTCAAATAGACTATGAAGCTAAATCTCTAAGTCTTTTGTTATTTCTTTACTTATATATTTGCTCTGTGACTCTAACATTAAGAGCACACATTGAGCTCTCAAACTGCGACAGGTTTTTTAAATAAAACTCTTGTGTCGTAAGGAAGATTTCTTCTCTGGACTTTTGGATTATATATATATATATATATATATATATATATATATGAAAAAAATGCAAAGTCGTCAGGGTGGCCTAATGTCGATATCAGCCAATCAGCGAGGGAGTCTATCCCCTTTTCACTAGCGCCAGACCAAGGAGATCGTTTTTTGCGTCTAAGGTGGAGCACCACACCTACCATCAGCTCCTTACTTTACCGCACAGATCCCTGTGCTACTCATACGCCGAGTTGGCGAGGACCGGGATTGAACTAGAAACTTTGTGGTTTCTAGCCGAACGCTCTACCGACACACAAAACATGACCCATTGGGTCACCCATTGAGCTCTGAGTATATAATTGGGATTAGGGGAAATCAAGTTTGCCAAACGAATTAAATGGTAATTTATGAGGAAGTGCGTCCCGGTCTCCTGCCTCAATAGTTGCTGTCCGGTGACTATTAAAATAACGACCCAGCTCAGTCTATTCAAAACTATCCACCTATCTATCTATCTCAATTTGTTCATATTTATCTATATTACTTTAAATACTAAGATTTTTTTTTTATTCATGTTTGTTTAATGTCTTGTTTTTAGTTTAAATAAACAAGAATTACGACAAAAAAGAAGCGACCGCCCCCAAATACATTTACTTGTCGAAAATATCTATCTATCTCTATTTGTTCGTATCTATCTATATTATTTTGTTTGTTTATCTATCTATCTCAGTCTATTCCAAACTATATATCCATCTTCATATCTAAACAAGAATTACGACAAATTACGATAAATAAACAAGAATTACGACGAGCTGGGGTTGTTATTTTGATAGTCAACGGGTATCGATTTTTGAGGCGGCAGACCGGGACGCACTTCCTCATAAATTACCAATTAAATTTTTAAAACAGATACATAAATACAGCCTGAGAATTTAAAAAAAAAAAAAAAAAAAAAAAAAAAAAAAAAAATTAAAATCATTTTGTAAGATTTCTAAGAAAGGGAACGTTTGACCTAATTTAAATTTATTAAGAGCTTAGATTTCACCGTCATTTCAGGAATCAATTGTCAAATTCTCATTAAAATTTTGATACTTATTTACTTTTAGATGAATTTATGTTTAAAATAGTTTTTTCCTAAAATATATTTGGGGAAATTTTTTTTTTTTTTTTACTAGGTCAAATTATTTAATTTTATGAAATCCAAATAAAATATATTTTGCTTGCACGATCTTTAAATTTTTCTTTAAAAGATTAGAGTCTGAATAATTAAATCAGAAATTCTTAGAAACATTTTGGAGGTCCATACTGTTGTAAAACAAAACAAATATCTCAGTGGAGTGGAGTCAATATGATACTTTTTAAGTAATTTTTTTTAAATATTAAATGTTTTGGTAATTTATGAGGAAGTACGTCCCGGTCTCCTGCCTCAAAAATTGCTACCCGGTGACTATTAAAATAACGACCCAGCACAGTCTATTCAAAACTATCCATCTTCATATCTATCTATCCATCTATCTCAATTTGTTCATATTTATCTATATTACTTTAAATACTAAGATGTTTTTTTTATTCATGTTTGTTTAATGTCTTGTTTTTAGTTTAAATAAATAAGAATTACGACAAAAATAAGATGCGACCCCCTCCCCCAAATACATTTACTTGTCGAAAATATCTATCTCCATTTGTTCATATCTATCTATATTATTTTGTTTGTTTATCTATCTATCTATCTCAGTCTATTCAAAACTATATATCCATCTTCATATCTAAACAAGAATTACGACAAATTACGATAAATAAACAAGAATTATGACGAGCTGGGGTTGTTATTTTGATAGTCACCGGGTAGCAATTTTTGAGGCAGGAGACCGGGACGCACTTCCTCATAAATTACCAATGTTTTATTTCATTTATTTATGATGCTTTATAAGTAAATAATCTTTTAAAAATATTAAATGTTTTGGTAATTTATCAGGAAGTGCATCCCAGTCTCCTGCCTCAAAAATTGCTACCCGTAATTCTTGTTTATTTATCGTAATTTCTCGTAATTCTTGTTTAGATATGAAGATGGATATATAGTTTTGAATAGACCGAGATAGATAGATGAACAAACAAAATATAGATAGATACGAACAAATGGAGATAGATAGATAGATATTTTCGACAAGTAAATGTATTTTTTTGGGGGGGGTCGCTTCTTTTTTTGTCGTAATTCTTGTTTATTTAAACTAAAAACAAGACATTAAACAAACATGAATAAAAAAAAAAACTTAGTATTTAAAGTAATATAGATAAATATGAACAAATTGAGATAGATATGAAGATGGATAGTTTTGAATTGACTGAGCTGGGTCGTTATTTTAATAGTCACCGGGTAGCAATTTTTGAGGCAGGAGACCGGGACGCACTTCCTCATAAATTACCAATGTTTTATTTCATTTTCCCCACCCCACTCAGCCAATATCTTTCAAAAATTTATTTTTTTTTACACCACTTGGAGGGCTTTTTTTTTTTTTTTTTTTTAGTCTATATAATTACATTAGGAGGCACATGATCTAAGGGGGCTAGAGTCATTGGAAATGGACTCGTCCCCCCAGAGTTCAAATCCTGGATGAGACTGTTTGCATTTCACACAGTACTAATACCCTTGGGAAAAGTATTCATCCATCTACTCTCCCTCCAGCTATGGGTAAATAGCAGGGCAGACTGGGTTCTTTAACGTTGGTATGGCAATCAGTCTAGGAGCAGAAAAACTGAATTCGAACCTGTTAAACTCCGCTTAAACTGACCTTGTGTCACATCCTGCTCATACAGAAGGGTTGGAGATATATATATATATATATATATATATATATATATATATATATATATTATACACACACGTACAGAGATACTGATAGGTACGCGTTCTGTGTCCCAGATGCATAAAAATCTAAAAAGGACGCAGTAAAATATCCATGCATCCCAGTGTTTTTCTTTTTTCTTCTGTCACAATTTCAAGCTAACTGTAAATACATTTCAATATTTTCTTAGAAACGAATTACACAGGATAGGTTACAAGATAGGAGTTAGACAGCTTTAGTTGGGACCCATCAAATTTTCCCGGAGACTCATTCAAAGCAAATATGTGTGTCCCAGGATACACTAAATCAAAAAGCTATCAGCATCACTGTATATACTAATAGATTTTTGATTCAGTTCATCCTAGGACACACATATTTGCTTTGAATGAGTCCCCGGTAAAATTTGATAGGTCCCAACTAATGTTTCTTAAATTATAGGTGTTTTATTTATTATCTGGGGAAACAACTAAAGCTTTAGTTGGGACGCATAAATTTTCCCCGAGGACTCCTTCAAAGTAAATATGTGCGTCCCAGGACTCACTGAATCAAAAAGCTATCAGCATCACTGTATATATTTGACAATGTTAATATTTGTTTCTTTATAAGTAAGAAATAAAAATAATCTTAAAAAAAAAAAATCGTTTTCACAATATAACACAATAAAAATATTGTACATTATCATTAAATTCATGCTAATAGGGTGTTCCATACTTGAGTTAAACCCGCCGTATTTAAACATGGCGATGGGTGGTGACCTTACAACAAAACAGCACGACTATTTTTATTACCAACCCAGGAAATCGACGAAGCCAAGAGGGGATTTCACGCAACCCGATACCTACCCATTATGAGTTGGAAAAAAAAAAACTTTCAATAATCGACCTACAAAAAATAAATACCAGTAAACGTATAGTTTTTAATATATTTACAAATATTAAACAATTTAAATAGTATTTTTTTTAATTCTTATTTTTATGAATGGAGGAAAAGGGTTTTTTAGTGGGTGGATATTATATTGACCCAAGCTTTGGCAGGCGAGGAGTAGCGTAAACAAATCTGACCGAGAAGGAATGTAGAGACTGACAGAAAGAGAGAGAAGGTACATTCCTACAACTTTGAAGCAAGTTTTCAGATGTTAACCCTTTATACGATTGACCCCAAACCAAGGGCAGGTAACTGCGATGAACTTGTATCTTTCTACGAAATGATGAACTCGAAATAAAACCAAATCATTTTGAAAATACAAAAAGAAAACGATTTAAAAATAAATAAATGGTTGATGAATTAAACCTTTTTTTTTGTAAAAATAAAGAAAAAAAAAAAAGAAAAGAAAAATTAATTTTTATATAATCAGAATTTCTGAACAAAAACAAGAAGTGTTTTAAAAAGCATTCATTTCTTGTGTAGTGTAGTGTAGTGTATTTCGTACTCCCAACAATTATTTTTTATGCGAATATCAACTTTTTGTTGTATTTTTAAATTTATATCTTTATTTTTTTTAAATTATTGGGTAATTTTTAAAAAAATTACAAACTAGAATCTGATTAGATTTTTTTTCAAGTTTGAATTCAAACTAAAAAAAAAAAATAATAATAATAATTATCGATTTTTTATTTGCTTAAATTTACAAGTTGTTTTTTTTTAATATATATGATAAAGAAATTAATTTTATTTATAAAATGAAACAATAGGAGACAATTCTCTATTTCCTCTTCCTTAAAAAAACTGATATGAAAAACCCGGAAAAAAAAAAAAAGACATTTGGCAGTTCATGTTAATTTTCCCTTTCTGCTTGACAAATTTATAAATTAAAGAAAAAATTAAATAAAAAAAACCTTTAGTCTTAAAATCTATTTGACAAAATTTTGCTTAAATTAAAAAAACAAAAAACATCGAACAAGAATCAAACCAATTTTTTTTTAAATAAAAAAAAAATAAAAAAATACTACGAGAGACACGGAGTACAATGAACAAGCTTTTTTCCCCATTTCCCCCCCTCAGCACAGAGAACAAATTGTAATACAAATACCAATTTCAAAAGAAAGGAACCATATGTTACTGTTAGCAAAACAAAAGCAGAGTTAATACAACTAAAAATTAAAAATAATTTAAAAAATTAAACCTTTTTTTAATTGAAAATAAAATAAATAAACACATTCGTCTTTCATTTTTTTGTCTTGTTTGTTATTACTATTTTGACTCGACTAGGCTACCATAGATTGAAAAAATGGGTCAGTCATGCATTGGTACAATTTAAATGGAAAGGAAGAAGAAAGGAGAAATGGTTGAGATGAATTACGGGCACTATTAGTAGTTTTAGTATATTCATGTGTTGTAGTACTTGTTATTTGGTTACTACTAGTGAGGGTAGAATAAGAGTTTTAGTGTGTTACCAATATACATCCTTGATAACAAAAAAGACATGTTTCGTGTTTTAAAAAAAAGAAGGAAAAAAAAGAACATTTTATTATAACTAAGATGAATTATTTAGACAAAAAAAAGGCTAAAATATTTAAAAGTTTTTGATAAAATCTAAATTAAAACAGTCATTCACGAAAACTATTTTTTTTTTTTTTTTAAATAAAATCCTCTTTTAGGAGAATAAATGGAAATAATAAATAAATAATAAATGGAAATAATAATACTAATAATAAATAATATTGATAATAAATAAATAAATAATAAATACAAATTATAATAATAAATAAATGATGAATAAATAATAATAATAAATGAATAACAAATAAATAAATGAATAAATAATAATAATAATAAATGAATAACAAATAAATAAATAATATAATAATAATAATAATGAAAACTATCTTTTTGATAAAAATCCTTTAATGAGAATAATAAATAAAAAATAAATAATAATTGCTATGTATTTTTCCCCCCAGAAAACAATGTAAAAGTGAAAAACATTTTAATATTTACGATTTTTAATGTGTGAACAAAAGTTTTCTAAGGTTAAAGTTGATTCTATATAAGATTAAACCTAAAAAATCTTTGATAGAAAAAGTAATGAGATTTAATTAAATTTCCGATAAGTATTAATAAGTAGTAGTAACAATAATAAGTAATAATAATTAATAAAAATAACAACAACAAAAATGTCAATTAACTCCACGTGAGAGAGAAGAAAAAAAAAACACGAAATAAAGTTCTGCTAATTTATCTATTTTTAAATTTTGTCTTTGAGAATTAACATTAAATGTAAATAAAAAAGAATTTACAGATAAATAAACAGGAATTTCCTAGTTTCAAATTAGTTTTCATTCAGTAACACACATTTTTAAAAATCAATCCTTCCCTAACTTTATCAGACAATCAAAAAAACCTGAGACAAGAGATAGTCTTCTTCAGGCTTTATAATAAATGAATAAATTTGAGAAAAAAAATTAACCATTGTATTTACTGTAATAAAAACATTTTTTTTTAATCTATTATTATTTAATAAGTGATCTATTATTGTTTATTAAATGATTTAAAACAATCTTCCTTAACTTTATCAGACAATCAAAAAAGAAAAACCTTAGAGACAAGAGATAATATAATAATCTTCTTCAGGCTTTATATTTGAAAATAAAAATAAATAAAAATCAACCACTGTAATAAAGAAATCTAGATTATTATTTATTAAGGAATTTTATTGTTAAGCTTTTTAAGAAAATAGTTATTCTTAAATTTAATCTATTAATAGTTTGAATTTAAAAATAACTATTTTCTTAAAGCTTAAGAAAGATTTTCCTTAATAAATAATAATCTAACCACTAAGAGTTAAATTTGTTTTTTTAACAATCTAATTTTTTTCTTTTTCCAGCATTATTTTTTTTAAATAAACAAAAAAAAAAAAAAACACCATTAAATGGTATTAAATAAATACAAGTATATATATTAACATTTTTTAAAATAATTTTTTATAATCTGAATTTTAACGAGAAAAAAAAATAAAACAAGAAAAAATGTAATACTTTTAAAAGTTTCAAAATAAATACAATAAATTTTGAATTAAGATAAAAATGTAATTATGAAAATTTAAAAAAAATAATAACAGTATTAAAATAATTGGTGTTTTTTAAATGTTTTTATTTTTTATTTTTATAAATAATGAATAAATTTAGATTTTATTTTATTTTATTTTATTTTATTTATTTCCAGACGGGACACTGGACAAAGAAGACAGGTTTAGAGTTGGAAAAAGAAAAGAAAAAAGAAAGATATTTTCCCGGCTTTTTAAAATAAATAATAAAAAGGGGAGAAAAAAAAGAAAGGATTTTTCTTTTATATAATTAATAGCAGGTTCTTTTTTTTTAATCTAAAAAAGGAATACAGGTGCTTTTTGTTTTTTGTTTGCTTTTTTAATAATTATTTATTATCCAATCATTGAACTAAGATAAATAAACAAAACAATGAGCTCTAAAATTATGTAAATAAATAACCAAATTTATTTATTTATTTACTAAATTAAAACAACAAAAAAAATAAAGATTTAAAAGAAAACAAAAATATTAAAAGCATGGACGGACACTTGTTCTCTACAAAAGAGGAAGAAAAAAACATGGGTTTAAAATTTTGTATAAAAGTTAAGTTTCTATTTAATTCTTATCTAATTTTTAAACATAAATAAAAAGATAGGTCTATCCTCTGTGGATCTGTGTAAAAATAAATATTTTTTTAAATTCGGGAGATGCCAAAAATCAGTTTTTAAAATGTTTACTTCGTCTCAGATTTTTTTTCTTTTTACTTACTTAATTGTGATGGCCGACAGCTGTGGCTTGAGAACATTTTTTTTTATAATAAATCTTTTAAAAATCAAATATTAACCGAATTCTTTTTAATTTAATTAAATATCTAAAACATATATCTTCTTTAAAAACACCAAGTGAATATAAATAAAACATAATTTTAATACAAAAATCACAACATCTGGACGAATATCTTAAAAACAAGTTAAGATCACTACAAATATATACATGTATATTTATATATAAAAAAAGTAGAATTATCCCAAATCCATGTTCCGGGGCCCAAGATATTAAAAAAAAAATCCGAAAAAAAAGGAGACTAAAAAAATAGATTTTTAATATAAAAATCACAATATCTGGAAGAATATCTTTAAAATAAGTTAAGATATATATTTATATATATATATGTAAAAAGAAAAAAAAAAAAAAAAAGTAAAATTATCCCGAATCCATGTTCCAGGGCCCAAGACACACACACACACACATACAAAATATCTGTAACAAGGGGCCCTACAAAAAACTAAGTTAAAATCGGACTAATAACCGATTTAAAAACCAACAAATCCTCACTTACCAATTAGTTTTTGTCTGTTTGTCTAATAGTGAAGTTAAATATCCACCTGGAAGCTTTTAATGGGGGATTCTCGGCTTATCAAGAACAAAAATTAGCGCAGTCACCGAATATCAGAGACGACTGCTATGCAAACGGTGCAAAAATATGGAGCCGTGCGTGAAACGTCACAACACCGGTACACTACGTCACCGGTGTTGTCACGACAACGCCACAAAGCCTGATGACGTTTTACGACAGTCAAGAACACTGACAATTAGTGATATTCAGAGGAGCGCTTCAATGGGCTAACTATTTTTGTGTAATGGTTAGCCGTTCGGTTTTATTATGGAGGTAGCAGGTTCGATTCTCAGTGTGGGACTTTACTATTAAGTAGCTAAAATTAAATTACGGAAATAAATAGTTACTTGTTTAGATTAGTTTATTTAACCATAACACTTATTCATTTATTAGTAATTTATTATTTTAGCACAAGGCCAGGAATATGGAGCGCTCAGTGGGTATCGATCTCTCTAATAATAGTACACTAGCCGAGCACTTTAACCATCACACTATAAAAAGTATTGGAGGAATAATTGCAAATCATACTTAAAATTAAAACGGAGCGGGAAAATTCAATTACAGAGTGACATAGAAAAAACAGAACCCAAATTATTTATTTAGTTTCCCATTAAACTAACCCTAAACTCCAACCCTAACCTACCCCCCCCCTAGTTAGAATTAACAGTTTGATTACAAAATTTGTGGGTTATGTCTTTTCTGGGTCACCCTGTAATATCATGTTACTCAAGGGGTGGGGTTAGGGGGTATAGGGTTAGTTTAATGGGAAAATAAATAAATAATTTGTGTTCTGTTTTTTCATTATTGTTATCTGTACATCGTTTCGGTCGATGTTCCCCCCAGCCATCTTCAGGTATTTCTTATCGGACTCGGGAACCTTCTCGAACTCGGGAACCTTCTTACCTTCTACAGATAACAATAAAGATGAGGACAATAGTCCGAATAATCCAGATGGTAGAAATTATCAAGCCTCATCTCGAAAATTTAGTGAAATAGTGCAGATAACAATAAAGATGTGGGTTCTGTTTTTTTCTGGGTCACCCTGTGATATTATGTTACTCAACGTGGGGGGGGGAGGGTTCAGGGTTAGTTTAATGGGAAAATAAATAAATAATTGTGGGTTCTGTTTTTTCTGGGTCACCCTGTAATTGAACTTTCCCGCTCCGTTTTAATTTTGAGTATGATTTGCTAGTTTTACTAGTATTGGAACTATTCACAGTGGCGGAACAAAGGGGGTAATTGAGGGGCTGCTGCTCCGGGGCGCAGCTTCAAGGGGGCTCAAAATAGCCCTAACCCCAAAGCCTCTGCGTTGCTTAAGATTGAAATATATTGCCTAACTTTTGACGGAGTGGTAGTACCTGTTAGGGTTCCATCTATGGGCTAATAGAAGAAAAAAAATGAGTTTAAAAACAGTGAGTTAAAAAGAATTGAGTATCCATCAAGAATGAATAAAATAAAATGTTTTCCGCATAAAATAACCCAACATGTTTGTTTGGGTTTTACGGGATATCAACCTCAGTGGCTCATTTAATGCCGACAAAGTTTTGAAATAAATCGATTCTTAATGGATACTCAATTTCTTTTATAAACACATCTTTCTGTTTAACCCATAAATGGGACCCCATCAGGTACTACCTGAGTGAACCAGGGAGCAATGGTGATGAAGGGGTCCTCCACATTCCCCAAACCTTCAGAACTGGAACCTCACCATCAGATAGAGTTTAACGTCATTCCCAGGACATGTAGACCGTCAGTCACTGCTTTCTAGCACCCATATGATAAAGAGGGGTCGGGGCTTGCCATGAGGGCAATAGGGTCGGGGCAATCATATAGATGCTAGGGCTTGACGTGACCAGCCGATTGATCGAAGGCGGTTTCTCCGACCGCTCGTCTAGCCTAAGTAAGGTCCAAAGTTGGGTGTTGTATGCCACGGACTGCTCGTCTACCAGGATTCCGTCTCTAAGCATCACGGGTCGCCGGCCGCGGCCAACAGGTGCCCCAATTGGAGGAGTCTTACCCCTCTGCAGAGATGCAGTCGGTGCATTCTAATATAGAGCACCATGTGAGGATTGAACTCACTAATAATGTGTATCATTTGGATTAATCGGAATATTGTCCTCATCTTTATTGTTATCTGTACATCGTTTCAGTCGATGTCCATCTTCAGGTATTTCTTCTCGAACTCGAGAATCTTCTCGAACTCGGGAATCTTCTTAACTTGTACAGATAACAATAAAGATGGGGACATTAGTTCGAATAATCCAGATGATAGAAATTATCAAGCCTCATCTCGAAAATTTAGTGAAAAAGTAGAGATAACAATAAAGATGAGGATAATAGTTGGAATAATCCCAATAATATCAATTATCAAGCCTCATCTCAAAAATCCAGAGAAATAGTGTAGATAACAATAAAGATGAGGACAATAGTCCGAATAATCCAGATGATACAAATTATCAAGCCTCATCTCGAAAATTTAGAGAAATCACTAATTATGGTCTGATAGCCAAGTTCGTTAACCATCACACCACGAGGCATAGTCCGCCCTGTCGGCTGAGTCAGAAGCATAAACCGACTGCACCTTTACAGAGGGGTAAAGTCCCCCCAATAGGGCCACCTAATATCCGTGAGTTGCGACCCGTGATGCTTAAGGATAGAACCCTGGTGGCTGAGCAGTCCATGACATGCAACACTTTGGTCCTTAGGCGGTCGGTCGAAAAGGCCGCTTCCGATCAATTGGCTAGTTACATCAAGCCTTAGCACCTATATGATTGCCCCGACTCAACCCTTTTTATTATGTGCTAGAAGGTGGTGGCTGAGGGTCTTCATGTCCGAGGAATGACGTTAAACTCTAACTGATGGTGAGGTTCCAGTTCTGGAGTACTGGGGAATATGGAGCACCCCTTCATCACTATTGCTCTCAGGTCCACTCTGACCCGGAGTGGTAGTACCTGTTAGGGTCCCAACTAGGTTTTTATAGTTGTTTATAAAAATTGTTTAAAAAACTTTCTACCGAATTATCGCTTACAACAAACTCGAACTTTACCCTATACACTTATCCCTTAAAGTGATTCCCAATCCATTTAGCAACAAACAACTGCAAACAACAAAATCAATAAAAATCCTTGACAAAAAGACATAACAATAAATTTAACCATCCCTTACAACCTACTGCTTGGCATAAAATAACCCTGGATGGGTTGACATGCCATTAAAATCAATCAATCAATCAATCAATCAATCAATCAAAAAATATACTGACCTAAACCGGCACACACACACACACACACACACACACACACACACACACATATATATATATATATATATATATATATATATATATATATATATATATATGGTATTTGTGGAAAAGGTGACTTACCGGTGA
The DNA here is from genome assembly GCA_023376005.1 of Doryteuthis pealeii. Classification (NCBI taxonomy): domain Eukaryota; kingdom Metazoa; phylum Mollusca; class Cephalopoda; order Myopsida; family Loliginidae; genus Doryteuthis; species Doryteuthis pealeii. The sequence continues at coordinate 1,496,368 of CM042180.1, forward strand.
AAATGGTCACAATGGTTAGTTGATGCAAGATTCACAATGATAAGACAGCGATATAACAAATATAAAGTGCTCAATACGTTAGTAGAGCAAATTTATTATCATAAACTTACACGGTAATAACCTACTCGAGTTTCACCTAAAGATCCTTATGGTGAAACTAGAGTAGGTTATTACCGTGTACCTTTATCATAATAAATTTGCTCTACTCACGTATTGAACATTTTATATTTGTTATATCGCTGTCTTATCAAACCTGAATCAACTAATCATTGTGACCATTTTCACCGGTAAGTCACCTTTTCCATAAATACCATATATATATATATATATATATATATATATATATATATATATATATTGACTGATTGATTGATTGATTGATTGTGTATCAACTTAGTCCTTGTGAACGTTGTTTTTTTTTTTGGGGGGGGGGGGTCGGGGTATTATGAAGCATGGAAAAAAACAGAACAAAAAATATAAAAACAGAATTTTAATGTCGGGCTGTTGTTCTGTCCCTGGTTCGATTAATTCCGATATTTCGAGTGAACTTTCGCCCTTCGTCAATGCATAAAGACTGTGTGGGGAAAGTGAAACCCCGTATCTGGGGGATAAAAATGAAAGTGAAAGAATTTGGCGTTGTTTAACCGTTACTTTTCTTTCGAAATTGTGTTACGTAACTCACCCGAAATCTATCACGGCAGTCGTTCAAATATATATATATATATATATACTAGCAAATATATGCACCCTCCGGGTGCAAGTATTTAAGTTTAAATGTAATAAAATATTAGATTAAATCAGAAAGGCCAATGAAACTAATTAAGAATTCAAATAAAAAGATTTGAAACGGAGGGGGTATAATCGGAAAATAGAACAACTGAAACTTACTCTTTCATCACTTCCGTTTTTCAATGCTAAATTTTCCTAATTTAACTATTTAGTTAAGATAGGAAGTAAAGAATAAAATTACAGTTATTTCTTCTTGTTAATGAATTTCTTTTAGGATTTATTGAAGAGATTTTTACTCATATTCATTAAGATAAAACCAAACAATTAGAAATCAATAATACCAAGTACATTTTTATTAAAATCAGTTTTTTTTTTATATCAATATGCAAATTAGCTTTACGTTTACACTGAAAACTCGTATTTTGTTGTATATATAAATACAATTGCATGTTAATAGTATTTGGGTAAGGCCAACAGTATTAATAATGTCAAACAGTTTTATTATTAATTGCGGTTTAAATAGAAATAGAATCATGGAGAATGTGACAGAGATTTACTAAGGGAATTGTGACTTGAGTAGTAATATAGTTTCGGTTACAGACAGAAAAACACACAATCTCCATTATAATAAGATATATATATATATATATATATATATATATACTAGCAAATATATGCACCCTCCGGGTGCAAGTATTTAAGTTTTAATGTAATGAAATATCGTATTAAATTAGAAAGTCTAATAAGAAGGCAGATAAAAAGATATGTAACAGAGTGAAGGTATAATAGAAAAATAGAAATGAAACTTACTCTTCCATCACTCCCGTCTTTGATTGCTGAATTTTACTTATTTAACTATTTAGTTAAATTAGGAAATAAAGAATAAAATGACAGTTATTTTTTCTTGTTAATTGATTTCATTTAAGATTCATTGAAGAGATTTTTGGTTATATTCATTAAAATAAAACCAAACAATTAGAAATTAATAATACTAAGCACACATTTAATAAAATCACATTTTTAATATCAATATGCAAATTAGCCTTCCCATTCACACTGTAAACCGCTATTTTTTGTATATATAAATATAATTACATGTTATTCGTATGTAAATCTGGCCAACGCCAGGGTCCAGTGGTTTCGGCCCTGGATCTTTACAAGTTAATAGCGTCGATCCCAGGGGGCCATCCCCCCAGGCAACACCTGCCCCCTCGATTTAAAGGGGCAGGGCTGGGTTTATTGCCCAGTGCCTGAGGCGCCCCCCTTGAGGGGGAATGCCGACGGGATCGACGCAATTTTTTCACCTGCCACGCCATGAGCTTCGGTTTGTGGGTGGTCCCACGTTAATAGGGACTTTGTGCCTGACCCGTACAAGTGGGGTACGCGGTAAATATCATGTAGATATGGACAACACTAATAAAAAGGTGAAGCAATTTTATTAATAATTCAGGTTTAAATATAAATAAAATCATGGAGAATGTGATGTAAATAACTATGTTAATTGTGACTCGATTAGTAATATAGTTTCGGTTACAGACAGAAAAACACACAATCTCCATTATAATAAGATATATATATATATATATATATATTATATATATATATATATATATTTGAACAGAATGTGTTTGATGTCATTAGTTATGAGCAAGCATTCTATTCTTATTTTGGATCCCTAAAGATCAGCTTTCGATCCTTACCATGATTATCGACCCCTTTCTGATCCCAAGGCATTTATTGACCCCCTTGATGACCCCATCGACTCCTGGAGAGTCGATATCGATTATTTTGCCGATCGTTCTGCAAGACTAAGTTAAGCTTTGTAAATAATGTCATGCCGACTGGAGAGAGAGTGAAGAGTAAAACGCCATGACACTTGTTTCAAAAGTAGGACTCTCCTGTTTAGGGGGTGAGTAACCGTGGCGTAGGGGTTAGCGTGATGGACTGCATCATTGAATTAAGTTAGGGTACTCTCGTCCCGGCCTCTTGTCTCAAAAATCGCTACCCGGTGGCTGCTGAAAAAAAACCCAGCTACGATTGAAGTCGTAGCCGAAGCGGTGTCACTTGCAAAAAAAAAAAAAGAAAAAAAAAAAAAAAAAAACAACTTAGGGCGTTTCATCCGAAAACCCAACCCAACGTAACCCTAACTCTAGCCCCTAACCCTAAACCCCTCAAGTTAAAATTAACAGTTTTATTACAAAATTTGTGGGTTCTAATTTTTCTGGGTCACTCTATTTACAAGGTGACCCAGAAAAAACAGAGCCCAATTTATTTATTTATTTCTCCATTAAACTAACCCTAAACCCCAACCCCAACTCCAACCCCAAACCTAGTTTTTATTTTTGCTAGTGACACCGCTTCGGCTACGGACTTCAATCGTAGCTGGGTTTTTTTTTCAGCAGCCACCGGGTAGCGATTTTTGAGACAGGAGGTCGGGACGGTTCTCCGCGAAGAGTACTTAAGGTAGTTCGAACTTCAGTAGTGTTATTAGGTTCACTTTCGGATTAATACCATTTGGAAAGTTATTGTTGGGTCAATAAAACGTTAAATCCGGGTGGACATAAGTCTAAATAGGGTTATCTTCCCTTGCTGCGGTTCGTTCGCCGATAGGTGGCGTTGGTATTTGGCCAGAAGCCGGGAGATCTGAATTCTATCTCTTCCCACTCAGGCCAGCAACGAGTAAACATGGTCTAAGCGCCTGACGCCCCTAACCCTTAGGTGGGGTGCTTTCCCCCCCCCAACCAGCTACCAGTAAGTGACATTCCCTACGACGCAAGTTGTACGTCTATTTCCTCATAATACGTTTATGTATCTGTTTTGTATATCTTTGTCTTAAATGTATCTCCGCCACTTACGGATTAAATATTGTTATTGTTGTACACCTTTGTCGGAATGTTTTTATGTACACACTTGTACCCACGTCGGGAGGTTACATTAAGCCTTCCAACCTTAATATAACTTCTTCGCATGTTATGTTATGAACTCTCTCAAACCCAGTTATGGGTATGTAGAGGCCTTGTAGTAGGGGTTCGCAAATGATATTAAAATGACGAATAAAAATATGACACAGTTTAGGTAGAAAATACGGAGAAATAATAAAACAGATGCATATAATTATAAAATAACAAATAAATTTATTCAGAGAATAAATTTGCAATAATATGTGAATGTTCCAAAGGAATAGTGTAGATATGATGTGGAAAGGTTTTCTAAGAAATGTGTAATGTAAAAGTTCGATTAGATGTGGACAGAGATAAGAGTCAAGTTTGTATATACGACCTGCTGAAACGGATTCTTATTGTAGAACGAAGTGGTAAGAATAATGGTAGTAGGAGGAGCGTCGTAATTGTGTTGACTTGGTCGTGTTCTATCTGGCTGCGAGATAGGATTTGTGTGTTTGATGGTTGTCGTCGCGTGTGTCCTATCTGATGGCGAGAATGAAGTCTGTGTGTTTGTTGATTCCTTCTCTGTCTTTTATAATTAGAAGATGGGATCGAAAAGTAAATTAATTTTTGGCGCAAACGCGCGGACGTAGTTGAAAGCAATGCTAACCTATCCAATCGATTCTGATTTTTATGTAAACATTTGTTTTAATTACTTTTCCTTAAGTTTAGGGAAAAGATTGTATTCGTGTGTTTGCTGTAATCACTTTTCCTTAAGTTTGGGAAAAGGATTGTGTTGTGTGTGTGTTTTAATTTCTTTCCCTTAAGTTTGGGAAAAGAAATGTGTACGCGTATTTATTATTATTTTGATATAAAATATAGAATTGTATTCTATAGGTATAATAGAACTGTTGTGTGTTGGTTGGAGGTAAATTTTATGTGAAATGTAACATGAAAGAAACAAACAAAACAGTACAAATAATCGCAAAGAAGTTTGATTTATAACAAAAAATTGTCCTTTATATGTGTACTAGCAGCGGCTACCCAGCGTCGCCTAGGTAGTGGGGTATTTTTTAAGTTAGTCCCGCAGATCCATTATTACTGAATCGTGAGTTGAATCCTCGTCGGATACCCCATTTAAATCCCTGTGTAAAAAATAGACCTTGCATTAATCCAGCTACTCTGAAAAGAAATGTTAATGTCTACTATCTAAAATATTAAATGAAAAAGAATTCCATGCTGTTATCATTTAAATTTTATTTTTTAATTATCTTCACGAATATAAATCAATAATCTCTATTTTTTTGCTCAAAAAAAACCAAGCCTTGGGTGATAGTGAAAAATGTATATATATATATATATATATTTATATATATTATTATATTTATATATATATTCTACTTTTGGCTTCGTCAATGGTTCTAGACTAACAAGAATTAACAGCTTACGAACCATTACAGTACCACTACTGTTCTTCTACAAGGTTTACTTTCCAATACCCTTCGGAAAGGTATGAACACCAGTACCCCAGCTCGCCTGTTTACCCCAGTCGGTAGATCATCCTCTTTGGAATCGATACTGGTCCTCGACAAATCAGCGCATGAGTAGCACGGTTGAGTAATCTGATTTGTGCGGTAAAGTGGCGTGCTGACTGTAGATGTGACATCCCACACCAAGAAAAAGCAATTTCCCTGGTCTAGCGCTTGCGAAAAGGGATAGACGCCCCATCGATGTTCAGCTGATACCGATGATAGGCCACTCTGCAGATTTTACTTTTACTATTCTTCTATAAGAATAGTTTTGGCATTAAATAACCCCAAAGGTTGATATGCCATTAACAAAAGAAACCAAACAAAATCTGCTGTTTGCGTGAGGTGAACATGCCGGAAGTGACACGTGACTGAATTCAGAGGTAACAAATGATGTAAGGAATATGCATATATACCTGGGTTCCCCTCCACAGTAAATGATTGGCTACTGTATCTATTAAATACCGAACAATGTAGAGGTACAATTGCCTACTACGACGTCGCACCAACTTACCTGCTCGGTGTACCGCACTTTACTTCTACTAATATATACCCTTTCCGGATATGATCAACAGAGAACCGGAAGTTTGAAGAAAGATTAATAAAAGAAAACAATGCATTCAATGAGGGCAAAGGAGAAGAAGAAAGAAAGAAAAAGGAAAAAGGAAAGAAAAAAAAAAGGAAAAGAAAAAAGAAGAAGAAAAAGAAAAAAGAAAGAAGAAAAAAAAAGAAAAGAAAAAGAAAAGAAAAGAAAAGAAGAAAAGAAAGAAGAAAGAAAGAGAAAAGAGAGAAGAGAAAGAAAAGAAAAAGAAGAAGAGGGGAAAGAGGGAAAGAAAAAAGGAAAAAAAAGGAAAAGAAAAGAAAAAAGGAAGGAAAAGAAGAGGAAAAAGAAAAGAGAAAGAAAAGAAAGAAAGCAAAGGGAAGAAGGAAGAAGAGAAGAAAAGAAGAAAAAAAGAAAGAAAGAAAAGAAAGAGAAAGCAAAGGAAAGGAAGAAAAAGGAAGAAGAGAAAAAGAAGAAGAGAAAAGAAAGGAGAGAAGAGAAAGAAAAAAAGAAAGGAAGAAGAAAAAGGAGAAGAGAAGAAAGAAAAGGAAAAAGAAAAAGAAGAAGAAAGAAGGAGAAAAAGAGAGAAAAGAAAGAAAAGGAAGGGAAGAAAGAAAAAGGAAGAAAAAGAAAGAAAAAGAAAGAAAGAAAGAAAAGGAAGAAGAAAAGGGAGAAAGAAAGATAAAGAGAAAAGCAAGAAAAAGAAAAAGAAAGAAGAAAAAGAAAAAAAAGAAAAGAAAGAAAGCAAGGAAGAAGGGAAAAGAAGAAGGGAGAAAAAAAGAAAGAAAGAAAAGAAAAGAAAGCAAAGGAAGAAAGAAGAAAGAAAAAGGAAGAAAGAAAGGAAGAAAGACAAGAGAAGAAAGAAGAAGAAAAAAAAAAAGGAAAGAAGGAGAAAAAAAAAAAAGAAAAAAAAAAAAAAAGAAAGAAAAAAAAAAAAAAAAAAGAAAGAAAAAAAGAAAAAAAAAAAGAAAAAAAAAAGAGAAAAGAAAAAGCAAAAGGAAGCAAAAGGAAGAAGGAAAAAGAAAGAGAAAAAAAGAAAGGAAAGAAAAAGAAAGAAAAGAAAAAGAAGAAAAAAGAAAAGAAAAGAAAAAAGGAAAAAAGAAAAAAAAAGAAGAAAAAAAAAAAAAAAGAAAGGAAAAAAGAAAGGAGGAAGAAGAGGAAGAAAAAAGGAAGAAGAAAAAGAAAGAAAGAAAAGAAAGAGAGCAAAGGAAGAAGAAAAAGGAAGAAGAAAAAAAGAAAGAAAGAAAAGAAAAGAAAGCAAAGGAAGAAGAAAAAAAAAAAAAAGAGAAGAAAAAGAAAGAAGCAAAAGAAGAAGAAAAAGAAGAGAAAAAGAAAGAAAGAAAAGAAAGAAAGCAAAGAAGAAGAAGAGAAAAGAAAAGGAAGAAGAAAAAAAGAAGAAGCGAAGGAAAAGGAAAAAGGAAGAAAGAAAAGAAAGAAAGCAAAGGAAGAAGAAAAAGAAAGGAAAAAAAAAGAAAGAAAGAATAAGAAAGGAAAGAAAAAAGAAGTGAAATAAGAAAGATAAAAATGCAGAAAAACAGAAATCAAGAAAAAGAAACTGCACAAGAAAGATATGAAAAAAAAAAAAAAAAAAGAAAAAGGGGTGAGTGCGAAGTGAAAGAAAGTGAAGAAAAGCAACAACAATAAAAAAAAAGCAAAAACAAAGAAGAATATAAAGAAACAATGAATCACGAAGGCAAAGGAAGAAAGAAAAGAAAAAGAAAAGGTAAAGACAAAAAGGAAAGAAAGAAAAAGAAGAAAGAAAGTTTAAAGAAAGAGAAAAGCAAGAAAGAAAGAAAAGAAAGAACGAAAGAAAGAAAGAAAAAGGAAGAAAGAAAGGAATAAGCATACAAGGAAAAGAAAGAAAGTGAAATAAGAAAAATAAAAAATGCAGAAAAACAAAAAATCAAGAAGAAAAAAAAACCTGCCCAAGAAATATATATAATCTGATACACAAAGGCCAAATATACCGTATCCCTTATCTCATTTCATTTCACAGGAACACCAAAGTAGCAGATTCGCGTGGTACTCACAAGGACCCCAAATGGCAAAGGGGATCTTTAGTCAAAGTCAAGAAAGTCCGACCCAAAACCTCTGCTGCTTTTCAAGAAAAGGCTAAGAGAGTAAACCCCGAAAAACAAATCAGGAGCTGGAGTCCCTAAAGGTGATGTGATTCTGAATCCAGTGCTATCTCATAACTCCTGCGACACTATCCATTGCCAAACCGCATTGGTTCCTTACCTTTCCGTTATCACAGCGGCAGTGGGAGGGAGGGAAAGGGAATTGCTACAATGGGCAAACAAGCTTTACCTCCTAAACCAAAAAAATCCCGCCAGGCTATTGGTAATTTCAAAGAAGAGGAAAAATAAAACTTGAATCACTAACCCTCCCNCGAGCGAGAGAGTACTCCAAATACTCTAAATAATGCTGGTTCTATACTCATTTTAATATATAGATTCTGCTCTTCACTGATATATTCATTGTAGAATAAACATCATACTCACCTTCACGGGAAGGCTGTTACTAGCATCCAGTAACCAGACAAAAAAGAAGAGAGCGTAACTGAATACGCTCTATATTAACTGCCTGAACACAGTTAAATGCTCAGTATATATGGATAAAAGTGTCCACCTTAAAACCAGCAGCCAATGAGAATCCTAGAAATGGACTTGGCCTAGATACATATGGAATAGCCCAACCTGGTATTTAAACCACTTACCAAGTCTGGATTCTCAGAACTTATTCAGCTTGCGACACAGCATAACTATTTTTATATTTTATTATAATGGAGATTCGATGTCTGTCTATAATCAAAACTACTTCTCTACTTACGTAGAATAAATCTTATTTATTGATGATGTCTATGAAAATCTGAGTTAGATTTGCCTCAAAACAGCCCATGTTATTAATGCATTTAAAATCCTGTAATGTGTCTTATTAATAAGAAATAAAGGTTTACATAATATATAGTGTGGTTAATTTGCATACTGGTTTTAACAAAACTGGGTTTAATAAATAATTACTTGGTGTCATTGATCTGTAATATTATTGTTTTATTCTCCAATGTATTAAAATCAATCTTATGAATGATTTTATATAGAAACCAATTAAGATATAATTAAAATAAGTGTAATCTTTTTATATGCGTTCTTATTTGAATTTCGTTAGTCTTTCTAATTTAATATATTTCATTATATTAAAACTTAAATATGTATGCCCGATGGAGGGTGGGTATTCTTGCTAGTTTATTTAATTACTTGTACTGATTCATGTTTTACCATTTATAACCTTTGCGATAAACTTTTTACACGTCTTGAGAAAAATGACTGAAAAATAAAACGTGTTTGATTCCGTAAGTTGGGTCGAAAGGGAATAAATAAATGCAAATATTTATCTATTTCTCTGAATTTTTGAGATGAGGCTTGATAATTTGGATTTTACGGCCTGTTGTCCTCATCTTTATTGCTATCTACATAATGTTTCGGCTGATGTGCTCATTTTCAGGTATTTCTTGTTGGACTCTGGAACCTTCTCAACAAACTCCGGAACCTTTCTATATTATTAACGCCTTTGGCCAGGATTGAACCTGCAGCCTAGAGATGAGTCACTTAGAACTGTATTAACTCAACACCTATATCCCTTGTGCCATGTATCCAATTGGACAATTCAGAGCGAATTTTTGGAACCTATAAACAAACTCAGGAACCTTCATGCCATAATTGAGCCTTCACAGAACTTCGAACCGAACCCTTTATTTAATTCATCGGAGTAGACAGTTCTCTTTCCACTAACCATGACCAGGTACAAGTGTTAAGCTGTGTTAATTATTTTATGTTATTATCGTCCTTGGCCAGGATTGAACCTGCAACCCAGAGATGACTGTCACTTAGAACTGTATTAACTCAATACATATCTTGTTGCATCATGTATCCAATTGGACAATTCAGAGTGAATTTTTTGAATCTACAAACCAAATGTTCGACTTTACCTAGAAATAGGTTCAATCCTTGTCAATTCTTGTGCAGCTCCCATCTACTTTATTCTCTAGTTGATTCGTTAGGGTCCAGGTGGTGCAGCCATACAGCAGCACTTCCACAACAACAGCCTGGAAGAACTGACTCTAAAAGACTTAAAGTAAACCAATTTTGAGTTATCAATGATTTCTGATTTTTTCCTAGAAAGATCAATATCCCAATGTGGCACTGCATCTACGACAAATTTTATTTTCTATTATTATTTCCTGTATATTGAACATTATTTGTACCAAAAAGATAGTTTGGTTTCTATCTTCAAAAAATAGATAGATATATAAAAATAATAAATATGAGTATGTAAGAAAGAAAAAAAATTGATAGAATGATTAAAACAGCTTAAGACCTGTACCCGGTCTTCCGCTGTGGATTGAATAAAGGGTTTGGTTCAAAGTTCCCAATTACAACATAAAGGTTTCCAAGATCAAGAAGGTTCTCTAGTTTGACAAGAAACATCTGAAGAAAGCTGGAGGGCACAATGGCCAAAATGTTGTGTAGATAGCAATTAAGATGAGGACAGTAGTCCGAATAATCCACATAATCCAAATATTTATCTGTATGAATTCTTAAATGGAAAAACATATCTCAACTGTTCAGTATTCATGTTTCTCTATGAATGATTATTATAACTTATCTAAAGCAGCGTTTCTCAACCTTTCTACCCTTGTGGCTCCCCTTGAAATACAAAGGTCATTCAATAAATAAGAATAATAAAAAAAATTTAAAAAGCGCCCCCCCCCCCCCGAAATATTTTTCCATATATAAACTCTGGATTGTTTGGAATTGATTTATTGCAAAAATTATTTTAATCTATAAGAAATATTTGTTTTGAGGCTATTCAAAATCTCCAACTTTGAACAGAGGTCTGCCATCAAAATTTTGGTGGCTGAGAAATACAAACCATGTGAAATTTACAGAACTACGTGTGGTGTGTACAGAGGAGCATGTTTTAGCAAAAAAAAATATTTCCAAATGTTCTAAACGTGGGTTTTGTCTCTATAACCTGGGTCAAAAGGATTGTCCATTGTGTGGAAATGCACTGACTCTCTGGTAAAGAAAAATTTCTGGGCGCAGCAGTCAAAGAATTTACATGCTGACAGTCTTCCGGGACCTGATCGGACTCGGCACTGTTGATTTATTTGAAAAAAGATGCAAGTGTAAACAGTGCTTCCTATTGCCAGCATCTTAGGCAATATTTCACCTTATTTATTGAATGACCCTCAACTAAAAATTATTACATACCCTAATTAATATCCATCTCTTTTATATTTTTTTTGTAATTCACATGGCAAACATACTTTGTTTTATGGATAACTGGTTTTTAAAAAGACCCCCGCCCCCCGTGTTAAATTTACTGGCCAACCTAACTGCCATCCAGTGAAGATGGTCTCACACTGGTGCCACACGGAGATGGTTAAATACTTTCCCTATAATTCTTGTAATTTTAAATCATATAAGAGGTTGAAACCTTTATTAAATAACCAAGGATTCTCCAACAATATGCTGTTTGTTATAGGGTAATTCTATGCCAAATCATCCAGGCCATGTCACCCACTCTCTTCAATTTTTCTGAAATTTTGTCCAGGTGTGGTTGATGTTTAAGTAAGACAATTTAAAAAAAAATTTTTAATAGCATTTTTGGATTCCTCAGTCCCAAAAGCTTTTATAAACCAATTTTTATGAGTAAGCAAACTCTAGAACTCATTTCACCGACAAAAATAGATTACAAAAGGCTGCGATTTTTTTTGCCCCCCACCCACCCCAAATTTGGAGTGCAAAAATTGTTTTTTTTTTTTTTTTTTATCAAGGAATTCAAAAATGGTATCAAAAAAATCTCAAAATTAACCAAATTTGGAGAGCTAAAAATTCAACAGAATTCGGTCAATTTTTGGAATTAGAAGCTCATATTTTTGGGGATTGTCTTTATTTAATATAGTCCACAACTGGACAAAATTTCAGAAAAATTGAAGGGTTTTTTTTGTTTTTTTTCTGGTTATTTGACATGGATGACCCGTTAGAAAAAATGACTCCAACATGAATTAGCCTATTTACTATTATCTCACGGAACAAGTAGCGACCTCTTGCGGAACCGTAGGGGTTCCAGGAACCACCGGTTGAGAAACACTGAAGTAAAAGAGATGGAAGTGATTTCATTATATGACCATTGTCGAGTCTGAACTAATATTCTGTTAATTCTTCTCTCCACTTTTCAGGACATTGAGGTAACGACCTTATTTGTTCTGTTCTCTCTCTCTCTCGGCTTGCTCTTCATTTCCCCCACAGTCTTTTACTGACTGCATGCACTGACGGCTTTTGGTTTGCCCCCTTTTTTTTTTTTTTTTTTTTTTTTTTTTTTTTTTGTATACTTCAAAAAAATTTTTTTGTATACTTCATAATTTTTTTTTTTTTTTGTGTATACTTCAAAATATTTTCATACTTTTTTGGGATACTTCAGAATTTTTTTTTTCTATTCATAATTTTTTTTTTTTTTTTTTTTTGTATACTTCATAATTTTTTTTTTTTTTGTATACTTCATAATTTTTTTTTTTTTTTTTTTGTATACTTCATAATTTTTTTTTTTTTTTTTTTTTTGTATACTTCATTTTTTTTTTTTTTTTTGTATACTTCATAATTTTTTTTTTTTTTTTTTGTATACTTCATAATTTTTTTTTTTTTTTTTTGTATACTTCATAATTTTTTTTTTTTTTTTTTATTTCATAATTTTTTTTTTTTTTTTTTGTATACTTCATAATTTTTTTTTTTTTTTTGTATACTTCATATTTTTTTTTTTTTTTTTTGTATACTTCATAATTTTTTTTTTTTTTTTTTTTTTTGTATACTTCATTTTTTTTTTTTTTTTACTTCATTTTTTTTTTTTTTTTTTTTTTTTTTTTTTTTTTTTTTTTTTTTTGCTTATGGCCAGCTGTTTTTTCTAACTGATCACATAATTGATATTCTTGCTGATTATTGCTACGCAATTGTGGTCATATTTTATTTAATTCAAACTAACTGTATTTTAATCGGATTTTTAAAGCCTTTAATTTGTTGAACTAAAGGAGTCAGAAATTTGTATTTTTGCTGTATTTTATTCCATTTAAGCTAATTGTATTTTGATGGGTTTTTTAAAACTTCTCATTTGTTTACATATCTATATCTATCTCTGTGTGTGTATATATATCTATATATAATATATATATATGAGAAGTAAATACACAAGCGATGTGTTTTGATATGGCTTTTTTAACCGACACTATTTGGAAGAATATGTGCTTAATTGAAGTTGTACCTAATTTTGAATATTAATTAATTAATTAGGTGGGCATACCTATTCAAATGTAAGGCTAAACAAATCGAGAAAAATCAATCTCTGTATGTACATTTCAGCCTATTAGGTCGCACAAGGCAGTCTTCCTATCCATAGCTCTGCTGATGAGGCCTAATAGGCTGAAATGTACATACAGAGATTGATTTTTCTCGATTTGTTTAGCCTTACATTTGAATAGGTATGCCCACCTAATTAATTAATTATTAATCAATTAACTTTAAAAATAGGTATGATTTCAATTAAGCACATTATATATTATATATATATATATATATATATATATATATATATATGTTGAAAAAATGAATAAAGGAAAGAAAGTATAGAATCGATTTCGGTCAGGAGTTTATTCATGTGTACATTATTCAAACTATTATTATTTTTAAATGATCAAATGAAATGAAATAATAATCATTTGATTATTTAAAAATAATAATAGTTTGAATAATGTACACATGGATAAACTCCTGACCGAAACACGTGTAAGTAAAATTGATCAAAATATCCTATATTATCCATTCTATACTTTCTTTCCTTTATTCATTTTTTCAACATACCGTCGGATTCACTTTCAGTTTCATTTTACATATATATATATATATATATATATATAAAAGAGCCAGAAACTACCTACGCAGGTTTCACCAAACGGATCTTCAGGATAATTCTGACTGATATATCAGAATTATGCACGCTTCTCACATTACAAATGGCTGCTTACACAAAATACGCATAAAACAGGGTATTCTTTTTTTTTAATCAGGTAAGCGGAAATCATAATGGGGCAAATTTGTGCCCCCTCATTTAAAATGGATGGGGGTCGGGTCAGATTTCAAGCTTAATTTCTGAAGTGAGCCCACCCTAAATTGGAGAATGCCAATGGTGCTATGCTTCTCTCTCTCTTTTTTTTTTTTTTTTTTTTTTTTTTTTTGCACTGCCTTTGGCCATGCATTGGGGGGTGGGGTGCTCTGCTTAACACCACCTGCCTATCCCCCCCCCAAAAAAAAATAGCTGTATGCTTATTGCACCTGTATTGGAGAGAAAAGGTAAATGAAATTCTAGAATCTATATATCACGACTCTTATTCCATATTTGTGCAACCGTTATCATCTTGCAACACCCTCTGGTTAAAAATGAGACCGTCCAAATCCTCCAAGATGAAATGCAAAAATGTAAATCCTGATTATCTGCTGTTGCTCATCCGATGAATTCTTATTCCTAATTGTTGTTGTCACCTCAGTTAAATAATGGACCATTCCGGTTTTATTATAAGAAAGGGGAAAAAAAGGACATGCTACACAGAAAAAATAAGATTGTTATCTGTACAACGTTTCGGATGATGTGCCCTCCGGCCTTCTTCAGGTATTTCTTTTTGGACTCGGGAACCTTCTTTTTGAACTTGGGAACCTTCTTGTCGTAATCGGGAGCCATCACGGAACTTTGAACCTAACCCTTTATTCAGTTGACGGGGGTATCCTGTTCTCATTCCACTAACCATAGCTGGGGTACAGACGTTAAGCTGTGTTAATTATTATAACATAGTAACATAGAATAATAATTAACACAGCTTAGCAGAATGAGAACAGGATACCCCAATGGACTGAATTAAGGGTTAGGTTCCCGAGTTCGACAAGAAATACCTGAAGAAGGCCGAAACGTTGTACAGATAACAATGAAGATGAGGACAATAGTCCGAATAACGCAAATAATATTGATTTGATTCAGCATTAAATAATTCAAAAAGGGTTGATATGCCATAAAACAAAACAATTCACATATGCTCATACAAACATACACCTACATGCACACATATATACAAACACACAAATGCATACATATACCTATACATGCACACATATACATACATCTTTGCATATACCTACACATATCATTGAAGTTAAGCAACAATGAGTCTGTTTAATACTTAATTGGGTGACCACTTAAGCAACTGCAAGTACTGTAATCAACCGGAGTCTTTTGTTTATCAAGATGATTTGATTTGGCATTAAATGACCTGAAAGAGGGTTGGATATGCAGTAAACCATAACAATTAACCTATCTAAAGTGTGCGTTTCTTTCTGAAAAAAAAAAAAAAATCTGATAAAACGACTGAATGGGATGCATATTAAACCAAACTCATAAAAACAGATCTTTTCAGGAATTGAGGTTAAAGTTTTTTTTTCTTTTTCTTTCTTTACTTTTTTCTTTCTTTTTTCTTTCTTTTTCTCTCTTTTTCTCTTCTTTATTTTTTTTCTCTTTCTTTTTTCTCTTCTCTTCTTTTTTTCTCTTCTCTTTCTTTTTTCTCTTCTCCTTTCTTTTTCTCTTCTCCTTTCTCTTTTTTTTCTTCTCCTTTCTCTTTTTTTCTCTCCTTCTCTTTTCTTTTTCTTCTTCTTTTTTCTCCTTTTCCTTTTTCTCTTTTCCTTTTTCTTTCTTTTTGTTCTCTTTTTCTTTCTTTTTTTTTTCTCCTTTTTCTTTTTCTTCTTTTTTCTTCTTTTTTTTTCCTCTTCTCCTTTTTCTTTTTTCATTTTCCTTTTTTTTTCTTCTTTTTTTTCCTCTTCTTCTTCTTCTCCTTCTTCGTCTCCTTCTCCTTCTTCGTCTTTCTTCTTTTTCTTCGTCTTCTTCTTTTTCTTCGTCTTCTTCTTTTCTTCGTCTTCTCTTTTTCTTCGTCTCCTTCTTCTTCTTCGTCTCCTTCTCCTTCTCCTTCTTCTCCTCCTTTTTTTTTTTTTTTTTTTTTCCTTTTTTCTTCTCCTTCGTCTTCTCCTTTTTCTTCTTTTTTCCCCTTTTCTTCTCCCCTTTCTTCCTTTTTTCATCTTTTTCTTTTTCTTTTTATCTTTCTTCCTTCTCCTTTTTCTCCTTTTTTTTTCAACTTCCTCCATTACAGTGTCGACTTTGTGTTTGAGTCTTTTTTTTTTTGTTATTTTTTTGCGACCGCCAAGTACATCTTCTAAAATTAGAGTCGATTTAATTCTTATCTCGGTAAACATTGGCCACCAATTTGCTTTTGCCTTTTTTGGTCAAATATTTTGACAACATGATGACGACGATGCTGCTAATGGTGATGATGATGTTGATAAGCCCCATGTTTAAATAAATCTTCCTTGACTAAACATTTCAAAAAGGCTTTTTAATATCTTTTTTTTTTTCACAACCTGTTTGTTCAAAATGTTTCCCCATGTCTATTTATAGTGTTCAAATGGTTGTTTTGACTTTTACTAAATACGTCTCCTTTCTATGAGTTATGTCATACAGACATTGATACCATGTATTACTCTATAAATGTATTTCTTTAAAAGAAAGATATAACTTAAAAATTTAAGGAATTATAAGCATTTTAGCGTGTGTGTGTGTGCATATATATATATATATATATATATATATATATATATGTGAAATAAAATGGAAATTAATCCGACAGTGTAAATATGATATATTGAAAAAACAAAGGAGGTTTACAAATGCATGGGCTCATCAGGAGAGAATGTGCAAACCGTTTCGGGGCCTTCCTCTCTACAGTTTAAAAAAAATATATATATATATATATATATATATATAGGGGTAAACTATAGACACGTGTTTCGAGGTATCACCTCTCATCAGTATAGTTATACGGTTTTAGCAGCTGCCTCTGGCTGGGTTTGAAACCCGAACGAACTTACACTCGCCGAGCTTCTTACCCACACATCCACAGTCAGTCGCCAAGTATAGCAGGCTATTTAATTGCTATATTTCTAAGGGGAAATGACCTTCACCTAGAGTTCTCAAACTTTGTAAACAAAGTGAGATTTGGCCGAGCCGAATACGGTGAATCTGCAATTATATACCTTCTAAATAGAGTGCTCAACCGAGAACGGGAAGCGTATAATAGGGGTAAACTATAGACACGTGTTTCGAGGTATCACCTCTCATCAGTATAGTTATACGGTTTTAGCAGCTGCCTCTGGCTGGGTTTGAAACCCGAACGAACTTACGCTCGCCGAGCTTCTTACCCACACATCCACAGTCAGTCGCCAAGTATAGCAGGCTATTTAATTGCTATATTTCTAAGGGGAAATGACCTTCACCTAGAGTTCTCAAACTTTGTAAACAAAGTGAGATTTGGCCGAGCCGAATACGGTGAATCTGCAATTATATACCTTCTAAATAGAGTGCTCAACCGAGAACGGGAAGCGTATAATAGGGGTAAACTATAGACACGTGTTTCGAGGTATCACCTCTCATCAGTGTAGTTATACGGTTTTAGCAGCTGCCTCTGGCTGGGTTTGAAACCCGAACGAACTTACGCTCGCCGAGCTTCTTACCCACACATCCACAGTCAGTCGCCAAGTATAGCAGGCTATTTAATTGCTATATTTCTAAGGGGAAATGACCTTCACCTAGAGTTCTCAAACTTTGTAAACAAAGTGAGATTTGGCCGAGCCGAATACGGTGAATCTGCAATTATATACCTTCTAAATAGAGTGCTCAACCGAGAACGGGAAGCGTATAATAGGGGTAAACTATAGACACGTGTTTCGAGGTATCACCTCTCATCAGTATAGTTATACGGTTTTAGCAGCTGCCTCTGGCTGGGTTTGAAACCCGAACGAACTTACGCTCGCCGAGCTTCTTACCCACACATCCACAGTCAGTCGCCAAGTATAGCAGGCTATTTAATTGCTATATTTCTAAGGGGAAATGACCTTCACCTAGAGTTCTCAAACTTTGTAAAAATTTTTTGTTATTATTATTGGAGAAATGATTATAAAGTGCTCAATTACTTCTGTAAGAGCTGTATTTATTTATATATTTATAGTCACCAATACAATTGAAAGTTCGTCTTACCAATGGTTTCGGAACATCACTTTTAGGTGATTATCCGTCATCATCAGAAACGTTTCTGATGACGGATAATCACCTAAAAGTGATGTTCCGAAACCATTGGTAAGACAAACTTTCAATTGTATTGGTGACTATAAATATATAAATAAATACAGCTCTTACAGAAGTAATTGAGCACTTTATAACCATTTCTCCAATAATAATAACAAAACAAATTAACTATATTTATTTATTTATTTATTTATTTATTTATAGTCACCAATATAATTAAAAAAGTGAATGTTTCTGATGACGGATATGTTCCGAAACCATTGGTAAGACAAACTTTTAATTGTATTGGTGACCATAAATATATATATATATATATATATATAAGTAATCTGCAGACGCGCGTTTCGGGGTTTCACCCCTCATCAGTACAGCTAGACTTATTTTTCAGCAGCTACCTCTGGTCGGGATCGAGACCCGAATGAACTTTCGCTCGTCAAGTCTCTTACCGATGGGTCCACAAGCAGCTGCCTAGAATAGAAGGCAGAATAATCGCTATATTTCCTAAACCGGAAATAAACTCACCAGAGGTCTCTAACTTATATATATATATATTTGTAGATAATATGCGTGCTCAATATCTTTGATAGAGCATTTAAGTTAAGGTAGCGTAGACATGAAACCAACACACACACACACACACACACACACATATATATATATATATATATATATATATATATATATATATATATATATATATAATGAGAGAGAGAGTGTGTCATTATAAGGCAAAGATAAATAGTTAATGATTAAGCAGCCATTTATTTTTGTGTCTACATTTTTTTCAATATCTCAAATCTTACAAAAGGGGAACGCTTTTTGTACTTACCTCTGCAAAACTGCACAAAATACTTTAAAGATTTTTGTAAATAATTTGAAGGCATCTAACTAGGATTCATTGAAATGTGAGAATGTGATTTTTTTTTTTTTTTTTTTTTTTTCCCCCAAATGTTTTTGTCATTTGCCGTTACAAATAAAGATTTTCTGTTATATCGTTATTTACTTTGAACATTCCTTAACAGTATCAATGTTTTGTATTTTTATAATTAAAACTGATTTATGGCCATTTTAAGAATATATATTTAAGAATATATATACTTATTTAGGTGTGTACCATATATGGCACACATTGTGGTTCTTTGTGTCCCATATGTGGTGCACATCATGGCCAACATATTAAATGAAAAAATTGTGTCTTGGAATTGAGTGGACTTCAACCAACTGTTAAATCCTGATTCTCTTTTATTGAAAATATGAAATGATTATATGTTTAAATGTAAACACAGTTCTAATGTGTGTCATTGGCATTTCAGTCTCGGAAGAATATTTTATAGGTGTGTACCACATATGGCACACATCGCTGCCAACATATTAAATGAACGATTTTGTCTTGGAGTCGAGTGGATTTTTTAAAAAGTTTTTAAATCCTGATTATCTCTTTAATTGAAAATATTAAACTATTGTATGTTTATATGTAAACACAGTTCTAATGTGTGTATCTCGCACATATACATAAAAGAAGGAAAAATTGCTGGTAATCTTGAACTTTAAGTAACTAAATTCCTACCATAAAATTGTATTTGCGCATTATTTGAAATGAACTTAATTGTTATTAAAAAGACATTTTATGATATTTTGAAGTTAAAAACATGCATTGTTTTTATCACTTTTTTATCAGTAAATTAATGTAGATATTTTAAACACCTCCTCCATCCCCAGATTTTTATTGGCAAATCAATGTAAATATTTTACAACACCCTTTTAATCAAGATTATTATACTTTTTATCTATTGAAGTATTTAGCAATAGCTCTTAAGTAAACATATCAAACATTGTAATAATTAAATCATCATACTGTGGTATATCCACAGGTCCTGTTAGTGGTAATCTCGAACTTTAAGTCATTTTATATTTTGGAATTAAAAACATGCATTAAAATGGATTTGAAAAGTGTCATGTTTTCTGTGTGAAAATTACATTGAATCAAAAATGGCTGCCATTGTTTACAAGCTTCTTCTTGGAAAAAGAACAAAGGAACTTAACTCTCATTGCTTTGAGAGTTAAGTTCTTTTAAGACTTAAATGAGAGTTAAGTCCCTCTGATCTTTTTCCGAGAAGAAGCTTGTAAACAATGGCAGCCAGCTTTGATTCAATGTAATTTTCATGGAGAAAACACAACGCATTTTAAATTATAAAATGTCTTTTTAACAACAATTAAGTTCATTTCAAATAATGCGCAAGTACAATTTTATGGTAGGAATTTAGTCACTTAAAGTTCAAGATTACCGGAAAAATCAATGTACTTTATGTATGTATTTGATATACTTAGCACGTCTCAAAGACAGGCCTGTTTTTATTTCCTCGTAATATTTGCTATTTGTCATTGATTTAAAAAAAAAATAACTAAAAATTTTCGCAATTGCTTTTAATTCTCGCTGTCATCTATACCTATCCTTAATGGTCCCCGTGTGGTCAGTCTTGCGTTGTCCGATTTGTGCTTGCCACATTCCATAGATATTTCTCGCTACTCTGACTCCCGCCACCTCCCCAAAATTCTATCTTCTTGCAGCTATCTCCTTCTCCTGCATGGGTTGAGGCAGAGGTGTTGCTTTTAGCGCATGTTTAACCCCTTCCAAAGCACAACGTTTATCTTGTAAGAATATTTTGCAGTTTGTGGACAAATCTTTGCTTGCACATTTAGCTGCTCAAGACATTTTTTGGTTTGATCCTACTTAACGGACCTAATCGTCGGGGTAGCATACGATAGTCCTTAACGGACTATCGTATGTCACCCCACCGAAAGAAAGAAAGAAAATACTAAAAATCAAGGTATTAACTGAATTTAATGAAATTTTCAGTGTTGATATATTAATGAATAAAAGATAATAATATTTTATTTAAAAACTTGTACATTTTTTCAGGTCAATTAACTTAGAACCATGTATCTTTGAAAATCTGTGTTACGCCTCAAAGATTCGTGGTTCAAAATTAACTGACCTGAAAAAATATAAGAGATTTCAGCTTGGCAGTCGAGGTTTCGAGTAACACATGGAGCAGTCTCCCATGTCTATAACCTTGCTGATGAGACCTAATAGGTCGAAATGTACATACAGGGATTGACATTTTCTCGATTTGTTTAGCCTTACATTTGAACATATATCCCTGCCTAATTAATTATTAACTAATTAATTTTCAAAATTAGGTATGACTTCAATTAGGCATATATCCTCCAAAAATTGTCGGCTAAAAAGGCCATATAAAAAATAAACACATTGTTTGTTTATTTACTTTCATATATACTAGACAAAAAATGATTTATTGTTTATTCATTAATATATTAACACTGAAAATTTCATTAAATTCGGTTAATTCCTTGATTTTTAGTTTTTTTTTCTTACGGTGGGTTGACAATCGACGGTGGAATTTATGTCTGTTAAGTAGGATTTAACCTATTTTTTATTTTTTTTATTGCTATCTTTTTGTAAACCTGAAATATATGAATTTTATTTTCAGGTTCCAATTGGTTGATATTTTAACAATATTATTATCATGCAATATTTGTCTTGTATTATATAACTACCATCATCAACAATATCATTAGATAATATTGCACACTATTTTTTATTGTGCAATATAAACACCATCAATTTTATTTCATATCATTATACAAAATCTTATATTGTGCAATATTATTTAATATTGCACAATATTTTTATTGTGCAATATAACAACCAATTTTATTTCATATATGTAATTTTATATTTTTGCTCAAAAACCAAGCCCTGATGATATTTAATTTTTACTTTGTTGTCAATTGTTTTATTTTTGAGGTATCCTCTGGACATACAGATTCACACAACTGCCTTTTAGATATGTATAGATAGATAGATATGAAAGAAGAAAACCACACTTTTCATATATTAGTAACTGCAGTTTGACTCTACACAATCCCAGTTGTATAGCTTAATGTGGCCAATGTTGAGTGACCTAAAAATAGGCCAGATAGACGGCCATCCACTTGACATTCAAGAGAGCCCTGCCCCTGGGATCATTCATATATATATATATATATATATATATATATATATATATATAAAGTGGTCAAGTAGAAAGTCTAGAATATACTAACCATGATAATCATGTTTTCTAAATTCTCTATAGGAATCACTGGCCGCTGTTTGAAAATTGCCTCACATCGTCTTCAAACCACGGTGCAAAATGCATCTAGCTAGATCTGGTCGAGGTTTAAAAGTCTTCAGCGCGAATGATATGCGCGCGCGGAATCATCATTTCCGTGTTACGTAACATCTGCAATCGCGTAATCAACTCAACGGCCAAAAACAAACGCGTTTTTTAAATAACAAACTGATAACAAAACTTCTCCGATGAATGGATCTTATAATTTCTTCCCTGCATTATTTCATTTTTTTTTTTTTTTTTTTTTTAAATACCCTGTCCGGTGGTGAAAGCTGCTTGGTAGCGCTAGGAAGTGACAGTCCTGCCGTAGCTACCAAAACTGTGTAATCACTCCTAGTTGGCAGCAGATGAGGGCATACGTTCTATGACGAAAATATATATATATATATATATATATATATATATATATATAAAGTGTGTGTGTAGAATAAACATCATACTCACTGTAGTAGAATTCCGATTACCGTCGAATTGGCAGACAAGGCAACAAGGAGGCCGTAACCCAATACGGATTTTACCTTATTGCAAGCCTACTGCAAAATGACAAGTTATTTATAAAACACCATAGAAACCAAGCAGCCTATAAGACCTTAAGGAATGGAAGCACTCAAATGCATGAGCACCTATATGATTTTCCCAACCCTATTGCCCTTATGGCAAGCCCCAACCCCTTTTATCATATGGGTGCTAGAAGGCGGTGGCTGAGGGTCTACATGTCCTGGGAATGACGTTAAACTCTATCTGATGGTGAGGTTCCTGTTTAGTAGGTTTGGGGAATGTGGAGCACCCCTTCATCACCATTGTTCCATGGTCCACTGTGATCCAGAGTGGTAGTACCTGTTAGGGTCCCATCTATGGGTTAAATAGAAAAATGTATTTATAAAAAAACTGTATTATCCATTAAGAATTGACTTATTTCAAAACTTTATCGGCATTAAATGACCCACTGAGGTTGATATGCCGTAAAACAAAACAAACCAAACCAATCAAATGCATGAATTCCAGAGTTCCATAAGTACCAGCTGTTTTGGGCACTAGTTCAGTTGTGCTTAGACAGTTTCTGTTGTCCAAACCAACAGTATACTGACTGACATCAATATATATATATATATATATATATATATATATACTAGACAAAATGTGACCCATTGGGTCACCCATTCAGCTCTGGTTAAATAATTGAGATTAGGAAAAAGGGAGTTAGCAAAGCAAATAAAATTTTTAAAAAGATAAATACAGCCGGACGAAATCATTTTGTTAGCTTTCTAAGAAAGGAAATGTTTGACCTCATTTAAGCTACGGGTTGCTGGGTGTGAAATTTAACACAGAAATACATTTCAAATTCTCCCGCCTCTCTCTCTCTCTCTCTCTCTTCTCTCTTCTCTCCCTCTCTCTCTTTTCTCTCCAGAGAAACTAACATTATATAACAAGGAGGTAGTCAAGAGATACATAGAGGGAAAGAAAGGAATAGACACAGTAAAGTAAGAGATTGGTTGGTTTTTGACTTAATTGCAAATTACAACTAATTAGAACCAATTAAAACAGAACTAAAAGTAAGGAATAATTTAGTATAATTTTTGTGTCATTAAACTAAACAAGAAGCAAAAGTT
The DNA here is from genome assembly GCA_023376005.1 of Doryteuthis pealeii. NCBI lineage: Eukaryota > Metazoa > Mollusca > Cephalopoda > Myopsida > Loliginidae > Doryteuthis > Doryteuthis pealeii. Next base: position 1,520,077 of record CM042180.1, read on the forward strand.
GATTAACTCAGCTTTAGTATAATAATAATGATAACAATAATATATATATATATATATATATAATATGGAGGTGCTTGTGTTAGAATTGTTATCATTGTAGCAAATTGACTAGTCAACCCAACTTTATATCTTGATTATTAAAGAGCTCTGTCTGCCCTACTATTTACCCATAGCTGAAGGTGGAGTAGTTGGATTCATGCCTTTCTCAAGGGTATTAGCACTATGTGAAATACAAATAGCCTCGTCCAGGATCTGCACAATCCACTTCCTGTGACAATAACTTTTACGCTAAACCTCGCCTCCGCATAAAATCCGAGAAAACATTAAAAAAATCCGGTGCTTCTCACTTCTGTGACTATTCGATGCTAAGTGCCTCGGATATTCCGACAGCTGATGCACTTTCGGTTGGACAGCAAATTTCCGCGTCGACGTTTTATTTATATTCAACTTGATTTATGTCTTTTCAATGAGATCTATTTGGTGGATCGCTACTTAACAACAGGTGTTACTGAATTCTACTTATAGTTCTTTATTGTTGGGTGTTATGGTTAACAAGCTAGATTAGCAGCCCATTGTTAGTGAGTATGATTCTCACTGGGTGACTTATCATTACAGGATTGTGCTAAAATTGATCTAAGCTCAGTAAATAACTCTGCACTTCACGGTGTCTCATGATTAGCAAGCTAGATTAACAGACCATTGTTAGTGAGTATGTTTCTTACTGGGTGCCTCATCATTACAGACTTGTGCTACAACTGATCTAAGCTTAGTAAATAACTATATGAGGAGAGACGTCTCACTTGGGGAAGCTAGATTAATCTGTCATTGTTAGTGAGTATGATTCTCACTGGGTGCTTCATCCTAACAGGCTTGCACTATAACTGATTTAAGCTTAGTAAATAATTATGAGGACATATGCACCTCACTTGGGGAAACTAGATTAGCAGACCATTGTTAGTGAGTTTGATTCTCACCGAGTGCCGCCATACTTCTGACATTGTGCCACAACTGGGCGAAGCTTAGTAGATAACTCAGTATTTCATGGTGTGTCACAGTTAGTAAAAAAATTGTTTAAAAAGAATTGTTGAGAAGAAAAAATCCCCCCCCTTTTTTCCTTCTCTCCTTTTTTCCTTGCCCCCTTTCCCTTTTTCTCTCCCCCCCCCTTAAAACCCCTGATAATTTCAATGTATAAATTTCCATTGTTTAATTCCTCTACCCAAGATTTAGTTCCATTCTCTTTTAGAAATCTGAATTTATTTTGCTATTTCTGACATTTTCCAACAATAATTCCAATAACATTTTCAACCGATTCCTTTTAGCATTTACTGAAAATGTTTCCTTTGAAATTCGATTTCTCTCCATTATTATTATTTTAGAATCCTAACAAAATGTCATAAGTCAGTTTGCTATTCATAGGACGGACGACAAAGACGAGGGATATTACCTTTTTGATGTGCTGATCTATACACATATATTGTTATGCATATAGTGAAAAGAATTCCTTTTTAGAATAAATGGAATAAAAAAGAGGAGATGATGGGGTCTTTGTATTGGGATGATCATATCATATAGTACCTAAATAATGAAAATGGAATCTTTTTGAAAAGGTTGGATATTCATACTTGCCAACTCGGCACATGAGTAGCACAGCTTGGATCTGCGTGGTAAAGTGGAGAGGCGTACACTTCACGGTAATCCTTAACTTGTTCCTCATAAATTGACCGCTCTGTTGGCTGGGGCATTAGAATGTACTGACTGCACCTCTGCAAAGGGGTAAGACTGGTGGCTGTGGGTGGCGACCCATGATGTTTAAGGTTAGAATCTAGGTGGTTGATCAATCCATGACATGCAATATTTCACATAGGTCCTTACTTATGCTAGACGGGCGGTTGGAGAGGCCCCCTCCAATCAATCGGCTGGTCATGTCAAGCCCTAGCACTTATATGATTGCCCCAAACCTATTGCCCTTATGGCAAGCCCCAACCCCTTTTTATCATGAGTTCTAGAAGGCGGTGACTGAGGGTCTACATGTCCTGGGAAGGACGTTAAACTCTATCTGATGGTGAGGTTTCAGTTCTAGAGGTTTGGGAATGTGGAGCACCTGTTCATCACCATTGCTCCCTGGTCTACTCTGACCCGAAGTGGTAGTACCTGTTAGGGTCCCATCTATGGGTTGAATAGAAAAACATGAGTTGATAAACAAAATTGTTATCCATTAAGAATTGATTTATTTCAAAACTTTATCGGCATTAAATGACCCACCAAGGTTGATATGCCGTAAGCCAAACCAAACCAAACCTTCATCACCATTGCTCGCTGGTCCACTCTGACCTGGAGTGGTAGAACCTGTTAGGGTCCCATCTATGGGTTGAATAGAAAAATATGAGTTTATAAACAAAATTGTTATCCATTAAGAATTGATTTATTTCAAAACTTTATCGGCATTAAATAACCCACTGTAGTTGATATGCCATAAACCAAACTTAAATAAAGAAAATGGGTATCCAACCTGGAACCTTGTGATTCTTAGTTGGATGCTGTACCGACAGAGCTAATGTTATCAGAACAGAAAAGAAAAAATGAACTTTAGATTTTAAACAAACAAAAAAAAGGGGGGGGGGTTGGCATTGGATATCTTTAAGGATGTACTTGATGAACTTTAAATGCAATCTGGACAATATTGAAAGGGGACCCCCCCCCAAAAAAAAATACCCACACACACCAGACGTCTTACCTGCTGACAATACTTGAAACTTTATTAGCTGAATTTTGAAATACACCATATGCTATTGCACTGGAGAATGTAATGAAACGAGAAACAGTTTCCTGTTCTGGAACTCTGGGGAGTGGGAAGTACCCCTTCAACACCATTACTCCCAAGTACACACACACACACACACACATCAGTGCATACATTTACATGTGCACACACATATACATATATTCATACGCACACATATACATGTGTATATATAAGTAGATGCACAAGCGATGTGTTTTTATGATATGGGTTTTTTTAGCCAACAATTTTTGGGAGAATATGTGCTTAATTGAAGTCGTACCTAATTTTGAAAGTTAATTAATTAATAATTAATTAATTAATTAGGCGGGCATACCTATTAAATGTAAGGCTAAACAAAATCGAGAAAAATCAATCTCTGTATGTACATTTCGGCCTATTAGGCCTCATTAGCAGAGCTATAGATAGAAAGACCGCCCTGTGCGTTATTCGAAACCCGACTGTCAAGCTGACAGACGAGCATCTTACCCTTACACCAAACGGACCTTCTTGGATTTTTTCGTTTTGCTTAGAAGTAGGTTCCTATTCCTCTTGTAGTGACTTCTACACGACAGTATGAGAAGTAGATACACAAGCGATGTTTAATCTACTTATCATACTGTCGTGTAGAAGTCACTACAATATGTATATATATATATATATATATATATATATATATATATATATATATATCCAACCCCTCCATACAAGCAGGATGTGACACAAGGTCAATTTCTTAGGCGGAGTTTAACAGGTTTAAATTCAGAGTTTTCCTTCTCCTAGACTGGTTACCTAGCTATGGTTAAAGAGTCCAGTCTACCCTACTATTTACCCATAGCTGGAGGGAGAGTAGGATTCATACCTTTCCCAAGGGTATTAGCGCAAACTGAAATGCAATTACCACATCCTGGATATGAACCCGGGGCGACGAGTCATTTTTCCATGACTTTAACCATTACACCACGCGCTTCCTACACACAAAATATATATACAGATATTCATACGTACATATATATAATATATATATATATATATATATATATATATATATATATATATATATATATATATATATATATCTACTAACCCCTCCACACAGCAGGATGTGACACAAGGTCAATTTTTAGGCAGAGTTTAAAAGGTTTGAATTAAAAGTTTCCTTCTCCTACACTGGTTGCCTAACCAAGGTTAAAGAGTCCAGTCTACCCTGCTATTTACCTATAGCTGGAGGGAGAGTAGGATTCATACCTTTCCCAAGTGTATTAGCGCTATGTGAAATAAACAGCCCCATCCAGGATTTGAACATGGCATGATGACTCTAATCATTTCACCAAACGCTTCTATATACATATATACACTACCTGGAGTGGTAGTACCTGTTAGAGTCCCATCTACGGGTTAAATTGAAATTTTTTAATTAAAAAAAATTGAGTTTAAAAAATTATCTTCCAAACTATTGCTACAAATCCTACAAAACTTTGACAGCATTTAATAACCCGTCGAGGTTGATATGCCATAAAAGCACAACAAACACTACTTGATATTTTTAAAAATGGACTTAAGGATTGCAGGTGTGTGAGAGCCTCTGTGTGTGGCTTAAAGTAGGCAAAGAGTTCAAACAAGAAAAATGGTCACTACTGAACCATGATGCTTACAGATGGAATCCAAGTGGATGAGCTGTCCATGACATGCAACACTCCACTTAGGCCCTTACTTAGGTTAGACTGGAGGTCGGAGAGGCCCCCTCCGATCAATCGCCTGGTCACGTCAAACCCTGGCACCTATTATTGTCCCGACCCTATTGCCCTTATAGCAACCCAACCCCTTTTTATCATATATGTGCTAGAAGGCGGTGACTGATGGTCCTTGGTATGACGTTAAACTCTATCTTATGCTGAGGTTACAGTTCTGGAGGTTCAGAAATGTGAAACAAATCACCATTACTCCCAGGTCCACTGACCCGGTGTGGTAGTACCTGTTAGGATCCCGTCTATGAGTTAAAAAGAAAAAAAATGTGATTCTAAAAAAATTGAGTACCCATCAAGAATGAATTTATTTCAAAACTTTGCCGGCATTAAATGACCCACCGAGGTTGATATGCCGTAAAAAAAAAACTTACAAATCAACCAACATCCAACCAAAAATAACCAAGTTTATCTAAATTACAAAAAAAGTTTCAAAATGAATCTAATAAACTTTTTTTTTAAAAGCAATCTGTTTAAAATTAAAGAAAGAAAAAATAAATAATTAAAGGGGGGGGGTCCTCACCAGAAATCTTACCTGCTGACTAAACTAGAAACTTTTATTAGCCAACATTTAAACTGGAGAATGTAACGAGAGGAGAAACAGCTTGATATTCTGGAACTCTGGGGAGTATGAAGTACCCCTTCATTGCCATTACTCCCAGGTCCACTCACACACACATATCTATGCATACATTTACATGCGCGCGCACACATCTATGCATACATTTACATGCGTGCATACATACACACACACATCTGTGTATACATTTACATACACATACACACATATCTATGCATACAGATACATGCATGCACACACACACATGCATACATTTACTACCTGGAGTGGTAGTACCTGTTAGGGTCATATATGGGTTAAATAGAAAAAAATTGAGTTTTAAACATTTTTTGAATACCCAACAAGGGTTGACATGCCGTAAAATCCATCTATCCAACCAAGAATGAATAAAACAAAATGTCTTTAGCATAAAATAACCCAACAAGGGTTGACATGCCAAAATCCAATCCAACCAAGAATGAATAAAACAAAATGTCTTTGGCATAAAATAACCCAACAAGGGTTGACATGCCATAAAATCCAACCAACCAAGAATGAATAAAACAAAATGCTTTGGCATAAAATAACCCAACAAGGGTTGACATGCCATAAAATCCAACCAACCAAGAATGAATAAAACAAAATGTCTTTGGCATAAAATAACCCAACAGGGGCATAAAATAACCCAACAAGGGTCAACATAGAAATAGAACTTTATTTAGATAGAATTAGGTTTGTTTGGTTTTCCACAATGTTAACCATTATCGATACTTATTGTTATTGAGCTTTTTTATTTTTCTCAAGCTGAAATTATTAAAATCTTCATGAACACCATTAAAACCATTTAAAATATCACTGCGCCTATTAAAATTTTCATGTGCACCATTAAAATCCACTGTATACTATTGAAATGTTCATATACACAATTCTCTCATGTAAGCCATTTACATACCACTGTGCACTATCAAAATTTCAATGTACACCATTAAAATCTCTCATGTAAGCCATTAAAATATCACTACGCAGTATTAACATTTTCATGTACACCATTAAAATCTCATGTACACAATTGAAATATCAATGTGCACGCACTATTAAAATTTTCATGTACACCATTAAATTATCACTGCACACTTAAAAATTTCATGTATGCCATTAAAATCCCTGCACACCATTAAAATTTTCATGTACCCCAATAACACTGGTTTACAAAAAATATTTTTTCTCTGAGGCAAGAATGTGAATAGGTGTTTTTTTTTTTTACTAATTTGGGTGTGCTGAATTCAAATTTATAAACAGTTTTGCTCTCTCACCTCTAGTTTTCTGTCTTTTAAATAGTCTCATTTTAGTATATACAGAGTATATACGTGCTTATTTCAACCGTTGCAGCAGCTTATTACAGATAAAACAGGATAGATAAAGAACATTGATGGAATAAATATACTTGGATGACACAATGTACACAATTTATAGTACCATAGACAGTTAGAAATGTGTTTTCTGAGATGATCTGCTGACTGCCAGTGCACTACTGGCTGTTGATTGAGACGTGTTGGCTACGCTTAACTGCCAAAATCCGTCTTGATATATATATATATATATGTAATGCTATCACTTACATTTATTGCATAATAACTAAAAAAGAAGACATAAGTCACACAATATTAGAAATTAACCCTGAATGCATATACGCCTTTATGTACAGTATGTGTACCTAAAAAACTAGAGGTGAGGAGTACATACGGATTTCAAATCTGAATTCAGCTGCACCCCCAAATGAGGTTAAAACAGCTATTTTTGTGCTTGCCTCAATTTCTTTGTAAACCAGTGTTATTAAACAAGCAATGTCCAGAAATGCACTGGAACTGATTTTACTACATAAATGCATTGGAAGTAATTTTACTACATAAATGCATTGGAAGTGATTTTACTACATAAATGCATTGGAAGTGATTTTACTACATAAATGCATTGGAAGTGAAGTTTTACTACATAAATGCATTGGAAGTATTTTACTACATAAATGCATTGGAAGTATTTTACTACATAAATGCATTGGAAGTGATTTTACTACATAAATGCATTGGAAGTGCATTTACTACATAAATGCATTGGAAGTTATTTTACTACATAAATGCATTGGAAGCATTGGAAGTTATTTTACTACATAAATGCATTGGAAGTAACCTCAGCATCAAATCTGAATTCAGCTGCACCCCCAAATTAGGTTAAAACAGCTATTTTTGTGCTTGCCTCAATTTCTTTGTAAACCAGTGTATTGGTTTCTTAGATTTTTTTTGCCAACCAGTAGTAAAGATGCAACTGTTTCAGCCAAAAAGCAATCCATATTCATATCAATCCCCGCACTGTCATCTGGGGTGTTAGAATGCTCCTCTACAGAGGGGTAAGACTCCCCCAATGGGGTTGGTTGTAGGTGGCAACCTGTGATGCTTAAGGATAGAACCCAGGTGGATGAGCAGTCCATGACTCGCAATACGCCACTTTAGCCCTTTCTTGGTCTAGATGGGTGCTTGGAGAGGCCCCCTCCAATCAATCGGCTGGTCACGTCAAGCCCTAGCATCTATATGATTGCCCTTATGGCAAGCCCCAACCCTTTTTGTCATATGGGTGCTAGAAGACAGTGACTGAGGGTCTACATGTCCTTGGAATGACGTTAACATCTATCTGATGGTGGGGTTCAATTTTTCGAGGTTTGAGGAATGTGGAGCACCCCTTCATCACTATTGCTCCCTGGTCCACTCTGACCCGGAGTTGTAGTACCTGTTAGGGTCCCATCTATGGGTTTCAAAATTTAAAAACTTTATTGGCATTAAATGACCTACTGAGGTTGATATGCCGTAAAACAAAACAAAACCAACTCTGTTGCCCTTATGGCAAGCCCCAAATCTTTTTATCATATGAGTGCTAGAAGGTGGTGGCTGAGGGTCTTCATGTCCTGGGTATGAAGTTAAACTCTAACTGATGGTGAGGTTCCAGTTCTGGAGGTCTGGGGAATGTGGAGCACCCCTTCATCACCATTGCTCCCTGGTCCACTCTTACTTGGAGTTGTAGTACCTGTTAGGGTCCCATCTATGGGTTTCAAAATTTTAAAACTTTATTGGCATTAAATGACCCACTGAGGTTGATTTGCCATAAAACAAAACAAAAAACAAACAATATGTATTGATATCAACTTTAAAGAAAACAAATTTCATTTTGCGAGGAGTGTGTGTTGTTTTTTTTTTTAATTTTCTTTTCTTTTGAAGTCAGCAATTTTTTTTTTTTTTTGTTTATTTATCTTTTTATTTTTTTTTGTTTGTTTATATTTGTGTCTGTGTGTTTTTGGATGTAAAAGACTTGAATGGGTGGGTAGTGTTTGGCGGAAGGGGGTGAATCTGTTTATCCAAAATTGCTAAATTGTTTTTTATTTTATTTGTTTTTTTTGTTTTTTTTGTCAGGCTGGACGGAAACGGAATCGGATTAAAAACAAATGTTAAACACTCTTCTTGGTTATACAGTGCAGAGACTCAAAGAAAAGGTTAGACAGTTTTTTTTTTTTTTTTTTTTTTTTTTACTTCTTTTTTTCTTCTTTTTTCTTCTTTCTTTTTCTCTTTTTCTTTTTTATTTCTTTTTTTTTTTTTTATTTCTTTCTTTTTTTTTCCTTTCTTTTTTTTTTTTTTTTTCTTTTACTTTTTTTCTTTTTTCTTTCTTTTTCTTCTTTTTTCTTTTTTCTTTTCTTTTTCTTTTTTTTCTTTTCTTTTTTCTTTTTTCTTTTTTTCTTTTCTTTTTTTTTTTTTCTTTTCCTTTTCTTTTTTCTTTTTCTTTTCTTTTTCTTTTTTTTTCTTTACTTTTTTCTTTTTCTTTTCTTTCTTCATTTTTTTTCTATTCTGTTTTCTCTTTTGTTTTTTGTTTTTATTTTATTTTTATCATTTCTTTTTCTTTATTTCTTCCCCGCCTCTTTCCATTGAAGTCGTTCACAATCAGATCATTTTGTTTGTTTACTTTTTTTCTTTTGTCAAATCCAAATAATTTATAATGAAAATTTATAAAAAGAAAAATCTCTAAAAAAGAGTTGGAATAATGTTTGTGTGTATGTATATATCCATATGTAAGTGTACATGTTGTGCATACACATATTAATATATATATATATATATATATATATATATATGCCTCTGTATGCACATTTGTTTGTGTGTACTTATGACTCTGTGTGTGTGTGTGTATATATATATATATATATATATATATATATATATAACTTCTGATAAAATGGTGAAAAGGGAAGAAGCAATCATAACTAATCTCTATGAAGGGAAAAAATGTTGATCATTCCAGACGCACCCCACCCCCCCATTCTTTGTCAGCCATACTTAATGTCAAAGGTCTGGCCTTGTCTGTTGTCAACCGATGTGGAAAATGTTTAATCAGTTTATAAGCCAATCATTAACCCTCCAAACCATCGGATGGCCATGTCAAGCCCTAGCACCTATATGATTGTCCCGACCCTATTACTCTTATGGCAGTCCATGACATGCAACACTCCACTTTGGCCTTTGACAACCCCCAGCTCTTTTTATATATATGCAGTAGAAGGGTGTGGCTGAGGGTCTTGGTATGACATGTTGCTCTTGAACTCCACTTAGATCCCTATTTAGGCTAGACAGTTGGGTCGGTCAGAGAGGCCCCTCTGATCAATTGGCTGGTCACGTCAAGCCTAGCACCAATACGATTGCCCCAACCCTATTGCCCTCATGGCAAACCCAACCCTTTTTATGATATGGGTGCTAGAAGGCGGTGGCTGAGGGTCTTCATGTCCTGGGAATGATGTTAATCTTTATCTGATGGTGAGGTTCCAGTTCTGGAGGTTTGGGGAATGTGGAGCACCCCTTGATCCCAGGTCCACTCTGACCCGGAGTGGTAGTACCTGTTAGGGTCCCATCTATGGGTTAAATAGAAAACATGAGTTTATAAACAAAATTGTATTATGCATTATATATATATATATATATAAATTCAAACTAAGCTGATTGCCCCAACCCTATTGCCCTTATGGCAAGCCCCAACCCCTCTTTATCATATGGGTGTTAGAAGGCGGCGACTGAGGGTCTACATGTCCTGGGAATGACTTTAAACTTTATCTGATGGTGAGGTTCCAGTTTTGGAGGTTTGGGGAATGTGGAGCACCCCTTCATCACCATTGCTCCCTGGTCTACTCTGACCCGGAGTGGTAGTACATGTTAGGGTCCCATTTATGGGTTAAATAGAAAAAAAATTGTTTATAAAAAACTTTCTACCAAACTATCACTTATAACAAACTTTAACTTTACCCTATAAACTCATCCCTTAAACTGATTTCCAATCCACTTAGCAACAAAAAACTGCAAACAACCTACTTTCAAAATCAATAAAAATTCATTGGAAAAAGACATAACAATAAATTTAACCATCCTTCACAACCTACCATTTGGCATAAAAATAACCCTGGATGGGTTGACATGCCGTTAAAATCAATCAATCAATCAGTTAACCCTCTTACAAATTTTCTTTGGACACACACCTTGCTAAAAAGATGCACAATATAAACCTTTAACCAACCCCTTCATCTTAGGTAGGACATACCACAAGTTCGCAAGTAAAGAGCATTCAGTGAACATGCAAACCCTTTAAAGCAGCTGCCAAGATTTACACTTGTCAAGATTGGATTATCAATTAAAAATAAGGAAGTGAATCCAACAGTATATCAGAGTAAGAAATTTGAAAAACGTACAGATGTTGTTAAGCTTATATTGCAATATTTCAATCTGTTTCGATCATCACCAGAGCATGTCTTTTCTAAAATGAAAAGTTTTTATTTTCTGTTTTCTTTTTATAATAGACATGCTCTGATGATGATCGAAACAGATTGAAATATTGCAATATAAGCCAATAAAACAACATTACTTGACAACATCTGTGTGTTTTTCAAATTTTATTCAAATATTCAAAATAATTATTTGATTATTACATGCACGCAAAATTTTATTTGAGAGGGACGGGGCTCAGTTTTCATTTCAAATTGTTTTATTTTTTACTCCTTTAATAAATATGAGGATTTGTCTTACTTATGATACAGACCCTCTGACATTGAATTTTTAACTCCCACCCTCTCGGGTAATGTCTTTGAAAAATTAATTTTTACGACGCCCGGAGGGTGTTTTCTGTTGCTAGTATTGATAATGTTCCTTCATGCTCTAATCGTCATGCGCGTGTTTTTTTTTTTTAAGAATCTTCTTTTAAAAATGTAAATATTTATTTTCTTAAATGTCCGATATATGTCATTTCTCTTACAACCTGTCATATTTTTCATTAAACTGTTTTTCTTCTTTTTATAATAGACCTGCTCTGATGATGATCGAAACAGATTGAAATATTACAATATAAGCTAATAAAACATGAGACTAATTTGCGAACCATTACAACACAATTTTCACTTTTCAATTTAGAATTTTTTTTTCTTCTTCTTTTCCTGCAGACACGAGAATTGCATAAAATTGGACACAAAGATGAAGAATTTAACTTCAAAAGATTTATCTACCGACCCATGGATCTTAATACGATGGAACAATACGTACAGAATCAGAATTATCGTTGTGTGGAAGAATTAGTTGCAGATGCTCATAATATTGTGCATAATGTATTTTTAATGTATGGAGGTAAATAACAACAATTTTCTTATTTCTCTGGGCTTTTTTCCCCTTGTTCTCCTGTCACTAAAAAATCCAGCTTCTTTTATTGTGGTTCATAAAAACCAAACCCACACTTCCCCTTCCTCTTGTCTACAAAATTTGCCTTTGTTGTAACACCTTGTCCTCCTTGGTTTCTCAGTCACCAAAAGAGAGAATTGAGAAATCCAGCTTCTTTTATTGTGGTTCATAAACACCAAACCCACACTTCCCCTTCCTCTTGTCTACAAAATTTGCCTTTGTTGTAACACCTTGTCCTCCTTGGTTTCTCAGTCACCAAAAAGAGAGAATTGAGAAATCCAGCTTCTTTTATTGTGGTTATAAAACACAAACCCACACTTCCCCTTCCTCTTGTCTACAAAATTTGCCTTTGTTGTAACACCTTGTCCTCCTTGGTTTCTCAGTCACCAAAAAGAGAGAATTGAGAAATCCAGCTTCTTTTATTGTGGTTCATAAAACACCAAACCCACACTTCCCCTTCCTCTTGTCTACAAAATTTGCCTTTGTTGTAACACCTTGTCCTCCTTGGTTTCTCAGTCACCAAAAAGAGAGAATTGAGAAATCAGCTTCTTTTATTGTGGTTCATAAAACACCAAACCCACACTTCCCCTTCCTCTTGTCTACAAAATTTGCCTTTGTTGTAACACCTTGTCCTCCTTGGTTTCTCAGTCACCAAAAAGAGAGAATTGAGAAATCCAGCTTCTTTTATTGTGGTTCATTGAACACCAAATCCACACAAACCCTCTTTCTTGTCTACAAAATTCGCTTGTATCCTTGTAAATATAATTGTGCTATTTGTATTAAGAATAGTTAGAAGGATTATTATTTCACTCTGATCAGGTTTTTCACATCTGCCGTAGCCGTGGTTCACTGGAGGCTGAGTGACAGCAAGTCTCCTTAGGTCTCCAGACTCTTTTGAGTAGAGAGAGATGAAGAATTTATTTTCACAACTTTGTGCGGCATTAAATGACCCACCGCGGTTGATATGCCGTAAACAAACCAAGCCAAGCCTCATCTCATAAATTCCGTGAACATTTAGTAGTTTTGCCATTATTTTGTTCTTTTTTGCAGAGGAGCATGGGATGACTGAATTGGCAACAATCATGATTAAAGACTGTAAATATGATGTAAGTATTTTTTTATTACACTAGGTGACGCTGGGTAGCTGCTTCTAATTACACTGGTTTCAAAAAAATATTTTTTGTCTGAGGCAAGAATGTGAATAGGTGTTTTTTTTACTAATATGGGTGTGCTGAATTCAAATTTATAAACAGTTTTGCTCTATCACCTCTAGTTTTCTGTCTTTTAAATAGTCTCATTTTAGTATATACAGAGTATATACGTGCTTATTTCAACAGTTGCAGCAGCTTATTACAGATAAAACAAGATAGATAAAGAACATTGACGGAATAAATATAACTTGAATGACACAATGTACACAATTTCATAGTACCGCAGACAGTTAGAAGTGTGATTTCTTAGATGATCTGCTGTATTTTGCCTCCGGGATGTCCCGCAAGAGCATCCAACAAAGTAAAATTAAATCATCTGTAAGGCAATAAAATGTGCGTCATTGGAAATTATAATACAATTATACCCAAAAGATTGTGTAACATATATGTAATGTAATGCTATCACTTACATTTATTGCATAATAACTAAAAAAGAAGACATAAGTCACACAATATTAGAAATTAACCCTGAATGCATATACGCCTTTATGTACAGTATGTGTACAAAATGTACAGTATGCATATCTAAAAAAAAAACTAGAGGTGATGATGTAAAAACGGATTTCAAATCTGAATTGNTCAGCTGCACCCCCAAATTAGGTTAAAACAGCTATTTTTGTGCTTGCCTCAATTTCTTTGTTATTATTAACTCTTTACCTACCAAATTTCTCCTGGTATTTTTACCTGTATGCTTCTCTATTGCAAAAGGTTGCGCTGGACAAGTATGTTGTACATGCCAGGGAGTCCAGTTTTTAGATCTATAAGCGTAACATATGTTAATCTTGTCACTGTCATGTCACAATATGTTCAATTCCCAACCTTTTCATTTCTTCTTTTCTTTCAGATTGATGAGATTAGACAGTGCTGGAACTGTTACTTTATGTCGAATTCCAAACCCTCCAATTGGTTCTGCCGACCTTGTGTGAGTAAAATCGCTCAGTTTCTTAAGATTTACTTTTTTTCCAAAATTTTGGCTCAAAAAATTGCCCTGCGTCTTATACATTGTAGGTGAAATTTGAGACCTCCCGTAGGTCTAGGCTAATCTTCTCTATAATGCTCACGAACACCAGCTTACGCTCAGTACTTTTACCTCCATGCATCCTTATTTTATTGCTGGTATTGTAATAATCAAGGTTAACAGACACTATATGCCGTGTAGAGGACTTACCAAGAGCAATGGCCAATAGAGATGGATGCCAAGAGAAAGAGTCTAGGGAATCAGCACGACTTCATTATGAATATATAAATAGGCTCAGTCCTAATTAGTGATCATCCTCCACACATTAATTACCGTATTTGACGGCATATAGGACGCACTTTTTTTTCCCAAATTTTGGCTCAAAAAATTGCCCTGCGCCTTATACATCGTAGTGAAATTTGGCCGAGGCTAATCTTCTCTATGATGCTCACTAACCCACCTTACACTCAGTACTTTTACCTACCCTACTCCATGCATCCTTATTTTATTGCTGGTATTGTTATAATCAAGTATTGAAGTCAGTTAGTCTACTGTTGGTTTGAATAACAGCAACTAGCTAAGCACAACTGAAGCAGTGTCCAAGACAGTTGGTATTTATAGAAATCAAGAATGATCCATTCATGCATTTGGGTGATTCCATTCCTTGAGTTCTGATTGGCTACTTGGTTTCTATGATATTTTGGAGTTTTATAAATACCCTGTCATTCTGCAGTAGAATGACGACAGGACGGGATTGTATTAAGTTACAACCGCTTGTTGCCGTGTCTTACCCATTGCGTGGGAGCATATATATAAGCAATATATGCTTAAATACACTAAAAACTTTTTTTTCCTGAATCTGACTTGCTGAAATGGGGGTGCGTCTTATATGCCGTCAAATACGTAATTAATTTTAAAAGTTTATTATGAGAGGGGATATGTATACTTTTTTCTTTTTTTTTTAACTGTTGTCCTCATCTTTGTTGAGGTATGTGTTAGAATCTTATGGGCCATCCTTTAGTCTCCTTAGTATTGTAAGTTCCTCGTCAATGATTGCAAATAAACTATGGCAAGTATCAGTGTTTAAGTAGTGAATCAGCCACGCATTATGGCTGTTGATTGGCAGAAGGAATAAACCACGTGACCTCGCCCAGTCTATAAATTTAGGTGGGGTATTGTAGCACACCTTATATCAAAAATATTCCTACAGTGTGTAAAAACCCTACGCTTTTAACTCCAACGAACCTATTTCAAATTAACTACAGGGTCTGTCAACAATTTATGACAATATAAACTGTAACAAAGATAGAATTTTGTGTATAAAGTATTTTTCCCTAAAATTTGAACTAATATCTGTTTTCAAAAATCTTTTAGTTTAGTTTAATTCTAAAAGTTTATTATGAGAGGGGATATGTATATATCTTTTTTTTTACTGTTGTCCTCATCTTTGTTGAGGTATGTATTTCTTTTTAAAAAAGAAATGCCATAACTATATTTGGTTGATATGCCGTAAAACAAACCAAACCAAAGATAGAATTTCGTGTAGGGGAAAGTATTTTCCCCTAAAATTTGAACCAATATCTGTTTTCAAAAATCTTTTTGTTTTAATGATAATGATTGTTTTTATTGTCCATTTTTGTTTGGTGTTATTCCACAGAATCCACCCCACAAACTGGTCTATGCCAAATTGAAAGGCTTCAGTTATTGGCCTGCAAAAGTCATAAGAATTTCAGACGATGAGAAATATGATGTACGCTTCTTTGGAGGATATCACCAAAGGTCAGTTTTAGTTTGGATATATGACCCTTTTTTTTTTCTTTTTTTTTTTCCAAAAATTTTTTTTTTTTTTTTTTTTTTTTTTTTCAAAATTATTTTCTTACTTTTTTTTTGTTATTTCAAAATATTATTTGACTTTTTTTTTTTTTTTTTTTTTTTTTTTTTTTTTCAAAATTAATTTTTGATGTTTTTTTTTTTTTTTTTGTTTTTTTTTATTTCAAAGAATTTTTTTAAAAATTTTATTTTATTTTTTGCATTTTTGCATTCTCGAAATATTTTTCAAAAAACTTAGCTCTTTGTCTACTTTAACCTGCTCACAGCAGCTCTCCCATTGTAATTGCTTACTCTTTGCCTACAAAATTTCACTCACAGCTGTACCATTTATAGGTTAAATTGAAAAAAAAATGAGTTCTAAAAAAAAAAAAATGATTACCGATGAAGAATGAATAAAACAAAATATCTTTGGCATAAAATAACCCAACAAGGTTGACATGCCATAAAATCCAACCAACCAACCAACCAAGAATGAATAGAACAAAATTTCTTTGGCATAAAAATAATCCAACAAGGGTTGACCATGCCATAAAATTCAACCAACCAACCAAGAATGAAAGAACAAAATTTCTTTGGCATAAAATAATCCAACAAGGGTTGACATGCCATAAAATCCAACCAACCAACCAACCAAGAATGAATAGAACAAAATTTCTTTGCCATAAAATAATCCAACAAGGTTGACATGCCATAAAAAATCAACCAACCAACCAACCAAGAATGAATAGAAACAAAATTTCTTGGCATAAAATAATCCAACAAGGTTGACATGCATAAAATTCAACCAACCAACCAAGAATGAATAGAACAAAATTTCTTTGCATAAAATAACCAACAAGGTTTGACAGCCATAAAATTCAACCAACCAACCAAGAATGAATAGAACAAAATTTCTTTGCATAAAATAATCAACAAGGATTGACATGCCATAAAATCCAATCAAATTAATAATGATGATGATTATATTTTTTCTTAATTTTTTTTTCTAAATTAAACAGCTGGTCAGGAATTCTTCCAAGCTGTAAGCCATATTAGTACTACTATATGGTTGCACCACTTCGACTCTATATCATAATAAAAAAATCCTAGTCCAAATTAATAATTTTTAATTTCTTTTTTAAAGATTTTTTTTTTCTTTTATTAATATTTCTTTTTTTTTTTCGTTTTTCTTAATATATTTTCTTTTTTCTTTTCACCCAGAGCTGTGATACCTGTTGACTATATAAAACCTATCACTCTAAATGTAAAGACTTTGACAACAAAACGGACACGAGGTGAGTGTGATCGGGGAAATTTTCTTTTCTTCTTTTTTATGTATATTAAATGTCAAGTGGTGGCAACATATTTCAAACAAGGCCATCCTGAAGAGAACTGGGCTCCCTGGCATGCATTAAATACTTGTCCAACACAACCTGAGATGGGCTGGCCACTTAAACAGACTTGGGATGACAGACTACCAAAGCAGATTCTGTACTCTCAACTGAGAGAGGGATCATGTAGAATTGGTAGACCAAAGCTCTGGTACAAAGACAACATCAAGAGAAACCTGAAGGACTTTAACATCCCCATAGGTAGTTGGTAAGACACAACCAGACCGACCCAGGTGGATGAGCAGTTAATGACTTGCAATACTCCACTTTGGCCCTATCTTGGGCTAGACGGGCAGTCGGAGAGGTCCCCTCCGATCAATCGGCTGGTCACATCAAGCCCTAGCACCTATATGATTTTCCCAACCCTATTGCCCTTATGGCAACCACCAATCCTTCTTATCATATGGGTGCTAGAAGGCGGTGGCTGAGGGTCTACATGTCCTGGGAATGACGTTAAACTCTATCTGATGGTGAGGTTCCAGTTCTGGAGGTTTGGGGAATGTGGAGCACCCCTTCATCACCATTGCTCCCTGGTCCACTCTGACCCAGTGTGGTAGTACCTGTTAGGGTCCCATCTATGGGTTGAATAAAAAAACATGAGTTGATAAACAAAATTTGTTATCCATTTAAGAATTGATTTATTTCAAGACTTTATTGACATTAAATGACCCAATGAGGTTGATATGCCGTAAAACAAAACCAAACCAAACTTGAACATCCCCATAGGCAGTTGGCAAGACACACCCTTTCCTTTATTTTCCATGTGTTTTTAATTTTTTAATTTAAAGAAGGAATGGGTTTTGTAGAAGAGTCATGTATGTGTGTATGTAGGAAGGTAGTAATCTTGTCCTAATGTTCGTTGAGTTACTAAAAGAAATATTTTCTGTGATAGAAAATGCCTGAGAAGACAGAACAAGGTATATCCACAGGTCCTGCTAGTAATATTTTATAACATTAAAACTTGCATGTAACAAATTATGTGGTAGCATAAATTGTTGACAGACCCTGTAGTGAGTATTCAAAGGGGCCAGTGGAAAATTACCAGGACTGTTAGTAACCTTGACCCCTAGAGGTACGAATCTCACACGTCACGTGATTAGTTAGTTTAGAGATTTAGTTTTAACCTGACATTGAAGCAGAGCAGACGTGCTACTGCAAGGTTGACTCTCATCCGCATGGCAAATAAGAATGGGCTAAATAAAAGCCCATTCTTATTTGCCCAAAATTATATACCTGATGTTGGGTAGGTATTTGCCTCATACCCCACTTCTATGGGCTGGACACAAGGTCTCATTATGTGGGCTAACAAAAATTGTGTCGATCCCATCGGCATTCCCCCAGGCGCTGGTCAATAAACCCAGCCCTGCCCCTTTAATCAAGGGGGCAAGTATTGCCTGGGGGTTTGGCCCCCTGGGATCGACGCTATTAATTGTACTTTACCGGTCCAGTGGCTGAAGCACACTGGACCCCCCGAGGGGAAAGTAAGTATACCCGATGTTGGGTATACAACACCCGGAGAGCTCATAGTTTTGCTAGTACAAATAAAAAATTTTAAAATAATAATTTTTTTTTTTTTCCCCCTCACTCTTTTTTTTACGTGTTTTTTATATTTTTTTAAATTTTAGGTTTTATAAAAGCTTGCGAGGAACTAAAGATTCATCATCAGTTACTTGACGAACAGGATGACATGAGCAGTAATGAAAGTGAGGTTGAGAATAATACTGATGAGGAAGAGGATGAGGAGGAAGAAGAGGAGGAAGAAGAGGAAGAAGAGGAGGAGGATGGTGGTGGTGGTGGTGGTGAAGAGGAGGAAGAAGAAGATGATGAAGAAGAAGAGGAGGAAGAAGATGATATCGAGACGAGGGAGGTTACATCAACCAGTGTTGTGCCACCAAAGCACATTTCCAAACTGAAGACTAAGGTAAAAAGATTTATAGTGTATGTCTCTGTGTATGTGTGTGTATATATATATATATACACACACACACACACACACACACACACACACACACACACACACACACACATATATGTGTGTGTGTGTGTATATATATATATATATATATATATATACACACATACATATATATAAACTAAATAATGTAAAAGACACACACCAATCTTATTTTAGATTTAATTCTTATTTCAAATTCAATCCCTATGCGTATATACATACAAACACCAAATACAACCATTTACATAGACACCAGCACGAACACGCACACACACATAGGAACACACCAAAACACACACACAACTAAACTGAACATAACCAAACACACACATGTATACATAAGAAAATTCAAACTATGTAATGCAACATATAGATACGCATATACACAAACTAAATAATGTAAAAAACACACACAAACCTTATTTTAAATATTTAAAAATATAGTTAAATTTAATTCTTCGTTCAAAATTAAACTCTTAGGTATGTGTATATATACATATACACACACCAAATACAACCATGTCCATAGGCGTGCACACAAAAAGTAAACCTAGACACATATACATAGACACACACATACACACACCCCAAAAGTATAATTTTAAGTAGAAAAACACAGAAATTCTCTAGAACAAAAAACAAATTTCAAACACACACACCTATCATATCAAATGAACATCTGATGAACTATATCTAATAAAAGAGTAATGAAAGCTCAGTTAATAAATTTATTACTAAGCCATGACTTGTGTGCAACTTACGCGCAATGATTGTGGAACGCTACATCATTTTTTCTCAATTTTTGTGCGCAGGTCGCATGCAAATCGCATGCAAGGATTGAAAAAAAATAACGTAGCGTTCAACTGTTATTAAACAACCATTACAATAGAAAAATTGCAGAAACACATTTTGTAACAAAAACACACACAACCTATCAAATATCGGACATATTCTGCCAAATTAATAACTCAATGCCTGAAGAAGACAACAGATCAGAAACACGTGTCGCGTATGTAAGATAAAAAGAAAACATTTTTTCTGAGAATAATACATTTTGCAGGCCTTCTTCTTTTTTATAAAATATTAAATTTTCTCCCGTTGGAACCAGAACAACACTTTTATATATATATATATATATATATATATATACACACATTTATATAATTTTAGTCTGTATATTACCATAAGAGAAAAATTGTAGCAAAATTTCTCTTTAAGAATTTGCTCCTAAAACTGACGTTTATGCTACACGTGTGTATAGTGTGCACCTACCAATTTCACCCAAAAATTTCATGAAAAAAAAATGTTTTGATTTTTAAAAGAAAGAAGAGTTAACAAAGGTTTCCATATTATAGGAAATGCATTTTAGTTTTTTTAAAAGATTCCATTTTACAATTTAATTAATTTCGAATATTTACTTTGCTTTCTTTAAAAAAAAAAAAAAATCAAAACACTCTGCTCTGAGAGTTTATTCAAATTTAAAAAAAAAAAATTTTTTTATTTTTTTTTAATTTAAAAAAATTTTTTTTTTTTTCTTTAAAAATCTTTTTTGTAAATTTTTAAATAGATTTTTTTTAAAATTTTTTTTTAAATGATTTTTTTAAATGATTTTTTTTAAATAAAATTTTTAAATTAAAATAAAATTTTCCGTGTGAATTTTCCAGGTCTCCAATCCCGAGAATGTCAATGTGGTATCCTCCAGTGTGGACAAGATCTCCAGTCCAAGTCCAATGTCCAAGGTCATGTGCAAACACACTGCTAGTCAGGCATTTCCAAGTCTGGTAAGTGTTTTATTATTTTTATTTTAGATTTAATGCCATCTCAGTTACCTCCCCTTTTCTTTCACTTATTGCGGAGTTCATCAAACTGATAAGAATGGTCGGCCATGTTGTATGTGTCTCCGATGCTCAAACATTGTGTCTCAACTCTAACTGTGTATCCTGTCAGTGGGGCCTACATCACACAAACTGCAACCCTTGCAGAATGGTAAGGACAACCCCCCACCCCCCAAAAAAGACAATGTCCTGGTTATGACACTAAACTGTATCTGGTGGTGAGGTTGCAGCACTGAAGTTTTGGTGAGTGTGGAGACACCCATTTATTGCCGTTTCTCACAGTTCCACTCTGACCCGGAGTGGTGCTACCTGTTAGGGTCTTATTTATAAGTCAAATATGACTTAAGTCTGTTTAAAAATTATTAGTATTAGATGCCATATATATGTGCAAATTATTTGATAGTGACTTGAAGCTATAATTCTTTACTAAATTATTTAAATTATTTTACTGTTTTAAATTATTTATTGGTTACTATTATTATTATTATTATTACTGCAAAATAAAAAACACCCTCTGGGCGACGTAAAATAAATATTGCCTGAGGGGATGGGAGTTGAAAATTTAATATCAAGAGTTTGTATCATAAGTAAAGTAAAATCATCAAATTTATTAAAGGAGTAAAAAAAATTAAAAAAATTGAAATGGAAACTTAGTTCTGATAACTTTCAATATGTATTGAAATAAAACAAACTATATATAGATATATAATACCAGGTATTGTATTTATTAAAACTTGTTTAAAAAAAAAACAATGAGGACTGTCTAACATTGCATGCTCAAATTTCGAGTGTATTTATTCTATGTTATGATGATTTTAGGTAGCGTGACGTAAGCAGTGACGTAATTTTTGTTACAGACAAAAACTGGAAGCGAATCTCCATTATTAATAGATTGGTCACTTGTATTAGATAATACTTGAAACCATATAAATGTGTGCAAACATATTTACTTTTATTAAAAATAAATAATTACTTGAAACGATATTATCATCAGTATTATATTTGAAACCATATAAAAGTGTGCAAATTATTTGTATGTGATAGGAATATTTTAAACCATATAACTTATTATTTGTATTAAAATAGTTGGAATTATAATTATTTTTACTAAAGATTATTATGAGTAATACTTGAAACCATATGCTTAACTAGGTACTTGAAGCTATAATTGTTTACTAAGGATTATTATTATTAGTTACTTGAAACCATATAACTGCACACAATTGATTATTATTAAATATCAATAATTACTTGAAACCATATAATTATTAGTACTAGCAAATATATGCACCCTCCGGGTGCAAGTATTTAAGTTTTGATATAATAAAATATATTAAATTAGAAAGGCCAATGAAACTGACTAATAATGCAGATAAAAAGATCTGCAACAGAGGTATAATCGAAAAATAGAACAACTTTGAAACTAACTATTCCATCATTTTCCATTACTCCCCTCTTTCATTGGTAAATTTTCCTAATTTAA
The DNA here is from genome assembly GCA_023376005.1 of Doryteuthis pealeii. NCBI lineage: Eukaryota > Metazoa > Mollusca > Cephalopoda > Myopsida > Loliginidae > Doryteuthis > Doryteuthis pealeii. Next base: position 1,542,547 of record CM042180.1, read on the forward strand.
CTATTTAGTTAAAATAGGAAGTAAAGGATAATATTGCAGTTATTTCTTCTTGTAAATAAATTTCTTTTAAGATATATCCACGAGATTTTTGTTTTTATTTCTTAAGATAAAACCAAACAATTAGAAATCAATAATACCAAGCACATATTTATTAAAATAAAATTTTAAATATCAATATGCAAATTAGCCTTCTCATTCAAACTGTAAACCGCTATTTTGTTGTATATATAAATACAATTGCATGTTATTAGTACGTAGATATGGTCAACATATTAATAATGTAAAACAATTTTTATTAATAACTGAAGGTTTAAAAGAATGAAATCATGGAGAATTTGACGTAAATAATTAAGGGAATTGTGACTTGAGTAGTAATATAGTTTTGGTTACAGACAGAAAAACACACAATCTCCATTATAATAAGATTAGATAAGAATACTTGAAACCATACAACTGTATGCAAATTATTTGTATTAGGAATATTTTAAACTATATATAACTGTAAATTATTTGGATTAGAAATAGTTACTTAAAGCTATAATAGTTTACTAAGGATTGTTATTATTCATTACTTTATTATGAAAAAGAAATAATTACTTGAAACCATCTAGTTATCTGAAGAAGGTCAGAGGTCACATCGGCCGAAACGTTGTTTATATAACAATAAAAATATGAGGACAACAGGCTGAAAAATCTAAATAATACAAATTATCAAACCTCATCTAAAAAAAATAAGATAAAATAAAAATAATCAGAATCACCTGAAGAAGGCTGGAGAGTACATCGGTTGAAACATTGTGTACACAATTATAAAGATGAGGACAGCAGTCGGAAAACCGCCCTGACATCTGTGGCGTTAGAATGCACCGACTTCACCTCTACAGAGGGGTAAGACTCCCCCAATAGGGCCACCTGTTGGCCGTGGGTGGCGACCCGTGATGCTTAAGGATAGAACCCAGGTGGATGAGCAGTTCATGACATGCAATACTCCACTTTGGCCCTATCTTGGGCTAGACGGGCGGTCGGAGAGGTCCCCTCAGATCAATCGGCTGGTCACGTCAAGCCCTAGCACCTATATGATTTTCCCAACCCTATTGCCCTTATGGCAAGCCCCAACCCCTTTTTATCATATGGGTGCTAGAAGGCGGTGGCTGCGGGTCTACATGTCCTGGGAATGACGTTAAACTCTATCTGATGGTGAGGTTCCAGTTTTGGAGGTTTGGGGAATGTGGAGCACCCCATTCATCACCATTGCTCCCTGGTCCACTCTAACCTGGAGTGGTAGTACCTGTTAGGGTCCCATCTATAGGTTAAATAGAAAAATGTATTTATAAAAAAAATTGTATTATCCATTAAGAATTGATTTATTTCAAAACTTTATCGGCATTAAATGACCCAGTGAGGTTGATATGCCGTAAAACAAAACAAACAAAAACAAGCAGTCTGAAAAGTTAGTGATACAAATTATCAAGCCTCATCTAAAAAACATAAGAAATAACAGAAGAAGGCCACAGAGTACATAATCCGAAACGTTGTGTATATAACAATAAAGATGAGAACAACGTTCTGAAAAAATTTTAAAATACAAATTGTCAAGCCTCGTCTAAAACAAATGACAAAAAACGCCAGAAAGGCCAGGGAGTACATTGGCCAAAACATTGTGTATATAACAATAAAGATGAGGACAACAGTCCAAAAAATCTAAATAATACAAATTATCAAACCTCATCTAAAAAATAAAAATAAAAATAAAAAAAAAAACAAAATACACCTGAAGAATGGCAGAGAGCACAATGGTTGAAACATTGTGTATATAACAATAAAGATGAGGACAACAGTCTAAAAAATTTTAATAATACAAATTTCTAGACTCATCTAGAAAATAACAAGAAACACCTTAAGAGGGCCAGAAGGGCACATCAGCCGATTGTGTATATAATTATAAAGATGAGGACAACAGCCTGAAAAATCAAAATAATCCAAATCTGATTGTTTCTTTTCAGTCAAACAAGTGGACACAGACAGAGGCGAATAATGCAAAGGATTGTCGTTGTGAAGAGAAATTTAATTCCATGTTTACGGAAATTGAAGAGAAAATGGAAAATGATCATAAAAAAGCTCGAGACCAGGAACTTAAAGAACTTGCTGAACGTGTAAGTATATAAGGAGAGGGGAAATATTCACTTTCCTTTTCTCTTCTCTCCTTATTCTCTTTTCTCTCATGTCTCTTCTTTTCTCAAGACCAGGAACTTCTTTTTTCTATAATAAAATCGATTGATATTCTTTTTTTCTATAATAAAATCGATTGATATTTTTTTTTTCTATAATAAAATTGATTGATATTCTTTTTCTATAATAAAATCGATTGATATTCTTTTTTCTATAATAAAATCGATTGATATTTTTTTTTTTTCTTGATTTTTTTTTTTCTATAATAAAATTGATTTTTTTTCTATAATAAAATGATATTTTTTTCTATAATAAACTAATGATTTTTTTTTTTTTCTATAATAAAATCTAATGATTATTTTTTTTTCTATAATAAAATCGATGATATTTTTTTTATAATAAAATCGATTGATATTTTTTTTTCTATAATAAAATCGATTGATATGATAATATAATAAAATCTTTGATAATTTTTCTTTCTTTTTGTTGATAATTTTTCTTTTTTTTTTTTATAATAAAATCGTTTAATTTTTCTTTCTTTTTTATAATAAAATCGTTTGATAATTTTTCTTTCTTTTTTTTCTTTCTTATAATAAAATCTAGGTTATGTGATGTAGTTTTCGTTACAGATAGACACTGAATCTCCATTATAATAAGATTTCTTTCTTCTTTTTTTTTCTTCTCTGTATGTCCAGCTTCAAAAAGACTTTGAGGATGACAAACAGCAAGCTGTGGCCCGTGCACTCTCCAATATGCAACGAGAGATCGAGAGGGTACGCAGACAGACAACTGAACGCAGTAAGGAGCAATGTATGGACGAAATGAAAAAATTGGCACAGAAACACAAAGAAAATATCTCATATATCAAGAAAAAACAATGGGTAAGTGTCATGGCGCTTGATTGGAAAGAAAAAAAAAAGTCTTTACTGCAAAGGGAGGTAATTCAAGGGAGGTAATCTGCTTTTTGTCTGTATAAAAAGGTTAATTTAATCCAAATATTTTGACTAATGTCGTTTTCTGTCAATTTGTATTTCAAAAGAGAAACATCTATCGATACTAAAATCTCCATCTTTTGGCTGAAGCCTTTTTCAGCCACCTTTTATTTTCTTTAATAGAATTTAGGGATTCAGAATTTTTCTGTAATAAAATCTATTGATATATTTTTTTTTTATCCAAGGTTGTGGCTGAAACTCTTCAGCCTCCTGGGTTTTTTGGGTTTTTTTTTTTTTTTTTTTCGTTTTTTAAAAAATAATTATCAACAGATTTTATCATAAAAAAAAAAAATCATCAATAGATTTTATAATACTGATTTATTATAAAATCTATTGATTTTTTTTTTTTTATAATAAATCTGTTTATAATTATTTTTTGTTTTCTATAATAAAATCTATTGGTAATTTTTTGTTTCTATAATAAAATCTATTGGTAATTTTTTGTTTCTATAATAAAATCTATTGGTAATTATATTTTGTTTCTATAATAAATCTATTGATATTTTTTTTATAATTAAATTCTATTTATAATCTTTTTTCTATAATAAAATCTATTGATAATTTCTTTCTATAATAAAGTCTATTGATAATTTATTGCTATAATAAAGTCTATTGGTAATTTCTTTCTATAATAAAGTCTATTGGTAATTTCTTTCTATAATAAAGTCTATTGGTAATTTCTTTCTATATAAAATCTATTGGTATTTTTTTTATAATAAAATCTAATGATAATTTTTTTTTCTTTCTATAATAAAATCTAAATAATTTTTTTTTTCTTTCTATAATAAATCTAATAATTTTTTTTCTTTCTATAATAAAATCTAATAAATTTTTTTTTTCTTTCCCCGTTGCATAATCCTATTTTAAAACTGTATTTCTTGTTTTCATTTCTGTCTTTTCAGTGTTTTTATTGTGAAGAAGAAGCAATGTATCACTGCTGCTGGAACACTTCATACTGCAGTGTCCAGTGTCAACAGGACCATTGGCATAAGGGGCACAAGAGTGTATGTAGGAGACAGAGACGATGAGGAGCTTAAAAAAAACCAAAAAAAAATGTCCCAAAAAAGGGGGGGCACTGTCAGCATGTGTATCCCTATGTCTCCTTGGTGTGTAATCTCCGTGCCAACTGTGTGTAAATGTTCATATGTCACCACTAGTATCTATATATATGTCATGTCACCCAGACCCCCTCCCCCCAACCACCACCACCTACCCCCTTCCCTCCACTCCTCCTCCCTATATGTTCTGGGCCATTTCCCTGACACCCCCACCCGGCCCCCCACCCAGTGCGTAACCCTGCTCCTTCTGCGAATATCTGCTACTAATACTACTATTACTGCTATCACAAACTATTTGTGTGGTAATATCCTCTTTTTTTACATTTTTTTTTCTTTATATATATAAACATATATATATATATATATATATATGTATATATGTATGTATATATATTCCTACACTTCTTGCTCTTAGTCTACAATTTGGAAAAAAAAAAAAAAAAAAAAAATTATCGAACCATTGTACCACTCATTCAAATTTGATTTAAGGTGTTGATTAACTCCACTCCTTAAAAAAAAAAAAAAAAAAAAAAAAAAGTTTATTTCTCCCCTCAGCATTTGTTTTTTTTTTTTTTTTTACTTCAATTTTTATTATTATATATTATTTTAAAATCTTTGGTTCGAATCGGCTCTCATCTGTCGACTACCATTATCATCACGTCATCCATTTAACGATGATTCTGGTTAAAACAACAACAAAAAAAAAAATTCATTTTTAAATATTTGCATTGCGTCAATTTTATATTATTGACCGTTAATCTAATGTACAATAACCGGGATAGGTCATTTTTAAAAATTTTTTTATCAATCACACTTCATTTCTCTCTCTCTCTCTCTCTCTCTCTGTATTTCCCCCCTCTCTCTCTATATATTTCCCCTCTCTCTATATATCCATTCCCCCTCTATTCCCTCTCTCTATATATCCATTCCCCCCCTCTATATCCCTCTCTCTCTATATCCCTCTCTCTCCCTCTCTCTCTCTCTCTCTCTCTCTCTCTCTCTCTCTCTCTATCTATTATATATATTATATATATATATATATATATATATATAATCTCTTTCTCTGTCTCCCCCCCCCTTTCTTCATTAATCATTTTTTCCTCCAACCAGCAATTGTCTTGTTTTCATCTTCACATTCTCAGTGATAAAATTAAAAAAAAAAACAAACTATTTTAGCAGGGGGGACTCCCCATGGCCTAGTGGCTAACATGCAGGACTGCGACATCTCGCAAACAACTTCAAACTCCATTCTCACTCTAATTACATTCACTTTCAGATTAATACCGTTGGGAAAGGTATGAATCCTATAATCCCCCCCCCCCCAGCTATGCATTAAATAATACCACTTGGCATTAAATAACCCTGGAAGGTTTGATGTGTCATTAAAACAAAGAAAGCCTCCAGCTATGCATTAAATAGTACTACTACTACTGTTCTTCTACAAGGATGGCATTAAATAGCCGAGGAAGGTTTGTGTGCCATTAAACAAAGAAACCAAATTTAAAATATATTTGAGAGTTAATGTCTAGCTCAGTCGGTAGAGCGTCCGCCTGGGAAACGACAAGGTTCCGGGTTTGATACCGGACCTCGCCAACTCAGCATATGAGTAGCACAGGGATCTGTGCGGTAAAGTGAGGAGCTGATGGTAGGTGTGGCGCTCTACCTCAGGCGCTAAAAAAACAAATGGAAACGGTCGTAAAAATTAGTAAAGCTTTTTTTTTTTTTTTTTTTTTCCTCCGTTCTAATCGTATGATGAGCTGATGGTAGGTGTGGCGCTCTACCTGCGCATTTTTTTTTTTTTTTCTTCTTCCCCCGTTCCAATCATATATTTAGTTTTTTCTTCTGGAATATCCAAAGCAGTGTCCATGTCTTTTTAGTCCAATGGCTGTGAAGTACACAATTGGTCACCTTATTTTTCAACCAATCACAGCCTTTTTCATCACATCCATTCAGAGCCAATCACAGCCAACTTCTAAGTACACGCCCCCCCGCATGTCGCATAAGCAGGCTGATTTTTTTTCTAACGTCTGATTTGTTTTATTGTCAATTTATGTCTGTTTTGTCTGGAAAAGGTTAAAACTACAAAAATTCACAAACTGTGTGTGGGGGGGGGTCATTTTTTTCTTTAGAAATTTGATATTAATAGATTATAAACAAACAGTAGTTAGTAAAAGTTATGCATTAATACAAAACATACTAGTAAAAAGAAAAAAAAAATTTGTTAAAAAGCTCAACCAAACTGCCAATTGTTTAGATCAGGGATCACCAAAATTTTTTCACGGTTGGCTGAATAACTGAAAAAATAACGAGCACGGGCCACATTATTATTGTCTTCAATACTTGCTAGCCAAAATTTTTTCACCGTTGGCTGAATAACTAAAAAAATAACGAGCACGGGCCACATTATTATCGTGTTCAATACTTGCTAGACAGAATAAAAGCTCTGAGAAAAAGATGTAAAATAAAATTTGTCTTTTCATGTTATATTCATGGATGAGTGGCATAAGATGCACAAAAAACAAATTTAACCAACATATTTATTTTCAAAACATTATCAAAGAACGCAACATTAGCAGAAAGGTTTAGTGAGATTTGTGAAACGGAAGTTTGCCTTTCAAGATAACATCAATGTTTGGTTTGGAATTGCTTTCAAACGTAGCTCTTTGAAAAGTACCCGTGTTTTTCAAGCAGCCGTAACAAGTGAAAATTCAGGATCCCATGAAGATTTAGTATGCTTAACATGATATTTAAATTTAATTAGTATCAGAACATCTTGCATTCTGTACGTTTTAACAAACAAATTCAAGGACCGGCGGTGGGCCTGATAAAATACCTTCACGCCCGATTTGTGTATTTTTGTAGAGTTTTAACATTTTTCAGACAAAACTGACAGATTTGATTATAATAATGAAATTTATTGTGTACAGTGCTCAGGTGCACCACAACTTATCAAAGTCTCATGTCTAGTACATAGAATAATGTATTAGTGTCAGGAACATGAACAGCGTACAGTAATAATATACATGTATATGTGTATGGATCGGAGTATCAGGTATAGTGTTGGCTGGCTACAGGAAGCATGGAGGCTTTGAAAGATGCAGTGTTTCGGCAGCCTACAAAGGATGCAGGCAACTTATTCCATGCCTCGGCAACTCTGTGTGTGAAAAAATGTTTCCGAAAGTCATGTGATGTTTTCTGACTGTGTAGGCATGCCCACGTGTGTTGGAAAGATGGAGATCAAAAAGGTGCTCAAGGTTGCTGTTGTTAAGATGATTAATGACCTTATGAGCATTTACCAGGTCAGTTGCCAGACGCCGGAGTTTCAACGAATCCATTCCCAGGGCGGCAAGAAAATTCAGAATATGGCAGATGCCTGATGGAGGGTATTCGTTTAGTTGCACGTCTCTGTACAGTTTCTAGGAGGTTAATGTTCTGAGCAAGATAGGGTTTACAAACTGGTGATGCAAATTCCAATAAATTGAATCGTCCTGTTAGAAATCTAACTGCTTATGTGACATGCGGGGCCGTATATGATAGTCGGCCGTGAGCCAATATATTAAAAAAAAAAAAAAAAAAAAAAAAGAATCTTGTATTGTCACTTTTTTTTTTTTTTTTTTTTTGCCACTACAATTTTCAGCCACCATTTTGTTTTAAACTCCTTAAAAAAAAAAAAAGAAAAAGAAAAAAGAAAAAAAAAGTCTGCTAGAAGATGGTGAGGTTTAAACCAAACCCTTGCCATATCGTGAACAGTGGCATTAAGGGCACATTGAATGTATATAGGAGATGGCGACAATGAGGACTTTTTCTTCTTTTTTTTTTCTTTTTTTTTCCTTTTTTTTTTTTCTTTCACTTTGTGGGGGAATAAAAAATATTCATTATTAAAATATAATCTTTATTTTATTTTTTCATTTATTTTTTTTAGATTCTCGCTTTCTTTAATTCTCGCTTTCTTTAATTCTTGCTTTCTTTATTTTCTTGTTATTTTTTCTTTCACAAACTGATATTCTCATTACTATTCTCTACATATTGGGGACTGCTATATTCACCTTGGCTACTATATTCACAACATTTTGGCTGCTGTACTCTCAGGCTTTCTTTAGGTGCTTTTTGAAGAAGGCTGGATAGTACAGGGGCCGAATTGTTGAGTAATACAACCAAGATGTGTATAATAGTCAAAAAAAGAAATTGTGGACTGCTATATTCACCTTGGCTACTATATTCACAACATTTTGGCTGCTGTACTCTCTGGCCTTCTTCAGTTGCTTTTTGAAGAAGGCTGGAGAGTACACCGTCCGAATTGTTGAGAAATACAACCAAGATGTGTATAATAGTCAGGAAAAGAAATTATCAATTCTCTACATATTGTGGACTGCTATATTCCTCATGGCTGCTATATTCACAACATTTTGGCTGCTGTGCTTTCTGGCCTTTTGAACTAGGCTGGATTGAGTAGAGGCTGAATTGTTGAGTATAGCAAACAAATAGAAAGACTAACAAAATTAAATAAGAACACATAAAAGATTACACTTATTCTGATTATATTTCAATTGGTTTCTCTATAAAATCCTTCATATAATTTTAATACATTGGAGGATAAAACAATAATATTAGAGATCAATAACACCAAGTAATTATTTATTAAACCCAGTTTTGTTAAAACCAGTATTCAAATTAACCACATCATGTAATATATAAACCTTTTATTTCTTAGTAATATACAAAACACATTGCAGGTTTTTAAATGCACTAATAACATGGGTCGTTTTGAGGCAAAACTAACTCAAATTTTCATAAATCAGATTTATTAACTTCATAAATCAGATATATTCGTGATTTTGACTATAAATCAAATACTCGTTGATAGACTTATGGATAACCTGAACATTAGCTACATAAATGAGTAACCTCCCCTTGTTTATTTCACTTTGAGAAAGTCAGATGTTTTGGTCGGCCATTTTCATTTCACCGTAAATCTACACTGAAAATACAAATTTGTTTTGAATCAATACATCTGCATGTTTTAACATGAAAATATCATAAAATGTGTTCTTAATAACAATTAAGTTCATTTGAATAATGCGCAAGCAAAATTAAGAACACATTTTGTGATATTTTCTTGTTAAAACATGCAGTTGTATTGATTACGGTGAAATGAAAATGGCCGACTGAAACAGATGGCCTATGAAAACGTATGGCTTCCTCAAAATGAAATAATCAAGGGGAGGTTACTCTCATTTATGTAGCTAATGTTCAGATTACTGAGGGTAGTGTGATGTAGCAGTGACATAGTTTTGATACATCAAATCTCCATTATAATAATGATGTGGACTGCTATGCTCACCTTGGCTGCTATAATCCCAACATTTTGGCTACTCTCTGGCTTTCTTCAAGTGCTTTTTGAAGAAGGCCTGGAGAGTGCAGGGGCCGAATACAACCAAGATGTGTATAATAGTCAAGAAAAGAAATCCTTCTCTAAATATTGTGGACTGCTATATTCACCTTGGCTGCTATATTCACAACATTTTGGCTACTGTACTCTCTGGCCTTCTTCTTGAAGAAGGCCTGAGAGTGCAGGGGCCGAATACAACCAAGATGTGTATAATAGTCAAAAAAAGGAATTATCATTGTAGACTGCTATACGCATCTTGGTTTTTATATTCCCAATGTTTTGGGCGCTGTACTCTCCGAGTCAGTTGAGCACCTCAAGGTTCCGGGTTTGATACCCGTCTCCGCCAACTCAGCACACGTGTAGCACAGTTTAGGTAATCTGGTCTGTGCAGTGCAGTGGGGAGCTGACAGTAGGTGTGGTGCTCCACCTCAGCAGAAACAATCTCCCTGTCTAGCACTAGCGGACAGGGGATAGACTCCCTTGCTGTTTGGCTGATACCGACAATAGGCCATTCCACCAACCTTTTTTTAGATTTTTTTATTCTGGTCTTGTTGTTTGCTTGGTAACCTGAAGAAGACTGGAGAGTACAGCTGCCGAAACGTTATAAGTATCGCAACCAAGATTAGTAGGTAGTTACAAACTTTTGTTTAGTGAATTAGGGTGTCCCAGAAAAATCAGATTTTGCAATAAAACTTAATTTTCCCATTAAACAAATAAATGTCTTAGGGTTGGGGTTTAGGGTTAATTTAATGGGAAAATAAATAATTTGGGTTCTGTTTTTCCTGTGTCAGCCAGTACAGGTTGACCCAGAAAAAACGGAACCCAAATTATTTATTTATTTAGCCATTAAACTAGCCCTAAACCTAACCCTAACTCTCCCCCTAGTTAAAATTAAGGTTTATTACAAAATTTGTGGGTTCTGTTTTTTCTGGAACACCCTGTACAGAGTGACCCAGAGCCATTAAACTAGCCCTAAACCTAGTTAAAATTAACAGTTTTATTACAAAATTTGTGGGTTCTGTTTTTTCTGGGACACCCTGTACAGAGTGACCCAGAAAAAAACCAAAATTATTTTTTTTCCCATTAAACTAACCCTAACCCCCAACCATAACCCTAAAGCTCCCCTAGTTAAAATTAAGTTTTATTACAAAATTAGTGGGTTCTGTTTTTTTCTGGGACACCCTAATTTACTAAATAAAAGTTCATAATTACCAATTAGTATAGCAGTCTGGATGTAGTGAGAATAGTTAGAAAAAATCCTTCATCTTAGAAATATAAACATCTTTGTGCAGTTTTGTGTCCTTTCTTTGGTTTCTTTTTAAGCCGAGATTATCGGGGGGGGGGGTGCTTTGGAAAGAACTATTTTTATTCCGTGCAGTCACCGAACTCTACGGTCTACTCAGTCATCAACTTTACTCTTTGTCAGTAAACGTTCAAATGCTGTAAAGGCTAAAAAATAGTAGACCAACTTGGAGACAAAAATATAAGAGGTTCATTATCTAAGAATATTTTAATTCTTTTTTTCTTTTAATTTTGTGTCTGTCTGTGTGTGTGTGTGTATATATATATATGTATAATTTAAAATACCAAACTTATTGGTAAACCCTTGCGGTAAGAAAAAACCCGGAAAATAGTTTGATTGTAAAAAATATACTACCAAACATCACCTGGAGAAAAAAAAAATTTTGAAAAAAAGAACAGACCAAGATAGTCGTACTAACCGAAAATAATCGATTGATACTATAACATTTGGCCAAAAGAAGAAAAAAAAATATAAACCGCCAGGATTATCTAAAGCTAAAATGTAAAGAGTGCTCAATACCTGAGTACAGCAAATAAAGTTAAAGGAAGTCAGATCTTTGCCCTGATGAGCTATTAAGTGAAACTATTAGTAGGTATATCTAACTCATTAAATTTAACTTTATATATATATATATATATATATATATAAAAATCCTCCACAGACACCATGTTTCGACGTTTCACATCTCTTCAGTGTGGCTAGACACAGCAACTACCTCTGACCAGGAGCAAAACCTGATTAACTTTCTCATGGTGTGTGTGTGTGTGTATATATATATATATATATATATATATATATATATATATATATATATTATGTGGTGTTCGGGATAAATTTGACAGTTTCAAAAGGAAAAATAAAAAGTGCTTGTAAATCCACAATTTAATTGATTGTAAAGAAATTCAACAGGCACAGAAATTACACTACTGTCAACAAGTTTCACTCAAAATAACCACCATTAGCGTCGATCACAGCCTCAACCCTGATCTGGAACCTGGATGTTACAGTTTCCCTGGGAAAGGTCTCAAAAACTACCTTAATTCTGACGATTAACTGGGCTTTTGTAGTACTGGCACAGCATTTGGTGTCTTTCTCAACAGCGCCCCATACATAATAATCCATGGGGTTAAGATCTGGGGAGTTCAAAGCCAAACATTGGGACTGGTGTAGTCGTAAAAATTTGCTGACAACCATTTCTGACTTGTGTGGCAGGGGGCTGAATCCTGCTGCCATACCATTGGCTACCATTGTTATCTAGGGCCTGACTACAATGTTTAGCAACTACACGTAGGCATCTGAATTCAAGCTGATGCCCTCTCTGAAAAAATGCGGAGGTATCACATCACCCTCAGAGGACACGCATCCGAAAACCATCACAGTTTGGGGAAATTTAGTCTGCATGACACGAGGAGTATCCTTTGGACTGTATACTAGCCATCTGTTATTCTGCGTGTTGTGCTTTTGATCTTGGCGAACGTTTTTCTCATCGGAAAAAAAACAGATTGTTTGTGGTTCAGCAGCATGTTTCACTTTGCCTTTGTCAGATGATTTTCACGGGCCTTTTCTGGGATCAGTTGACCTCTGCGACGCTTGTATGAGTAGTAGTGAAGGTCTTTATTAAGTGCAAGCTTCATGGTAGAGGCTGAAACATTCAATTCACGTGACAAAGCCTGAATTCCAATGCCAGGGTACTCCAACACTTTTTTCTGCAGATTTTCAAGGAATTCTACTGTACGAACACAATTAGATCGTCTGTTATGTTGCTTTCTTCTAACCACAGCCTCGTAGTTTCCATTGAAATTCTCCAGTTCATGCCTGATTGTTTTTACAGTGTTCAGGGAGCATTGGGCAGCAACCATAATCTCCTTATTTTGATGGCCGGCACAGATCATCATGATACAAGTTATTCTCTTCTATGATTCAGGTGGGTTCCAGTCATCCATTCTATCTGTCATCATGAATAAAGAAATACATTTGATATATAAACACAGTGAATTTTGCCAATTCCAATTCGATAGTTTTAATAAAACTCACTTGCAAAATGAGGTCATTAGTATTAATCAAACCTTATAAAATCTTAGTTGATATTTAATGATTTTATCTAAGTAATTTCCAAAATTCATCCACTCTTCAATACATAGCTCAACGAAGGATTAGTAACGTTTTCAAATGAAACATTGAATATTTGTTAGAACCAAGATTGATTTTTTTTTTTTAATTGTGTACTCTTCAAGAATGAATAAAACAATACCTATTTGGCATAAAATAACCCCACAAGGGTTGACATGCTGTAAAATACAACCAACTAACCGTCATGGAGTTATGGTTAGCAAAGTGAAATTATAGAGTAATCTTCATACAATATATATATATATATATATATATATAATAATCTTCATACAATGACTGCTATTTACACAGTAGCATTGCAACCAACAAATCCTTCATCAGATGATGACTCTGGGTTCAGGCATGGTTTCGGGGCCGAAGCATCATTACCACTAACCCAGAGCGCCCCAGCAGTATCTCACGATACCACGAGACTTTGTCGGTTTGATGTCACAATATAGGACTGCCATATCCACGCTGATGCAGTTAGAGCTTTCTCCTGAATCTTTTTATGTATTTCCTCTTGTCTGGTGGAGAAAGTCCAAGTTTAGACAAAAATGCCAAGGTTGAGTTGGTAATAAATCCCCGGCATCCGACTTCAATGGGAAATACATTTGTTATCCATCCGTTTCTGATGCATTGTTCACGTAGTCTTTATATTTTTCCAACTTCCGCTGATGGGCCCAATCAAGATTTTCTTCAAATGGAACTGTCAATTCAACGATAAAAAATTTCTTTTGATTAACAGACCAAATGACAATATCAGGACGCTGGGCCGTTAACGTTATTTCAGTTGGAAAAACGAGTTGATGTTCCAAGTCGCACGTAATGCGCCAGCCGTGGAGCCATCGAATATAGATGACACGTTAATATAGTTTACTGTTTCCTACGTGACTTATAGATGTTGTTTTAAGAAAGTATTAAGCAAGAAATAACAAATGAAAATAATCGGGTTGACAAGGTGATTGTATTTGATCAATCTCTCGAATATTAAGTTTGCTATCAGTCAAAGCAAACAAGAAATGATATGTAGTAGGTGTTAATACCTCCAACCTACGGAGAAAATCATCATGTCGCGCAATTAGCACGGATATCCATGACAATCTCTCGCCAACCTTCCCTATCATTCATTGCCCCTGGGAGTTCTTCTGCGCAGCATCCCGAATCTTCGCATAGTTTTGTCAATGTAGGTCCTTGGTGGGCTGCCCTACACTAGCAGGTCCATATGTTGGCTTCCACAGGAGAACGTCACTTATGAGTTCGTCCCTGCTTCTCCAGCAGTGTCCTGTATGCCTAGTCTGTCTCACTTGGATGGTTTGTGAGATGTAAAAATACCAAATGTAAATATGTCAAATTTATCCCGAACACCCTGTGTGTGTGTATATATATATATATATATATATATATTATATGATGGACTCACTAGGCTACAGTCCCAAGCCGATTATCGTTCATTGTGTCGGATGTAAAAAGTGGCCGATAAATTGTCCTTTAATATTAAAATGATATCACCCCAAAATTCCAATTTTTTTTTCGCGCATGTTTATTGTCGCAAGAGTTAATAAAATAAATTTTAAGTGATTAAAATACGTATAGAACGAAAATAGCTCCGAATTCAATTAGCCAATGAGATTACAGATTTTATCTGGAATGTAAACATCAGCTGGTGTTCTGTGTTTATGAAATAAAAAAATATTAATTTAGAATGACCCTCAAAACACCCAAAAAAAATTCCTAATAATATGCTTTAGTAACTAAAGCAACAATAATAATGCTTTAGTAACTAAAGTAAACAATTTTTTTTTCTTCAGGAAAAATTTCAAAATATAATTTTCAATTAAAGAACTGGCTTTTTAGAAAAAAATTTTTTTTTTAATGAACCTAAAATGCGTATGACTTTAGCCCCCCTACAGAAAATAATTTACCAAAAATCAGGGAATTATCGGATTTTAATGAAACTTTCAGTGTTTATTTATCAATGAACGATCTTTATAATGCATTATTTATTTTATTTCAAAACTTTCTCATTTTGTTCAGGTCACTTAATTTTGACCCCACCTTATGTTGGGGGCGTAAATTGTTTTGGTCATTTTTCGATACTAATTACAGTATAAATAAAGAGATAAAAGACCGAACTTATGATAGAAACAACAAAAATTTACGCGATATGCGAAATACTATTATTTTTGTCTTTTTTCTAAAAAGCAAATTCGCTTATTACTCATTTTTTTACGTGACTTGTTGTCACATGATGCGAATACTATTATTTTTTTTTTTCTAAAAAGTCAGTTTATTTTTTAATTGAAAATTATTCTAAAAAGCGAGTCACGTTTTCTTAGTAAATGATACAATTTTATGCTTTTTGGAAGGTAAAATGCACATAAAACATTTTTTTCGCTAACAACTGTTGCTTCTTCTTCGCTGGAGGTGGCCATTCTTACTTATTCGTATTCGAGCACACGATTCCCATTCGCTTATTCCGTTTTCGGAGCTACTCCATTTTGGTTCGTATTTTTTTGCGAAGTAGTCCGTTTTTTTTACTTTTCGCATAATATCAAGATATGCCACCGATTGCGAAAACTTTTTATTAGCCTTTTTTGATTTTAATTAATAATTACGCTAAAATTATTACTGCTACTTGTAGAGCATCGTAACTCGAAAACTAAGCCTTTTTGACGCCTGGGACTGTAGCCTACACCTGTCGATTTCGACGTATGAGGTTCAGACAACCTTTTTCATCTAATCTTGTGTGTTAATCGCAGGTGACATTTCAGCCCTGCCAATGATTTGCAATGAAGTCCACAGATGGAACAAGTGTGCGCATCATTAGAATGTATTGCTGGGACACTAGCCAATACTCTACTCCTTTCTCTAGCTTGACGCAGCTTGATGACCTCCAAAGCTGCAAAATACTTGATACCATTGTAACACAAAGTCCTCTACATTTTGCAATCGAGTGCTGTGCTCTCAAAAGTAGCGTGATCTATATTTGCAGCTGAGAGGTTACTTTTTAACTTGTCCTTAAGCCTAAGCAATGGTCGATTTTTTATATATATATATATATATATATATATATAATATACAAGACGTGTTGGTAAACACTTGCGGTAAGAAAAAACCCACCAAATAGTTTGATTGTAAAAATATACTACCAAATATCACCTGGGGGGGAAAAAAAAATTCACCTTTGCCCTGAAGAGCTCTAAGCAAAACTGTTTGCAGGTATATCTGATACATTAGGTTTAACTTTATATATATATATATGAGAAGTAAATACACAATGTGTTTTATGATATGGCTTTTTTTAGCTGACAATTTTTGGCAGAATATGTGCGTAATTGAAGTCGTACCTAATTTTGAAAATTAATTAATTAATTAGGCGGGCATACCTATTTAAATGTACATACGGAGATTGATTTTTCTTGATTTGTTTAGCCTTACATTTAAATAGGTATGCCCGCCTAATTAATTAATTATTATTAATTAATTAACTTTCAAATTAGGTACGACTTCAATTAAGCACATATATATATATATATATATATATATATATATATATATATATATATATATATATATTCTTTCAATAAGAAAGAAAAACTTAAACCATCATTTGGCTACTATAAATTTATTTCGAATAGAATTCAATAAATGAGCCTGGTCTCATCAGATAGCCAACTACATAATGACCAAGAAAAACTAGAATAGAGTTTTAGTTGAAATAAATTTATAATAGCCAAATGATGGTTTAAGTTTTTCTTTCTTATTGAAAGCGTAAATATTGATCTGTGTACAATTAATTTATTATTATACATTGAGCTCTCTTAGGGATTTATAAAAATCCTTGTATAAATATATAAGTTTGCATCAACGTGAGCATGCATTGTGGATGTAAAGGAGATATTGATGATCCCAAATAGAATTATCTCCAACGTACCAGTCAATTGGATACTTTCACCTAATATATAATCGACAAATATTCTTTATTCTCTAACCGTCACCAAACATCAGTCTGTTTTTCCAACCATGAGCTTCTCAAAAAAATTCTTTTTTTTTTTTTTTTTTTTTTTTTGAACACTTCCAAATTCTCTGTATTTTGACCGTTTTAATTTCAAATATCAAACATTTTATCCTGATGAAAGCCGTTATTCTCTGTATGCTTAATATTTTTATAATTTTCTATTATTATTATTTTTATTTCTTATTTTAAATAATAATAAATAGAATACAATGTGTACATGAACAAACTCCTGGCCAAAACACGTGTTGGTAATTCATTAAATTAATTTTTATCCATTCAACATTTTCTTTCCTTTATTTATTTATCCTCTCAACATATATAGTGTGGTCCAAAAAAACCTGCAAACACTTTGAAGTAGATGCTACAAAACTAGTATTATTAAGCTGCGAGAAGGTGCCAGCACACTGATATCAATCAGATATGGTTCATGCAAGATGGGGCACCTACCCACACTGCCAATGACACCATTATATGACTAGAAAGAAGGTTTGATGGCAGGTTTTTCTCACTCAGAAGTCAGCACACCTGGCCTCCGTACAGTCTAGACTTTAACCCATGCAACTAATTTTTTGTGGGGCTACCTTAAAGAGCGAGTGTATTCTAACTCTGTGCCTCATGATGTAGAGCAGCTGAAGCAGAATATCAAGCGTAAAGTAAGATGAATCACTGTCGATAAGGTCAGAAAACCCGTATCCAACATGTGCTAGCTCAACAAAAATTTACGCGATATGCGAAATACTATTTTTTTTGTCTTTTTTCTAAAAAGCAAATTCCGCTTATTCTCATTTTTATTTACGTGACTTGTTGTCAACAATGATGGCGAAATACTATATTTTGCCTCGTAGCTTCCATTGAATTCTCCAGTGTCATGCCTGGATTGTTTTTTAACAGGTTG
Organism: Doryteuthis pealeii; assembly: GCA_023376005.1. Classification (NCBI taxonomy): domain Eukaryota; kingdom Metazoa; phylum Mollusca; class Cephalopoda; order Myopsida; family Loliginidae; genus Doryteuthis; species Doryteuthis pealeii. The sequence continues at coordinate 1,560,483 of CM042180.1, forward strand.
AGGGGAGCATTGGCACAACCATAATCTCCTTAAATTTTTGAATGGCCGGCACAGATCATCATGATACAAGTTATTCTCTTCTATGATTCAGGTGGGTTCCAGTCATCCATTCTATCTGTCATCATGAATAAAGAAATACATTTGATATATAAACACACAGTGAATTTTGCCAATTCCAATTCGATAGTTTTAATAAAACTCACTTGCAAAAATGAGGTCATTAGTATTAATCAAACCTTATAAACTTAGTTGATATTTAATGATTTTATCTAAGTAATTTCCAAAATTCATCCACTCTTCAATACATAGCTCAACGAAGGATTAGTAACGTTTCAAATGAAACATTGAATTTTGTTAGAACCAAGATTGATTTTTTTTTTTTAATTGTGTACTCTTCAAGAATGAATAAAACAATACCTATTTGGCATAAAATAACCCACAAGGGGTTGACATGCTGTAAAATACAACCAACTAACCGTCATGGAGTTATGGTTAGCAAAGTGAAATTATAGAGTAATCTTCATACAATATATATATTAATTATATATATATATATTTATAATAATCTTCATACAATGACTGCTATTTACACAGTAGCATTGCAACCAACAAATCCTTCATCAGATGATGACTCTGGTTCAGGCATGGTTTCGGGGCCGAAGCATCATTACCACTAACCCAGAGCGCCCCAGCAGTATCTCACGATACCACGAGACTTTGTCGGTTTGATGTCACAATATAGGACTGCCATATCCCGCTGATGCAGTTAGAGCTTTCTCCTGAATCTTTTTATGTATTTCCTCTTGTCTGGTGGAGAAAGTCCAAGTTTAGACAAAAAATGCCAAGGTTGAGTTGGTAATAAATCCCCGGCATCCGACTTCAATGGGAAATACATTTGTTATCCATCCGTTTCTGATGCATTGTTCACGTAAGTCTTTATATTTTTCCAACTTCGCTGATGGGCCCAATCAAATTTTCTTCAAATGGAACTGTCAATTCAACGATAAAAAATTTCTTTTGATTAACAGACCAAATGACAATATCAGGACGCTGGCCGTTAACGTTATTTCAGTTGGAAAAACGAGTTGATGTTCCAAGTCGCACGTAATGCGCCAGCCCGTGGAGCCATCGAATATAGATGACACGTTAATATAGTTTACTGTTTCCTACGTGACTTATAGATGTTGTTTTAAGAAAGTATTAAGCAAGAAATAACAAATGAAAATAATCGGGTTGACAAGGTGATTGTATTTGATCAATCTCTCGAATATTAAGTTTGCTATCAGTCAAAGCAAACAAGAAATGATATGTAGTAGGTGTTAATACCTCCAACCTACGGAGAAAAATCATCATGTCGCGCAATTAGCACGGATATCCATGACAATCTCTCGCCAACCTTCCCTATCATTCATTGCCCCTGGGAGTTCTTCTGCGCAGCATCCCGAATCCTCGCATAGTTTTGTCAATGTAGGTCCTTGGTGGGCTGCCCTACACTAGCAGGTCCATATGTTGGCTTCCACAGGAGAACGTCACTTATGAGTTCGTCCCTGCTTCTCCAGCAGTGTCCTGTATGCCTAGTCTGTCTCACTTGGATGGTTTGTGAGATGTAAAAATAACCAAATGTAAATATGTCAAATTTATCCCGAACACCCTGTGTGTGTGTATATATATATATATATATATATATATATATATGATGGACTCACTAGGCTACAGTCCCAAGCCGATTATCGTTCAATTGTGTCGGATGTAAAAAGTGGCCGAATAAATTGTCCTTTAATATTAAAATGATATCACCCCAAAATTCCAATTTTTTTTTCGCGCATGTTTATTGTCGCAAGAGTTAATAAAATAAATTTTAAGTGATTAAAATACGTATAGAACGAAAATAGCTCCGAATTCAATTAGCCAATGAGATTACAGATTTTATCTGGAATGTAAACATCAGCTGGTGTTCTGTGTTTATGAAATAAAAAAATATTAATTTAGAATGACCCTCAAAACACCCCAAAAAAAATTCCTAATAATATGCTTTAGTAACTAAAGCAAACAATAATAATGCTTTAGTAACTAAAGTAAACAATTTTTTTTTCTTCAGGAAAAAATTTCAAAATAATTTTCAATTAAAGAACTGGCTTTTTAGAAAAAAATTTTTTTTTTAATGAACCTAAAATGCGTATGACTTTAGCCCCCCTACAGAAAATAATTTACCAAAATCAGGGAATTATCGGATTTTAATGAAACTTTCAGTGTTTATTTATCAATGAACGATCTTTTATAATGCATTATTTATTTTATTTCAAAACTTTCTCTCATTTTGTTCAGGTCACTTAATTTTGACCCCACCTTATGTTGGGGGCGTAAATTGTTTGGTCATTTTCGATACTAATTACAGTATAAATAAAGAGATAAAAGACCGAACTTATGAATAGAAACAACAAAAATTTACGCGATATGCGAATACTATTATTTTTGTCTTTTTTCTAAAAAGCAAATTCGCTTATTACTCATTTTATTTACGTGACTTGTTGTCACATGATGCGAAATACTATTATTTTTTTTTTCTAAAAAGTCAGTTTATTTTTTAATTGAAAATTATTCTAAAAAGCGAGTCCACGTTTTCTTAGTAAATGATACAATTTTATGCTTTTTGGAAGGTAAAATGCACATAAAAATTTTTTTTCGCTAACAACTGTTGCTTCTTCTTCGCTGGAGGTGGCCATTCTTACTTATTCGTATTTCGAGCACACGATTCCATTCGCTTATTCCGTTTTCGGAGCTACTCCATTTTGGTTCGTATTTTTTTGCGAAGTAGTCCGTTTAAATTTTACTTTTCGCATAATATCAAGATATGCCACCGATTGCGAAAACTTTTTTATTAGCCTTTTTTGATTTTTAATTAATAATTACGCTAAAATTATTACTGCTACTTGTAGAGCATCGTAACTCGAAAACTAAGCCCTTTTTGACGCCTGGGACTGTAGCCTACACCTGTCGATTTCGACGTATGAGGTTCAGACAACCTTTTTCATCTAATCTTGTGTGTTAATCGCAGGTGACATTTCAGCCCTGCCAATGATTTGCAATGAAGTCCACAGATGGAACAAGTGTGCGCATCATTAGAATGTATTGCTGGGACACTAGCCAATACTCTACTCCTTTCTCTAGCTTGACGCAGCTTGATGACCTCCAAAGCTGCAAAATACTTGATACCATTGTAACACAAAGTCCTCTACATTTTGCAATCGAGTGCTGTGCTCTCAAAGTAGCGTGATCTATATTTGCAGCTGAGAGGTTACTTTTTAACTTGTCCTTAAGCCTAAGCAATGGTCGATTTTTATATATTATATATATTATATATATATATAATATACAAGACGTGTTGGTAAACACTTGCGGTAAGAAAAAACCCACCAAATAGTTTGATTGTAAAAATATACTACCAAATATCACCTGGGGGGAAAAAAAAATTCATCTTTGCCCTGAAGAGCTCTAAGCAAAACTGTTTGCAGGTATATCTGATACATTAGGTTTAACTTTATATATATATATATGAGAAGTAAATACACAATGTGTTTATGATATGGCTTTTTTTAGCTGACAATTTTTGGCAGAATATGTGCGTAATTGAAGTCGTACCTAATTTTGAAAATTAATTAATTAATTAGGCGGGCATACCTATTTAAATGTACATACGGAGATTGATTTTTCTTGATTTGTTTAGCCTTACATTTAAATAGGTATGCCCGCCTAATTAATTAATTAATTATTAATTAATTAACTTTCAAAATTAGGTACGACTTCAATTAAGCACATATATATATATATATATATATATATAATATATATATATATATATATATTATTCTTCAATAAGAAAGAAAAACTTAAACCATCATTTGGCTACTATAAATTTATTTCGAATAGAATTCAATAAATGAGCCTGGTCTCATCAGATAGCCAACTACATAATGACCAAGAAAACTAGAATAGAGTTTTAGTTGAAATAAATTTATAATAGCCAAATGATGGTTTAAGTTTTTCTTTCTTATTGAAAGCGTAAATATTGATCTGTGTACAATTAATTTATTATTATACATTGAGCTCTCTTAGGGATTTATAAAAATCCTTGTATAAATATATAAGTTTGCATCAACGTGAGCATGCATTGTGGATGTAAAGGAGATATTGATGATCCCAAATAGAATTATCTCCAACGTACCAGTCAATTGGATACTTTCACCTAATATATAATCGACAAATATTCTTTATTCTCTAACCGTCACCAAACATCAGTCTGTTTTTTCCAACCATGAGCTTCTCAAAAAAATTCTTTTTTTTTTTTTTTTTTTTTGAACACTTCCAAATTCTCTGTATTTTGACCGTTTTAATTTCAAATATCAAACATTTTATCCTGATGAAAGCCGTTATTCTCTGTATGCTTAAATATTTTATAATTTTCTATTTATTATTATTTTATTTCTTATTTTAAATAATAATAAATAGAATACAATGTGTACATGAACAAACTCCTGGCCAAAACACGTGTTGGTAATTCATTAAATTAATTTTATCCATTCAACATTTTCTTTCCTTTATTTATTTATCCTCTCAACATATATAGTGTGGTCCAAAAAACCTGCAAACACTTTGAAGTAGATGCTACAAAACTAGTATTATTAAGCTGCGAGAAGGTGCCAGCACACTGATATCAATCAGATATGGTTCATGCAAGATGGGGCACCTACCCACACTGCCAATGACACCATTATATGACTAGAAAGAAGGTTTGATGGCAGGTTTTTCTCACTCAGAAGTCAGCACACCTGGCCTCCGTACAGTCTAGACTTTAACCCATGCAACTAATTTTTTGTGGGGCTACCTTAAAGAGCGAGTGTATTCTAACTCTGTGCCTCATGATGTAGAGCAGCTGAAGCAGAATATCAAGCGTAAAGTAAGATGAATCACTGTCGATAAGGTCAGAAGAACCCGTATCCAACATGTGCTAGCTCCCAGTGGTGCCTGGATTGAGCCACATCATCAACTACTAATGGACTGCCGAAATCCTTCTCAGAATGAATCTAGTCTGTAAAATATGTACATATTCTTGCCATTCAGTTTGTTTTCTGTAATTTGGCACCCAGTGGGGTTAAGAATATTGAGAATTAAAAATGTTATGGCATATATTTTTTTTTTTTTTTTAATTCACAACATATTTAACCCCACTGGCATATATAAGGGCCGGGATAGCTCAGTTGGTAGAGCGTCGGCTAGAAACCACATAGTTTCTAGTTCGATTCCGGTCCTCGCCAACTCAGCGTATGAGTAGCACAGGGATCTGTGCGGTAAAGTAAGGAGCTGATGGTAGGTGTGGCGCTCCACCTCAGATGCCAAAACAATCTCCTTGGTCTAGCGCAAGTGAAAAGGGGATAGACTCCCTCGCTGATTGGCTGATACCGACTTTAGGCTGCCCCAACGACTTTACTTTTACTTTACTTATGGCATATATTATAATTTGCGCTTTTTTTGGACCACCCTGTATATATATATATAATATATATATATATATATATATATATATATATATATATATATATGTATATGTATAAGTATTAACTTACCGGTGGGTATAAGAACGATCGTTGGAAGCGCACAATATTCAGAGGTTAAGGTTGAGGAAAAACAAATACAAAGTGCTCAATACAATGTAGAGCATAAATTTATTTAAGAATGGAAATGAGTAACCTACTCGAGTTTCATCGATAGATTCTTCAGGGTTACTTTTAAATTAATCGAGTTTACGATTAATCTTTGGTGTTATAAACATGCCTGTTGGAATGGGACTTAACTTTAGTAGAGGAACGCTTGTTTACATTTTCGTAGATCAGGAACGGTTTTTGATTATTGAATTAAAAATTGGGATTAATTTATGGGAATTATTTTTTCCATTATTATTTAATAAAAGAAATGTTATGGGTCGTATTAATAATTAAAAGTTGAAAATTTAAAATTATTTAATAACTAGTTCAATTTGGTTTGAGAGTATTTAAAAAATACAGGTTGTGTATGTTACGATAAAAGAAGTTTTGGGTAGTTAAATATAGTTTCCATTCTTAAATAAATATATATATATATATATATATATATATATATATATATATATATATATATATATAAAGGGTAAGACAATATGAAAAACACACATGTTCAAATAAAAGTTTTTTTTTATTAGGCTGATATTGCAATATTTCAATTTGTTAAAAATCTTCTTGAGATCTTTTTAACATATTCCCACATCTAGCTAAAGTAATTCTAAAAAATCCCAAAATTCTGTTTAAATAAAATATTCAGACAAACATTTCCTAACCAATTTCTGTTAAATTTCATATTATTTAAATCAGGATCCAAAAGCTACTCCCCTTGCACCAAAGATATTTTGGTTATTTCCTATAACTCCAACCTAAAAAAGGGGAACCACTCTGAATGAATTTTATCTGCTTATTAATCTACCCATTATTTTCCCATTAAACTAACCCTAAAACCGGCTTCTTTTTTCCTAGTAGATCAATAAATAATTTATCAGTCAAGAGTGGTTCCCCTTTGTTTATTTTAGAGTTATAGGAAATAACCCATATTTTTATAAAAATGAATTACTAAAATTAATTACAAATATTTCTTGGTAACTTATGAGGAAGTGCGTCCCGGTCACCTGCCTCAAAAATTGCTACCCGGTGACTATTAAAATAACGATCCAGCTCAGTCTATTCAAAACTATCCATCTTCATATCTATCTATCTATCTATCTATCTATCTATCTCAATTTGTTCATATTTATCTATATTACTTTAAATACTAAAATTTTTTTTTATTCGTGTTTGTTTAATGTCTTGTTTTTAGTTTAAATAAACAAGAATTACGACAATAAAAGAAGCGACCCCCCCCACACACAATACATTTACTTAAAAAAATCTATCTCCATTTGTTCATATCTATCTATATTATTTTGTTTATCTATCTCAGTCTATTCAAAACTATATATCCATCTTCATATCTAAACAAAAATTACGATAAATAAACAAGAATTACGACAAGCTGGGGTTGTTATTTTGATAGTCACCATGTAGCAATTTTTGAGGCAGGAGACCGGGACACACTTCCTCATAAATTACTTATTTCTCTTGCTAAAATACATTAAGAATTGGTCATGAACCTGATACATGTCGTTTGAGAATTTTTGTTTAAAATTTAAAATTTCCTCCTTTCTTAAAAAGTCTTGTATGAATTAATCACAATTTTCCTAAAACTTTCTTATTTAACACAACATACCTTAAATCCTTCAGTATAGTCTGCCCTTGAGTTTAATATGCAAGGATTTTGTTGGAGTCTATACCTCTGAAAAGGAAGCACGTGGTGTAATGGTTAAAGTCACGGGAAATGGACTCGTCGCCCCGAGTTCAAATCCTGGACGTGGTAACTGCATTTCACTTAGCGCTAATATCCTTGGGAAAGGTATGAATCCTACTCTCCCTCCAGCTATGGGTAAATAGTAGGGCAGACTGGGCTCTTTAACCAAGGCTAGGTAACCAATCTAGGAAAAGGAAAACTCTGAATTCAAATCTGTTAAACTCCGCTCAAGAAATTGACCTTGTGTCGTATCCTGCTCGTGCGGAGGAGTTGGTAAATATATATGCGTCTGAATAAACATTGCCGGACAGCAAATAGAGACTCGGACATTGCTTAGAAAATATTTCCATTTTTAACTTCGTATATAGTACGCACTAGGGATTTTGACCTTTAAATTTTGGGGAAAAATTGCGGATTATACTCGAGGATTTACGGTATGCTCTGATGAAGATTTTTAACTGGTTGAAATATTGCAATATCAGCAGAATAAACAACTTTATTTGAATAACATCTGGGGTTTTCATATTACCTTACCCTTATATACCATCAAATTCATTTCCTTACTTTTAACTAATATATATATATATATATATATATATATATTATTTTTTTCTTATTAATATTGGAGAAATGATTATAAAGTGCTCAATTATTTCTTTAAGAGCTGTATTTATTTATTTATTTATTTAAGTCACCAATACAAAAAGTAGAAATATAAAATAGAAAAAGTCAACGTCTCTGATGACGGATAAACATCTGAAACCATTGATAAGACGAATTTTGTATTGGTGACTTAAATAAATAAATATATATATATTATATACTAGACAAAACCTGATCCATTGGGTCACCCATTCAGCTCTGGGTAGATAACTGAGATTAGGGAAAAGGCAATTAGCAAAGCGAATAAAATTTGAAAAAAAATAAATACAGCTGGATGAAACCTTAAAATCATTTTGTTAGCTTTCTAAGAAAGTAAATGTTTGACCTCATTACAGGTTGATGGTTGTGAAATTTAACATAGAAATACATTTCAAATTCTCCCGCCTCTCTCTATTCTCCAGAGAAACTAACATTATATAATGAGGAGGTAGTCAAGAGATACATAGAGGGGAAGAAAGAGACACAGTAAAGTTAGAGATTGGTCGTTTTTTGACTTAATTGCAAATTACGACTAATTAGAACCAATTAAAACAGAATTTTTTTCCAAACATAATTCAATCCTAAAAGTAAGGAATAATTTAGTATGATTTTCGGGTCATTAAACTAAACAGTAAAAAAAGTCGGACCATATGACCTTTAGGCACCCCTTTTGCGATCTCGATTCATAAGGACATGTTTTTCATTTACACCATCAAAATCCGGTTGTTTGTTAGGGGTTAGTTATATCATTTTTTTTTTTTTTAACTCTAAAAATCGTCTGTTAACTATTAACCGGATATTGACTGTGTAAATGAAAAACGTCCTTCTGAATCAAGATCAAAAAGGGGTGCCTAAAGGTCATATGGTCCTACATTCCTAAAGGGCAATTAGGGACATCAGCTACGAAAAACTGTTTGCCAGACGACGCAAAAAGTAATAGCTTCTGTGAATGATTTTAATGATGTAATTATTTGTAATCTAGGCAAGTGATTTTGATTCTCACTGGGTGCCCTATGTTTCTGGTTTTGTGCTACAACTAAGCTACACATTTCTCTAAGGAAAACTTGGTTCAAACCCCACTGACAGCAGAGCCATCCATTGTCTTCTACTACATGGATATACGTCATCAGGTTGACTTCTGACATGAACAGTTTGCTATGTAGAGCCTGCCGCCACTGAGGGCGGTCCTGAGCCAAATTTTCCCAGCTGGAAGGGGTAATGCCAATGCATCTGAGATCTTTCTTGCAGACATCTTTAAATCGCAGTTGGGGGCAACCAATCTGTCTCTTACCAGACGAAAGCTCTGCTTAGAGGATGTCCTTCAGGTTTTGTCCATCATCCATCTTTGGAGACGATACTGTCTCAGTAGAGAACACAAGCTGGGAAGGTGAGCTGTCTCTAGTACTGCTGTGTTAATGATCCTGTCCCTTAAAGTGATGCCCAGTATACGTCTAAGGCAGCAAAGGTAAAAAGTAGAGACATCCATTATTTTCTACTATATGTATAAATTCAGTCATCTTGCCTCGGCTTGTCACTGATACTACTCTTTGGGGAAGGAGAGCATGCGGTATGTGTCGCACAAGCACACAACATGTCAACATGTGCAGATATTTCTACAAGTCCCACGGTGATGGAGCAACAGTGGCGTGTGCAGGCCTGACAGGCTGGAAGCACACAGCTGTAAATCTACACTTGGCAAGGTTGTGAGTGGCTGAGCAGCCCCTTGGGTAGTACTGCCCACCCAAACATCTGGGAAGGGTATAGAAAATGTGACCTAAACAAATGCCTGTTCCCCTATCCAGCTGGCCAGCAACCTGCGGCTGTTCACATTAGCAAGACGGAAACAAGAAAATATTATAAAAACAAACCTAGGCTAACCATAGCCACCTTGATCTTGAGGTATCAGGAAACACCGAACAACAAACTGGTATCGTGGCAAATAACTCTCAATATGGGGTAGACATCATGACCCTTGCGGAAATCCACTTCAACAATGAGGACCAATTGACAGAAGTGGGGTCTGTGTTTACATTCTTTTGGAAAGGCAGCTGTAAGGATTTGAGGTAAGGCAGCTCAAGCATCCCATCCTGAAGCGGAATCTATGTAAGTGGTACATGACGGATGGTATGGACACACTTCCTACATTTAAGACTGACCGTATATGTAACCTGTGTGGCAGGGCCTGCCTGTCAAGGGTTGGGCTTCTCAGTCATATACGGTCGCATGCGAGAAGAAGTTGATAAAGAAGTTAATGTGTGACAGGGAACATAAAAACAAATTCGGACTAGTGGGCCCTCTGCGTGCCCACAACCGAACTACTTGTAGAAATGATCTTCTTCTGCGAAGAAGTGACAATCACCATAATTTCAAGAAAACTGGAAAAGGTATGTAAGTATAAATATATTTAAAAAAAAATATATATATATTCAGACCATGTACTTATTTATGAATGAATAGTAAGCCAATGTTCAAACGTTTTGGTATTTATATTAAAACCATCTTCAGACATGAACCTAATCAATACCATACATGACCCTCAATGAAAATAACATACATATATATATATATATATATATATATATATAATATATATATATATATATATATATTATGTAGAAAGTTTTGTAGAAAAAACAAGATGTGTAAAGTTTTGCTGACAAAATCGACTGATCGAGAGCATTCTGTGCCTCGTGATTAATGATATATTTATTTCGTCTTTCCGTTTACAATGTTGCTTTGATAAAGACCTCATATGGTCGAAACAGATTTCTGTCAGCCAAACTTTAAACATCTTGTTGTTTTTTCTACAAAACTTTCTACACATATTGTCGGATTCATATCCATTTTGCCTTTCATATATATATATATATTTGTGAATAAAAAGGCCTTAAATACCATGGGTATTGTGATTATGGACCATTTACACTTGTGGGTATCTGGGGCCCACAGAGCTTCTTCAGACCACGTATATATGTGGTCTGAAGAAGCTGTGTGGACCCCAGATACATTAAATTTAATGAATATAATTTAATTAATTCAATTAATATAAATTAAAATATACTTAGAAATAGCATTGAAATTCTACTTAAAAATGTCCAGCATTTGTAAATCTCTAAAGTAAACAAATCAATTCTCAAGGGTCCCCCCACTCTACCCAGGCATTGCTAGGTAGCCTTATATAGTGTGTGTGTGTGTGTGTGTGTATATATATATATATATATATATATATATTATATAATGTGTGTGTGTGTATGTATATACTAGATAAGGCTACCCTAACCCCGTCATCTTTTTTCCTCGTATATCAAAAATAAATAATTTATCAGTCAAGAGTGGTTCCCCTTTGTTTATGTTAGACTTATAGGAAATAACCCACAAAAATACACCTGTAAAGGAAAATTGAGTACCAACTTTTATCTCATGCTCTAACAGTTTTTGGCATTAAATAACCCACACGGTTTATATGCCATTAAACAAACCGGACCGAAAGAAATATTTCAACACAAATAATATGAGGGATCTTTTTGAGAATACTAACATGGATGACATTCCTGTGCCGTCAAAGGCCCCTCGGGTCCTTGTGAACCCATCTCTGATTTGTGCCCTTCAAATCGGCCAGCACAGAACATCAGAACATTGGGGTCTGGACATTGTGCAATGAAGGTGCATACACACACCAGATGAATATACACAGTCCTCTACCCACCAAAAATTTTTACACTCATTACCCAGGCATAGAAGCCTGCTAGTCAGGACACAACCTCCCCACACACATACACACCCCACCCCATCCCGACAATTTAACTTCAATATATAAAGGTGTTTAGGTTTTAGACTACTAATGGTCATACTATGACCAAAATCTAAACAGAAGAATGCACCCAATGGCGCTTAGTAGTAATCCCTGCAGTATATCGAAGACTTGGATGAGATTTTAAATGCTTGCAAAACCAAATAGAAATTTATGAAGAGATGAAAAAAAAAAAAAATGAATGTTATTTCCACCAATTTAATGATTGGTTGTTTTACGGCATATCAACCCTTTTCGGGTCATTTAATGCCAAATCAAATCATTTTTGATAAACAAAAGACCCAAGTTGCATACAGTACCTGCTGTTGCTTAAGTGGTCATCCAATTAAGTATTGAACAGGTTCATCACTGCTTAACTTTGGTGATTTAATGGGAATCAGTGGACCCATTTACCTATGCCTGGTCTTTAACACGTTCTGTCTTTTTTTAATTTATTTATTTTCTTTTTCTGACCATGTTCTTCCTCAATGATAGTATCACATGTGTGTGTAGGATGTCAATTGTTAATTTCATGACTAGGGCAGAGCTTTTTTTCTTTCTTTCCTTTACCCTCAGTTCCTCTTTTTTTTTTTACCCTTGTGCCAAACTTCAACCTCTTTGCACTCTTGGTCCTTTTTTTATTTTTATTTTATTCTTTTAAATCTTTATGATTTCTTGTGTGCCCCTGTATGTCTTTTAAAAAAAAAAATTTTGGTAATTTATGAGGAAGTGCGTCCCGGTCTCCCACCTCAAAAACCGCTACCCGGTGACTATCAAAATAACAACCCCAGCTCGTCGTAATTCTTGTTTATTTATCGTAATTTGTCGTAATTCTTGTTTAGATATGAAGATGAATATATACTTTTGAATAGACTGAGATAGATAGATAGATAAGCAAACAAAATAATATAGATAGATATGAACAAATGGAGATAGATATTTTCGACAAGTAAATGTATTGGGGGGGGGGTCGCTTCTTTTTTTGTCGTAATTCTTGTTTATTTAAATTAAAAACAAGACATTAAACAAACATGAATAAAAAAAAATCTTAGTATTTAAAGTAATATAGATAAATATGAGCAAATTGAGATAGATGGATAGATAGATAGATAGATATGAAGATGGATAGTTTTGAATAGACTGAGCTGGGTTGTTATTTTAATAGTCACCAGGTAGCAACTCTTGAGGCATGAGACCGGGACGCACTTCCTCATAAATTACCAACATTTTTTTAATAAATGAAAATCAATCCCAAATAACCAGATTTTGTAAATTGCTAGATCAGTATTCCAACCATTCTTATAAATATACATATATAGGGTTCCACAAAGTCCATGTGCACTTTAAAGCTAAAAATTCTATAAAGATCACTTGGAGTTTATGGACAACATGTGTATATCTATTAATAATGGAGATTCGCTTCCGGTTTTTGTCTGTAACAAAAACTGCGTCACTGCTTACGTCACATTACCCAACACATAATCCAACGTCATAACCTAGAATAAATATACTCAAAATGTGAGCATGCAACGTTAGACAATCCTCATTGTTTCAATAAATAGATGCCCGGCGTTATATATTTATATATAGATTGTTTTATTCTAATATAATATTTAAAGTTATCGGAACGGTTTCCATTTCAAATTGTATTTCTTTCTATCTTTTTTTTTAGTCCTTTAATAAATTTGATGATTTTACATACTTATGGTACACACTCTATGACATTGAATTTTCAGCTCCCATCCCCTCAGGCAATATCTTTCAAAAAATTATTTTTACTTCGCCCGGAGGGTGTCTTTTTATTTTGCTAGTATATATTAATGTCATATTTCAAACCGTCTACCTTGCCAGTGTTGAACAGATTGATAAACAAGGACTATCACAGTTTTTCTCGTTATTCTGTGATAAAATTTTTTTTTACTCTTCCTTATATCAACAAATGCCCTGAAGAAGAACTACTTAACAGAACGAAACACTGCAGCGTCGGCTAATAAACTTACAACTCATTTTATTTAAACCTGTGTTTTTTCAAATTTCTTACTATACTACATACCATCAGATTCACTTCCATTTCTCTTCATATATTAATGTATATATTTATGTGTGTGTGTGTGTGTGTATATATATATATATATAATATATATATATATATATATATATATATATATATATATATTCTAGTAAGTACTCCATTCACATTTTCCTGCCTTTCACATCATTATATTTTATTGATAGAATCAAAATTGTATCTACATATAAAAATCTTTGAATAAAATTTCTGCTTAAAGATACAACATTGTTTTGCTTTTTTTTTTTTTTTTTTTTTCACACCTTGATAATGGTTCGAATAAGAACCAAAAGTACTTGGTCTGCCAATAATCGCTCTTTTTTTATTTTTTAATCCCCTCTACCCAGGTGACACTGGGTAGCCACTTCTAGTATTAAATAAAGCTTAGTAAATAAAAGGAAACATTTTCAAAGTAAAAAATGGATAGCCCATGTATGTATTAAACCAATACCCCCACTACAAGCAGGATACGACACAAGGTCAATTCTCAATCAGAATTCAACAGGTTTGAATTCAGATTTCCTTCTCCTAGACCGGCTGCCATACCAAGATTTACAGATCATATTTTCCAGTATGTATACTCAATTTGTCAATAAATCCGTGTTTTTACAAAACAAATTACCCCCCCCCCGTTTGAAATTTTTTTACCAGAAATCAGGAAATTATCTGATTTTTAATGAAATGTTCAGTGTTGATTTATCAATGAATGAATTTTATAATGTATCAGTTATTTCATTTCAAAACTGTCTGAGTTTTTTTTAGGTCACTTAACTTTGACCTCCTCTTATATTTGGGCTGCAATATATTGGTGGGATTATATGTGATTGATACTTTTTTTCTGCATAAATAAAAAGACTAAAGACAAAATAATTTTTGGAGATTTTTTTTATTTTTATTTTTTTTTTTTTTTACTTATTTCGATAATTATTTAATTGGCTAGTATTTTATAAAAGAAAAAATATACATCAATAGTTGTTCCGTTTAAAATGGTAGGGGCACTAAATTTCCAATACAGTTTTCAACCAAAAAAATATAGGTGATTGATTCTAAAGTAAAGTAGTTATTTTAATAAATGCATATATTTTAAAGGAATTTTATTTATTAATTTATCATAGCAGAAATACCTAATTAAAGTGTTGAAATAAAATAACTAATGAATTATAAAATTCATTCATTGATAAATCAAGACTGAAAATTTCATTAAAATCAGATAATTCCCTGATTTTTGGTATTTTTTTTTCAATCACGAATGTCACATTTAATTTGTAAACACGGATTTTACGCCATCTTAAAAACAGTGTTTATGGTCATATGCGATTGAAATTGACAGAAAAAATCGTTTTAAATGTATTAAAAAATTACATGTGTAATTTTATTTTGCTTTTTTTTTTTTTTTTTTTTTTTTTAAAAATTTTTTATTGATGCTTATGTTACAACTTTTCAACTTTGACAAAAAGTTGACCTTAAATAATCGATTTAATTAATTTTAATTCGTTTTTAAAATGAAAAGCAGCCGAATTGTTGGGTATTCCTAATATTAAACAAACAAAAAATGGGTTATTTCCTATAACTCCAACCGAAAAAAAAGGGGAACCACTCTGAATGAATTTTATCTGTTAATTAATCTACTCATTATTTTCCCATTAAACTAACCCTAAACCCTAAACCCTAACCCCGTCCTCTTTTTTTCGAGTAGATCAATAAATAAATAAATAAATAATTTATTAGTCAGAGTGGTTCCCCTTTAATTTTTTTTAATTTTTTTTTTTAGGTTGGAGTTATAAGAAGTAACCAAAATTCGTAGTATGAATTTAAAAAAAAAAGAAATTTTTGTAGGGGAGATAACTCTGTTTTTATTTCTATGGGAAGTAACTTTTTAAAAACTTTAGCAACAACGTCGTTACTATCTGACGTCATTGGGTTAGTAAGTCTTATTAAGTCGTCGTCGTCGGGGCGACCTAAAGTCGGTATCAGCCAGTCAACGAGGGAGTCTATCCCCTTTTCAATAGCGCTAGACCAAGGAGATTGTTTTGGCGTCTGAGGTGGAGCGCCACACCTACCACCAGCTCCTTACTTTACCGCACAGATCCCTGTGCTACTCATATGCTGAGTTGGCGAGGACTGGTATCGAACTAGGAACCTTGTGGTTTCTAGCCGAATGCTCTACCGACTGAGCTAACCCGGCAATTTAACTAGTAAGAATATGCACCCTCCGGGCATAAGTATTTAAATTTTAATGAAATGAAATATATTGAATTAGAAAGACTAACGAAATCAAATAAGAACGCATATAAAAATATTACACTTATTTTAATTATACTTGTTCAAAATAAAAAATGTACTCCTGTCGATGTAAAAATAGGTTTTTTAAACATATTGCCTGAGGAGTAGGAGTAAAAAATTCAGTGTCAGCGAGTTTGTACCCTAAGTAAGTAAAATCATCAAATTCATTAAAGGATTAAAAAATAAAACAATTTGAAATGTAAACTTTAAATATGTATTAAAATAAAACAAACTATATATAGATATATAATACCAGTCATGTATTTATTAAAACTTGTTTTAAAAAACAATGAGGACTGTCTAATGTTGCATGTTCAAATTTTGAGTGTATTTATTCTATATAAAATCATTCATAGGATTGATTTTAATACATTGGAGAATAAAACAATATTAAAGATCAATAACACAGTAATTATTTATCAAACTCAGTTTTGTTAAAACCAGTATGCAAATTAATCACACCATATATTATGTAAACTTTTATTTCTTAGTGATATATAAGACACATTGCAGGATTTTAGACAAACTTGTAACATATTCTCCAACCAGGCAGGGTTCAAGCATTTGTTCTCAACAGATATTCAAAAAAAAAAAAGAAGAAATTACAGTTATTCGCCCATTTCATTCATAACTCACGCGCACACATACATGCATATTACTACTGTAAACTGTTCATGTTCCTGACACTAATACATTACTCTGTGTACTTGACATGAGACTTTGATGAGTTGTGGTGCACCTGAGAACTGTACACAATAAATTTCATTATTATTAAAATTTAGTATTTACACCTGGAGGGTCCATAGTTTATTAATAATTTATTTCCTTTTTCTTTTCTTTTTTTTTTAAGTGTATCTTTAAATTAAGGGCTGTTAACTTTGGGATAAGGTAGTCTCTGTGGAAAATTACCAGTTACTGTTAATAACCCTTGACCCTTAGAGGTGTGATTTGGGTGCCATGACAGACACGTGATAGTTTTTAGTCAGAGTTAATTAGATGTGAGCAAGCCCTCAGAGAGTGTAGACGTAATTGTCGGTTCTGATGAGATCCATCTCAATCCCCTTTTGGAACCTATCGAGCTAGAAGAAAATAAAGCTTGCTCAAGCAAACCCAGATCTTATTGTGTTTATTAAATTAAGACAATGACCAGCTTAGTCCAGCCCAAGAAGAATTAGCCAGGAAGAAGAATCCAGCAGATAGAAGTCAACTAGACAAGAAAATGGCGACCGAAACAAGTAACTACCAAGTCAGTTGCCAGCAGAATACCAAGTAAGACCACCATCCTCATCTTCTAATAATAATTATGTATTAGGGTGGTCCGAAAGTCTTGTCACCCCCTACCAAAGTCTTTTAATCAACAACTATAATTGCGGGAAATAAGCCGCTGGAAATGAAATAGAAAATATTATTATCATTATTATTATTTTCACTCCTTTTGAGTTTTTCACATCAGCATTAGCTGATGGTATTTCACTGGAGTGAGTGACAACAAGTCTCCTCAGGTCTCCAGGACTCTTCTGAGTATTCTGGCAGATTGTAGCAGTGCAGTAGTCTGGATGGTCTCAATTCTTCCAAATCATCCAATCTTTTTTCCATGCTTTTTGTGACCGTTCCGAGTGCACCAACTACAATTGGTATCACTTTCACTCTCATATTCCACAGCTTTTTCAATTCTCGGGCAAGGTCCGGGTATTTATCCATCATTTCATTTTCCTTCATCTTCACCCTGTGATCTGCTGGAACCGCAAAGTCCACCAGTTGACAAGTTCTCTTTATTATTATTATTTTCACTCCTTTTGAGTTTTTTACATCAGCATTAGCTGATGGTATTTCACTGGAGTGAGTGACAACAAGTCTCCTCAGGTCTCCAGGACTCTTCTGAGTATTCTAGCCGATTGTAGCAGTGCAGTAGTCTGGATGGTCTCAATTCTTCCTTTGATTTCCAGTTCCTCCAGTTTTTTTCCAAGCTTTTTGGGATCATTCCAAGTGCACCAACTATAATTGGTATCACTTTCACACTCATATTCCACAGCTCTCATGTTCCACAGCTTTTTCAGTTCTCTGGCAAGGTCCAGGTATTTATCTATCTTTTCATTTTCCTTCAGCTTCACCCTGTGATCTGCTGGAACCGCAAAGTCCACCAGTTGATACATTCTCTTTTTTCTTGTTAATCAACACTAGGTCTGGTCTCCTGGCTGGGATAGGATGATCTGTCTTTATCTCAAAGTCCCAGAGAATTTTATGCGTTTCATTCTCAAGAACAGATTCTGGTTTGTGCATATTCTATTTTGTTGTATGGTCAAAATTTAATTCCCAGGGCATCACCTTCCCAATCCAGATGTATTCCCATTGTGCTAGTTTGCTACATTCACTTAATACATGGTTTACAGTCTCATCTCTGTCACCGCATCGGTTTGTGTGTAAAGGCTGTCACAGAGTGCTCCATTCAGAGAAGAGCGTTATATATATATGAGTAGTAAGGTGTTTCATGTATGCTTTATTTGTTCATTTGTGGTTTAAATATTTTTTCCCTCATTAGAATAAAATTCAAGAAATAAAGTTTTCTTTACTTGAATGCAACTGGAATGAATGAAAATGAGATTTTTCGTTTTCTTCGGCAAGGGAATCAAACAGTGAAAATAAGAGACTAAATAGGAAATTCACATTCAAAATAAGATTTTTTGTCACCAACACAAAGATAAATAATGTGTCTTTTTAACTTGATGGTCAGAAAGTTCTAAATCCAAGCTACTTATGTCCAGTCCACACACACACACAATAGTGGTATAGAGAGTGTGGGGGGAGGATAATGCTTAGATATCTTAAAATAACATTTGTAGGGAAGGAAAGAGAATAACAAGGAAGAAAGAATGAATTAAAGTTAGTTTCGTTAGTATGAAGAAAAGGGGAAAAAATAATACAAATAGAAAAATAAGAATGGCTTACAGACTTTCTTTTGCATTTGTTCAGCAAGTTCTAATGTGTCTTTCTAACTTCATGGTCGAAGATAAATAATATACTTAGATATAGAATACAATGGCAGATTTCATATATATATATATATATATATATATATATATTTCAAAGGGCGGAAGAAGCTATTTACTGTTTTGTTGTGTCTTATCTCCATGAATGTTTTTCAAGTTTCTCCTAAACTGGTGGTTCACTGGAGGCTGAGTGACAGCAAGTTTCCAGGACTCTTCTGAGTATTCTAAATGATCTTAACGGTGCTGTTGTTTGGTTGGTTTCAATTCTTCTTCAGGTTTCCAATTCCTCCAGATTTTTTTCCAACCCCTCGAGGACCGTTCCAAGGGTCCCAATTACAATTTGTATGACCTTTACCTTCTTAGTATTATCTGCGTTATTTGGACTATTGTCCCCATCTTCATTGTTATTTGTACAATGTTTTGGCCGATATGCCCTCCGGCCTTCTTCAGTATTTCTTGTCAGACTCGGGGAACCTTCTTTTCGAAACCAGAGATAACTGTCACTTAGAACTGTCTTAACCTAACTACCTATATCCACTCGGCCATGTGTCCAATTGGACAATTGAGTGTGAATTTTGGGAACTTATAAACCTAATGTCTTGTTTTGGCTAGAATATCTACCTATTTACTTATGTATGATTTTTTTATCTAGACTCATATTGTGTTTTTTTTTTATATATATAATGACCTTTACCTACAGAGCGTGTGTTCTTAGCACTCTCCTATACAGCAGCAAAGCCTGGATCACGTACTCAAATCACGTGAGGAAACTGGACAGCTTTCACCTCATGCCTACGCCGCATTCTACGCATCCACTGGCAGGACAAAGTGCCTAACACAGAAGTGCTGGAACGAGCAATCATAAACAGCATGCCTGCCATCATCTGTGAGAGACGCCTGCACTGGTTTGGCCATGTCAGGAGGATGGACAAAGGCCGCATCCTCAAAGACCTCCACTATGGTGAACTAGTGGAGGGCACCTGACCGGCAGGGAGACCACGCCTACGCTTCAAAGATGTCTGCAAGAGAGACCTGAAGACATGCCACATCGACATAGACACATGGGAGGCTTGTGCAGAAGACCGTGCAACCTGGCGCCTCCTCAAAAAGAAGTGAAGAAGAGAGGAAGAAAGCTGCCACAGAAAAGAGAGCTAAAAGAAAGGAGAAACAGCAGCACCCCCAACACCTACAGAAAGCATCACCTTTTGTTTGCAGCCATTGCACCAGAGACTGCCATTCGAGGATCGGTCTGTTCAGCCACTCACGTAGCTGTAAGTGAGAAAGAGAGAGAGAGAAAAAAAAAGGAAAAAAAGACTACGCCATCATCTAAAATAGACGGAAGGTTGCCAACAAATGACCTTTACCTTCTTGTTCCAAAGTTTTTTCAGCCCTTTGGCCAGGTCTAAGTATTTGTCTATCTTTTTGTTATCTTTCACCTTCACCCTGTGATCTGCTGTGATGGCAAAATCCACGAGATGAAACATTTTCTTCTTGTTGATTAATGCTAAGTCTGGTCTCATAACCGGGATTAGGTGATCCATCTGTATCTCAAAGTCCCAATGGATTTTATGCATCATTATTATTATTATTGTTAGTATTAATGGTAATGGTATCAAATATTTTATTATCAAAACACAAAATAATGAAAGTTAAAACAATATGTAGGGGTGACAAGACTTTCGGACCAGCCTGTAGATTAATGTACAGCGTGGTCGGAAAGTCTTGTCCCCCTTGAATATTTTTTTTCTTTAGAGGTAAAATAATTACATAACTTATATATTATATTATTAAAATAAATAAAAACATTATATAGGAGTGACAATTATTAAAACCAAAAATAATGAAAGTTAAAACAATATGTAAGGGGTGACAAGACTTCCGGACCACCCTGTAGATTAATGTACAGCATGGTCGGAAAGTCTTGTCACCCCTACATATGGCTTTTTTTAGAGGTAAAATAATTCCATAACTTATTTATAATATTATTAAAACAAAAGATGAAAATAAAAACATTATGTAGGAGTGACAATTATTAAAACAAAAAATGATGAAAGTTAAAACAATATGTAAGGGGTGACAAGACTTTCGGACCACCTTGAACAATTTTCAATGTTGCTATTATATTTTTATCATTTGTCGTTCTTTTAAAAAAAATCCAGTGAAGATCGAACTCATTAATAATGGTCTTTCCTCTGTGTTGTATTTTATGGATATAGTTATTCACTAAGCTGAACTTAGATGATGTGGCACAAGGCCAGAAGCATGGGGCGCCCAATGAGAATCGAACTCATTAACAATGGTCTGCTATTCTAGCTCGCTAACCATTACACCAAGTCAGGTGCCCGTATTTTATGGATATAAGGTATGTGCTAGTTCCCCGCTTATACTTATAGACTGGCCAAGGTCACATGATTGACTCTTCCAACCAATCACTGCAGTACTACTAGCCTGATAATATACTTACCCCCCCCCCCCATGTTGGTCACTCATCAAATACACACTCTTGGCTGACGCATATAGATTGCCGGATCTTTACCAATACTCACGAAGGACTTATACGATTACCAGTAACTGAGGAGACTTAGGATTTACATTGTCGACGGACTCTTTATCAAGGATTCCACCAGATAAGCGCTTCTGCTATAAAGCCAAGCAATGACCCTTAAAAACTTAACAAAAAAATATCTGTAACAAAAAAAAAAAAAAAAAAAAAAAAAACTCAAATTCCTCTTATTTTGTTTGCCATTTAATAGTCAATTTTATATTTTTATTCATTTTTCTTATTGTTTTTTGTTTTAGATTTCTTTTTTAAACTTTGTTGTCTTTCGCTTTTTTTCTTTTTTTTTTTTTTTTCAAGACGAAAGATTTATAACACACACACACATACAAACAAAAAAAAAAAAGCAAAAAAAAAAGCATTTAACTATAAATCCAAACTGAACATTTTAACATTTTTCAAGATCACCTTCATTATTATTATTATTATTAATATTTATTGGGGGAAATTTTTATTATTACACCCGTCTTCCTTTAGGGGTAAAAATCTTTTTCTGTTTTTTTTGGTTGATATGTTTTAGACTAATTTGATATTGAAAACAGTAAAAAATTACTCATGTATTGAGTTACAGCTTGCCTCTTTGTCTGCCAACTGGACGCTAGTTTAAATCCCACTGCCAACAGTGAGTACTGTATTGCTTCTACAATATTAGGTAGGTAATTTATACAGTCTTAAAGAACATAAAATTATAGGGATAAAATACAGGAACTGTATTGAGTTATAGTTTGCCTCTTTGTCTGCCAACTGGATGCTAGTTTGAATCCCACTGCAACAGTGAGTATTGTATTGCTTCTACAATATTAGGTGGATAATTTATACAGTCTTAAAGGACATAAAATTATAGGGATAAGATACAGGAACTGTGTTGAGTTATAGTTTGCCTCTTTGACTGCCAACTGGACGCTAGTTTGAATCCCACTGCAACAGTGAGTATTGTATTGCTTCTAAAATAATAGGCGAATAATTTATACAAACTTAAATAACACAAAATGATAGGGATAAGATACAGTTCCTGTATTGAGTTACAGCTTGCCTCCTTGTCTGCCGACTGGATGCTAGTTTGAATCCTACTGTAAAGGTGAGTATCATTTTGTTTTACAATATCAGGAAGATAACTTATACAAACTTAAAGAACATATAATGATAGTCCAGGATAAGATGCATGGACTGTATTGAGTTATAGCTTACCTCCTTGTCTGCCAACTGGACGCTAGTTTGAATATAACTGCAATGGTGAGTATTGTTTTGTTTTACAATATCAGGGGGATAACTTATATAAATTTAAAGAACATGAAATGATAGCCAGGGATAAGACGGGTGTAATAGTAAGATAATACCTTTTGTTTTTGTTTTGTTTTCAATTAATTTATTAAACTATATATTTTCTGCGGACTGTTCAGTCTTGGAAATTGGAGATTGCACGTTTGAAGAATTCCAGGTTCTTTGTTTTTGATTGCACCATTTTCAGAGTTCTTAAAGAAGATTTTATCAACCATTCTTGAAATTCTAAAGCTTTCTTTCTTCAAGAGTTTTTTTTTCGGTTATTCTACTAGGGTCGTCCTGCAATTCCTGCAGTTTCTTTCTTTTTTCTTAGCTGTTTACTGGCATAAAACTGCACCTCCTTTTACGATGAGCGCTCTTTTTTGCTTTTTATGGGCAAAATAATTTAGATCGTTTTTTTATTTTTATTTTACAAAGTTTCCAGAAGAATACACAGACTCCTCTTCAGTAAAAAGAACTTTTCTAAAAAAAATAACTATAATTTTATTCTTTACTTCCTATTTTAACTAAATAATTACATTAGGAAATTTAGCAATGAAAGACAGGAGTGATGGAAGAGTAAGTTTCAGTTCTAATTTTTACTCTGTCCCAAATTGGTAGTACCTGTTAGGGTCCTATCTATGGGTTAAATTGAAATAAATTTAAAATCATGCAAGGTTTAGGTTTAGGGGTTAGGTTTAGTGGCAACTTTAACCTGCCCCTAACCCTAACCCTAAACCCAAACCCAACCCTTGAATCTCATTTGATATTTACCATGGGCTCTTTTTTGCTTTTTATCGACAAAATAATCCAGATATATTTTTGATTAAAAATTCACTCCCCTCCCTGGAAAAAAATACAAATACGGGTAATTTATGAGGAAGACCGTCCCGGTCTCCTGCCTCAAAACTTGCTAACAGTGAGTGGTGAAAAACCAACCCCAGCTACGATTGAAGTCATAGCCGAAGCAATAGATAGATATGAAGACGACTAGATAGATAGATTTAGTTTTTTTTTTAAAAAATTAAAATATAAAAGAATATCTAAATACTCAGATTTTCTTTTATTCATGTTTGTTTAATGTTTTGTTTTTAGTTTAAAAAACAAGAATATCTAAATATTTTGAATTTTTTTTTACTTGTAATTGATTGTTGGAAATAAATATATTAAAATAAAATGAAAATACCGAAAAAAATAAACGTTTTGGATTTTTTTTTATATGTAAGTGAATGTTGAACAAAAAACCCCCAAAAAACGTCCCAAGTTGGTTGTTTACTTTCAAGTGACACTGCTTCGGCTACAGTCTTCACGTAGCTGGGTTGGTTTTTCAGCAATCACTGGTAGCAAGTTTTGAGGCAGGAGACCGGGACGGTCTTCCTCATAAATTACCCAAATACGAAATGAGACAACATTAATAAATTTAAACTTATCCAAGGGTTAGGTTTAGTGGCAACCCTAACCTGACGTTAAGCCAAACACTTACCCTAATCCAAACACTAACCCTATTTAGATATCCACCATTTGCAGGAAAAATAATTAAGATAGTTTGCTGATTTACCCCACCCCCACCCCTGATAAAATACAAATAAGAAATGAGACAGCGTAAATAAATTTAAACTTATGTAAGGGTCAGGTTTAGGGGTTAGGTTTAGTGGCAACCCTAACCCTGCCCCTAACCCTAACCCTTGCACAAGTTTATATTTATCTATGTTTGTTTTTTTTGTTTTTTTGTAAAAATATATTGTAAAAATTCAATTGAAAATAAAAATTGATTATCCACTTTTCCTTTTATATTCTTCACATTTTGACGGATTTTCCAATTTAGTTCCTGGCGAGTGGCATTGTAAATTTAAAAAAATCTACCTAAATATCTGAGGTGCAAGGGTTAGTGTAGACTATGAGTTATCTCCCTTGAATTGTTTCAGTAGAAGGAACTCTTAGGCAAAAGAGGAAGAATGTTAATTGGCAACAGATTACATACACGATGATTGTCGACCATTAGAGTGACTGCCATTTTGACATTTAGTAGTAGAGCGTAGTTTCGATCTACAGGGCTCCGGGTTATGGGCCCAGCACACTTCCACTTTTAGGATTAGGATTAGCGACAGGTTAAATTTGCCACTAAACCTAAGTTTTGGATACATAGCGGTAGTTTGGTAGAAAAAAAATGTATATATGTATAGATTTTAACTATTGTTCAATTATTCATATTTTTGGAGTCCAATCCGACTTCTTTTAGGAATTGTAAAATCTAGGAAGGTCTTATTTTCGTGAAAAGTTTTTTCAAATTATTTGCTTGGTAGTATTTTGTTTGTATTAGATCAAAGTCTACACATTAACTCTCTACTGTATACTAGACTTTATAAACTCTCAATAAGTGTACCTATAAAATAAAGAAAGAGCGCACAGTAAATAACTAAGGAGATGCATTTTTATGCCGGTAACCAGCAAAGAAAAAGAAAAACAGCATAGCGTAAATAAGGGCAGGGATCTGGGACATCTCGGTAATCTGAACATTAGCTACATAAATGAGAGTAACCTCCTCTTGTTTGTTTTCCTTTGAGGATGCTGTATGTTAATGATCGGCCATTTTCATTTCACCGTAAATCTACACTGAAAATACGAATTTGTTCAAATCAATACAACTACAGGTTTTAACACAAAAATATCATAAAATGTGTTCGTAATAACAATTAAGTTCATTTCAAATAATGCACAAGCACAATTAAGAACTCATTTTATGATATTTTCGTGTTAAAACACGCAGTTGTATTGAATCGAACAAATTCATATTTTCAGTGTAGATTTACGGTGAAATGAAAATGGCTCAACAAGACATACGGCTTCCTCAAAGTGAAACAAACAAGGGGAGATTACTCTCATTTATGTAGCTAATGTTCAGATTACCAACATCTCTAGTAAAAGAGCACCGATTTTTTTTTTGTCTTTTTTTTGTTTGTGTTTTTTTTATCCTCGTCTATTTCTTCAGAAAGTTCATTTCTAATCTAATCACATGAGAAAACGTATTTGCCAATTTCTTAGGGTCTAAAGCGTGAACTTGATTAAGGGTATCCTCCATATCTGCCAAACAGGTGCCCTCCAGCATCCCCAGGGTGGCGGCCAACTGCATCGCCTGCGGACCGCCGGCTTCCAGAATGGACTTTAAGTTCAGGTGGCATTGATAGAGTTTATGTTTACGGTCGACCTGTCGTTGGAATCGGGGTTTTGTCCGAGCCGGGTCGTCGTCTTTGTATACGGGGGAGATGGTTTCCAGATGTGGGGATATATCGGAGGAGAATAAGAACGGTTTGAAGATGCTCGTCTTTGGATTCGGTGTGGCCGTGAACCAATGGCAACAGACAGTCGTGCTGGACGCTCCCTGGGGATTAAGAACGGAAATTTGGCTGCCGGCCGTCACAAACTGGTCTTTCATCACGTCGATTCCGATGTCTTTCTTTCGTAGATGTTCAATAGCGGTCGAAGGTTTTATGGTTTCTGAAAAATAAAAAAAACAGAAGAAAAATATTATTTGTTGGTCATTTTATCTAATAAGTAAAAAAAGTCGTCAGGGTGGCCTAAAGTCGGTATCAGCCAATCAGCGAGGGAGTCTATCCCCTTTTCACTAGCGCTAGACCAAGGAGATTGTGAAGGTTGTACCAATTGTAATTAGTGCCCCTGAAAAAGAGTCTGGATAAACTGGAAATCAGAGGAAGACTTTGAGACCATCCAGACTACTGCACTGCTGCAATCGGCTAGAATACTCAGAAGAGTCCTGGAGACCTGAGGAGACTTGTTGTCACCTAGACTCCAGTGAAATACCATCAGCTAATACTGGTGTGAAGAACCCTAATAATAATAATATTTAGACCTTGCTAGAGAACTAAGAAAAACAGAGATGAAAGGAAAAGTTAAAAAAGAATATCTCAGGAGAACAAGAAAACTCTTAGAAACCAAGCTCAACAGCAGAAATCTGATCAAAGGAATTAATATCTGGGTGGTCCCCATTATAAGGTACTCTGGGTCATTCTTAAAATGGACAAAAGAACTCAGACAGATTGACCAAAGGACTAGGAAATTAATGACAAGGCACAAGGCTCTACACCCTAGAGATGATAGTGATAGGCTATATGTATCAAGAAAAGGCGGAAGAGGTCTTGTGAACATGGAGGACTGTGTAGAGGCCACAATCCAAGGTCTCAAAGAATACACAAAAAGAGCAAAGAAAGGTTACTTATGGCAGCCAACAACAGCAGATGCAATATATGGACAAACAGAAAAACAACGAAAACTAGAAAACAAAGATGGGAAGAAAAAACAATTATATTGACACTTCAAATGTCAAATTGGAGAGGTTGCACATGAAAAGACTTCGACATGGTTAAGAAAAGGAAACCTCAAAAGAGAAACTGAATTGCTAATAATTGCTGCACGAAATAAGGACAAATTATATCAAAGCAAAAATTAATAAAACACAACAAAACAGTAAATGTAGACTGTGCGGTGACAGAGATGAGATCATAAACCCTGTATTAAGTGAATGTAGCAAACTAGCACAATCACAATACAAAGCTAGATACGATTGGGTTGGAAAGGTGATCCACTGGGAATTATGCAAAAAACTAAATTTTGAGCATAGTATATGCATAAACCAGAATCTGTTCTTGAGAATGAAATGCATAGAATTCTCTGAGACTTCGAGATAAAGACGAATCACCTTATCCCAGCCAGGAGACCACACCTAGTATTGATTAACAACTGGTAGATTTTGCAGTTCCAGCAGATCACAGGGTGAAGATGAAGAAAAATGAGAAGGTAGACAAATATCAGAACCTTGCTAGAGAATTGAAAAAGCTGTGGAATATGAGGGTGAAAGTGATACCAATTGTAGTTGGTGCACTTGGAACAGTCCTTAAAAGCTTGGGAAAAAGACTGAAGGATCTGGAAATCAAAGGAAGACTTGAGACCATCCAGACTACTGCATTGCTGCAATCAGCTAGAATACTCAGAAGAGTCCTGGAGACCTGAGGCGACTTGTTGTCATTCAGACTCCAGTGAAATACCATCAGCTAATACTGGTGTGAAGACCCCTAATAATAATAATACTTGGACCTTGCTAGAAAACTAAGAAAACTGTGGAACATGAAAGTGAAGGTTGTACCAATTGTAATTGCTGCCCTTGGAACGATCCCCAAGGATCTGAAAAAGAGTCTGGATGAACTGGAAATCAGAGAAAGAATCAAATCCTGGACGAAGCTGTTTGCATTTCACATAGCACTAATACCTGTGGGAAAGGTATGCATCCAAGTACTCTCCCTCCAGCTATAGGTAAATAGTAGGGCAGACTGGGCTTTTTAACCAGTGTAGGAGAAGGAAAACTCTGAATTCAAACCTGTTAAACTCCGCTTAAGAAATTAATCATGTGTCACATCCTGTTCGTGTGGAGGGGTTGGTAAATATAATTATTGACTAAGGATGATTATTACTTGAAACCACATGACTGTGTGCAATCAAATGTCTATGATTTGTCAGGGTGGCCTAAAGTTGGTATCAGCGAGGGAGTCTATCCCCTTTTCACTAGCGCCAGACAAAGGAGATTGTTTTTGCGTCAGAAGTGGAACGCCACACCTACCATCAGCTCCTTACTTTACCGCACAGGTCCCAGTGCTTTTCCGGCTCTTTTATTTAATAGCATATTGTAAATAAACGAATAAATAATAATAATGATAATAATAAAAATGATTTGTAGGAAAAAATGAAAAAGAATTAGAAACCCTGGTACAAACTATTAGAATATATAGCCAGGGTATAGGGATGGAATTTGGAATCAAAAAATGTGCTATGCTAGTAATGAAACAGGGTGAAAGAAAATTAATAGATGGAATACAACTGACAAATCAAGACACTATAAAATCACTTGATGAAAAAAAAAAATACAAATACTTAGGGATTTTAGAAGCGGATAATATCAAGCAAACAGAAATGAAAGGAAAAGTTAAAAAAAGAATACCCCAGGAGAACAAGAAAACTCTTAGAAACCAAGCTCAACAGCAGAAATCTGATCAAAGGAATTAATATCTGGGTTATCCCCAATATAAGGTACTCTGGGCCGTTCTTAAAATGGACAAAACACGGCCCTATAATTAAATGGAATTAATTACTTGAAACCATAAAATTATTAGTATTAGATAAGAATACTTGAAACCGTATAACTGTGTGCAAATAAATGTCTATGATTAAAAGGTATTAATTACTTGAAACCATAAAATTATTAGTATTAGATAAGAATACTTGAAACCGTATAACTGTGTGCAAATAAATGTCTATGATTAAAAAGGTATTAATTACTTGAAACCATAAAATTATTAGTATTAGATAAGAATACTTGAAACCGTATAACTGTGTGCAATCAAATGTCTATGATTAAAAGGTATTAACTACTTGAAACCATAAAATTATTAGTATTAGATAAAAATACTTGAAACCACATGACTGTGTGCAAACAAATGTCTATGATTAAAAGGTATTAATTACTTTAAACCATAAAATTATTAGTATTAGATAAGAATACTTGAAACCGTATAACTGTGTGCAAACAAATGTCTATGATTAAAAGGTATTAATTACTTTAAACCATAAAATTATTAGTATTAGATAAGAATACTTGAAACCACATGACTGTGTGCAAACAAATGTCTATGATTATATATGAAAATATATTTACCTGATTTAAAAAGTTCTTCAGCTTCTAGAATGTTTGGATTTGTTCCTTCCGCTCCGGAAACGGAGAAGACTTTGGAGAAATTGAATGGTCCATCCGATTCTTTGTAGAGGCCGGCTTCTGTTGCTTTGGACACAAGACCTTCCGAGGATTTGGCAAAATTGGCGCCAATGGTCAGTTTGCCATGGAGACTGTGCAAATTCGCTGAAGAAGAGAAAGACAAAACATCAAGAAAAGTCATGGGGGAGGGGTTCTGATTGATTGATAAAGTCATGGAGGAGGGGTTCAGATTGAGTGATAGTCATGGGGGAGAGGTTCAGATTGATAGTTATGGGGAGGGGTTCAGATTGAGTGATAGTCATGGGGGAGAGGTTCAGATTGATAGTTATGGGGATGGGTTCAGATTGAGTGATAGTCATGGGGAGGATTCAGATTGAGTGATAAAGTCATGGGAGAGATTCAGACTGATTGATAGTCATGGACTAGGATTCAGATTGATTGATAGTTATGGGGGAGAGGTTCAGATTGATTGATAAAGTCATGGAAGAGGTTCAGATTGATTGATTGTCATGGGGGAGGATTCAGATTGAGTGATAGTCATGGGGGGAGGGGTTCAGATTGAGTGATAGTCATGGGGGAGGGTTCAGATTGAGTGATAAAGTCATGGGAGAGATTCAGACTGATTGATAGTCATGAGGTAGGATTCAGATTGAGTGATAAAGTCATGGGGGAGGGGTTCAGATTGATTGATAGTCATGGGGAAGATTCAGATGATAGATAAAGTCATGGAAGAGAGGTTCAAATTGATTGATAGTTATGGGGGAGGGGTCCAGATTGATAGATAGATTGAGTTTATTTGTTTATATTTTTGAGTTGAGATTTGATGTGAATAATTTTGATTTTCCAGACTATTGTCCTCATCTTTATTGTGTTAGTTATTAACATGTTTCGGCTGCTGTATCCTCCAGCCTTCCTCAGCTGTTTCCTTGTGTATCTGATAATGGTTCGGATAAGAACCGAAAGTACTTGGTCAGCCAAAAATTGTTCTTTTGGAGAAATCATTTTCAAGATTTGTAAAATCAAAATAATTTGAAAGAAAGAATAAAAAACTTGAAAATAATAAGGATTCGTTTTTTTTTAATCAAATTTGTTTGAATATATATATATATATATATATATATATATATATGGTATTTGTGGAAAAGGTGACTTACTGGTGAAATTGGTCACAATGGTTAGTTGATACAAGTTTCACAATGATAAGACAGCGATATAACAAATATAAAGTGCTCAATACGCAAGTAGAGCAAATTTATTATCATAGACGTACACGGTAATGACCTACTCGAGTTTCACCATAAGGATCTTCAGGGTTAAATCCACTGAATTAATCAAGATATTGATTAATTGCAGTTGATTTCACGTGTGTGTTTTTTCCGCGATAAACGGTTGATTATAGGTCCACGGTCGAAGAACGGTGGTTTAAAACTTCAAAAATTCAAAAAGAGCGGAAGTTGCATTTTTTTCAAAGGATCAAAATATAAACATTGTTAGAAATCCGCTTTGTACTATTGTTTTAAAAGTTTACGACAATGATGAGGATTGTCTATATTATTATAGAATCTGTAGTGATTAAATGTGGTTTTAATAATGTATGTATAAAGTTATATATATATATATTTTTGGGACAATAAGTGCTTAATTGGAGTCGTACCTAATTTTGAAAATTAATTAATTAATAATGAATTAGGCGGGAATTAATATTAATTAATTTTCAAAATTAGGTACGACTCCAATTAAGCACTTATTCTCCCAAAAATTGTCGGCAAAAAGCCATTCCAAACAAACCGTGTTTACAACTTATCATATATATATATATATATATATATATATATTTTTACAGGATATGTGCTTAATTGAAGTCATACCAAATTCTGAAAATTAATTAGTTGATAATTAATGAATGTAGGTGGGCACATATGTTCAAATGTAAGGCTAAACAAATCGAGAAAATGTCAATCCCTGTATGTACATTTCAACCTACAGGGATTGACATTTTCTCAATTTGTTTAGCCTTACATTTGAATATATATGCCCGCCTAAATTCATTAATTTTAAAAATTTTTATATATATATATATATATATATATATATATATAAACTATGTATATACACACACACACACATATATATATATATATAATATATATATATATATATATATATATATAAGAATTGAAATAATCCTGTTACTTACAGGTGATTTTTTCTGCCGCCCAAAACTGTCCGCCACCAGCTGTTTCTACAACCCAGGCTTCAGAAGAATCTGCAATCAAAAAGCTTGTACATAACTTGCAGGGATTTGTAAATCCAGGGATCTCGCTGTAAGGTCCACCTTGACCGTGGTGATTTAATAAGGAACAAAGGACATCGACACCTTCAGCTGCACAACGACTGCGTTCCAACGTCAATCTGGATGCGCAGGGAAAAAAGGGAAAAAGAAAAGAGAAAAGGTGAGATGTTTAAGATGTAATAATAAACAAATGAAGAAAAAAAATAAGAATTAGAGATCCAATAGAAAACGGTGCCAAACGGATACATACAAACACAGAACAAATAAGTACAAACAATTAACAAGACAAACTTACACTAAATAGAGGAGGGTCAATTCAGTATAGCTAACACAGCAAAGTCAGTCTGGTAATCCACTTTAATCGTAGACTAAAATTCTGTCCTACCTGACTAAATACCCATTTCTACATTGCTAATGCCCAGCAATAATACAGCCAGTTAATGACAGATAAATCCCCAAATTCTGTCATACCTGACTAAATACCCATTCTACATTGCTAATGCCCAGCAATGATACAGCCAGTTAATGACAGATAAATCTCAAAATTCTGTCCTACCTGACTAAATACCCATTTCTACATTGCTAATGCCCAGCAATAATACAGCTGACAAAAAAAAAAGATTCTGTCTTACCTGACTAAATCACCACCAAGTAACCGTTCTTCATCACCCAGCTTCTCCTCCATCTTGGTGTGTGCCACACTGCTCCCCACACAGACGCCATGTTCATTGGCGCCCATCTCCGCTCCCCATATCCATGACGGTTTGCTCAGGATGACTGCATGGCTGTGTGAAACTTGGTCAATATCAATGAAGGTACACTGGAAAAACACCAGAGAGTGAGTGAGGAGAAAACAGGAGTAAGAGAGAAAATAAGAGGAAAATGATTTATCAGATTCAAAAAAAAAAAAAAAGAAATCGCCGAAAATTTTAGTATAGTGGAATGTTTGTTTCTTTTAGAAATTTAAAAAAAATTATATCCCTTAATCATATTTCTCTGAATGTTTGAGATGAGGCTTGAAGATTAGTATTATCTGCGTTATTCGGACTATTGTCCCCATCTTCGTTGTTATTTGTACAACATTTCGGACGATATGCCCTCCGGCCTTCTTCAGGTATTTCTTGTCGGACTCGGGAACTTTCTCGGACTCGGGAAATCGAGAAGGTTCCCGAGTCTGAGAAGGTTCCTGAGTCCGACAAGAAATACCTGAAGAAGGCCGGAGGGTATATCGGCCGAAACGTTGTACAAATAACAATGAAGATGGGGACAATAGTCCGAATAACGCAGATAATACTAATCCCTTAATCAGTAAAAAATCAATAACCAAATTTGGTGTGTTTCTTAGTTATAAGGTTGTCAAGGTGTATGCAAGATTTCGAATCTGAATAACATCTCATTTCTGAATTATAAGTCAACATGTACATACCAAACTTTCTTTTATATATATAGATGTTGTATATTTTGGCTGCAAGTTATTTGGTAGGCCGGTGTTATTGAACAACACGGTTTGGTTTGGTTTGGTTTTACAGCATATCAACCTCAGTGGGTCATTTAATGCCGATAAAGTTTTGAAATAAATCAATTCTTAATGGATAATAGAATTTTGTTTATCAACTCATGTTTTTCTATTCAACCCATAGATGAGACCCTAACAGGTACGACCACTCCGAGTCAGAGTGGACCAGGGAGCAATGGTGATGAAGGGGTGCTCCACATTCCCCAAACCTCCAGAACTGGAACCTCACCATCAGATAGAGTTTAACGTCATTCCCAGGACATGTAGACCCTCATTCACCGCCTTCTAGCACCCATATGATATAAAGAGGTTGGGGCTTGCCATAAGGGCAATGGGGTTGGGAAAATCATATAGGAGCTAGGGCTTGACGTGACCAGCCGATTGATCGGAGGGGGCCTCTCCGACCACCCGTCTAGCCCAAGATAGGGCCAAAGTGGAGTATTCCAAGTCATGAACTGCTCATCCACCTGGGCTCCATCCTTAAGCATCACGGGTCACCACCCACAGCCAACAGGTGGCCCCATTGGGGGAGTCTTACCCCTCTGCAGAGGTGCAGTCGGTGCATTCTAATGTCCCAGCCGACAGGGCGGTGAACAATATAGGAAATTTCTTTTTCATTATCTGGATTTGTATCTTTTCCAGTCTTCTGGCGATCTTTCTGATGTTAGGATCCAGTTGAAATAGGATTTTCCTCATACTATCAGCCCAAGCGCTTTCGACTGCTTTTTCAGTCGTCATCAGGGGGGAGGGGGTATATGAATTGCTGTTAGTTCTTTTTTTGTTTTTCTTGTTATGTTATCTATTTTATTTCTCTGAATGTTTGAGATGAGGCTTGATGATTAGTATCATCTGCGTTATTCGGACTATTGTCCTCATCTTCATTGTTATCTGTACAACGTTTTGGCCAATATGCCCTCCGACCTTCTTCAGGTATTTCTTTTTGAACTCGGGAACTTTCCTGTCGTAATTGGGAGTTAGGTTCAAAGTTCCGTGATGCCTCCCGATTACAACAAGAAAGTTCCTGAGTTCGAAAAGAAGGTTCCCGAGTCCGACAAGAAATACCTGAAGAAGGCCGGAAGGCATATCGGCCGAAACGTTGTACAAATAACAATGAAAATGGGGACAATAGTCCGAATAACGCAGATAATATTTATCTTTTTTTTTTTTTTAAATTAGAAGAGTCCATTATTTGACAATACTAAAATTATCTATAGAAATATTGTATTTTTCTGTGTTGCATGTCCTTTTTCTTCCCTTTCTTACTTTCTAATAAAGTTGGAATGGTCTGTAAGTTAAACTACACCAGATAATCAGAATTCTTTTTCTTTTTCTTTTACAGAGGTTGTTGCAAGATGATAACGGTTGGAAGATTAAGGAACAAGTGTATTAATATATAGATCGGGGAATGAGAGGTTCATACCTTTCCCAAGGGTATTAATCAGAAAGTGAACATAATTGTATAACTGTAGTTCAAACTCACTACAATGTTGCAGTCCAACAAGTTAGCCACTACACCAGAAGGACTCGCCCCCTTGCAGAAGAATAGTAGTGGTACTATTTATCCCATAGCTGGGAAATAAGAGGGTTCATACCTTTCCCAAGAGTATTAGTCTGAAAGTAAACATAATAGTGTGAGTGGGGTTTGAACTTGTTTACTACGATGTTGCAGTCCAGCCCGTTATCCACAACGCCAGAGATAACCCCCCCCCGCCGTCAGAGGTAATGGGATTCATTTAATTTAATCTTTAATTACTGATAATTACATTTAATTCCAGGTGTAAAATTAGAGCAGGTGTTATTTAGCTGTTTAACCTATCTTTCAAAACCTGCAACTAATTGTGATGTGTCAAGAAACATGTGCACTCACGCACACACACACACACATACACACACATACACAGAGACCTATATACACACATGCACATATATATATATATATATATATATATATATATATATATACACACACACACATAAACACACGTATATATATATATATATATATATATATAATATATGTATGTAAAATGAAACTGGAATTGAATCCGACAGTATGTTGAAAAAATGAATAAAGGAAAGAAAGCATTGAATGGATAAAATAGGATATTTTAATCAATTTTACTTACATGTGTTTCGGTCAGGTGTTTCTCCATGTGTACATTATTCAAACTATTATTATTTTTAATTTTTTAAAATTATTTATTATTTTTTATTATCTATTTTTTATTATTTATTTTTTTTTATTCTAATTTTTTATTTTAATTTTCTTTTTTTATTTCATTTCATTTGGTTATTTAAAAATAATAATAGTTTGAATAATGTACACATGGATAAACCCCTGACTGAAACACGTGTAAGTAATATTGATTAAAATATCCTATATTATCCATTCTATACTTTCTTTCCTTTATTTATTTTTTCAACATATATATATATATGTTGAAAGGAAAAATAAATAAAGGAAAGAAAATGTTGAATGGATAACACAGATTTTCTAACACGTGTTTCGGCCAGGAGTTTATTCATATACACAAGTATTCTAATAATAGAAAATTATAAAATCTGGTAATTAATGAGGAAGTGCGTCCCGGTCTCCTGCCTCAGAAATTGCTACCCGGTGACTATTAAAATAACGTCCCCAGCTATGTCGTCTCAGTGGTGTTACTTGAAAGAAAACAACCAACTTAGGGTGTTAAATGTATTTGAGAGGGGGGGGCTTCTCTTTTTTTGACGTAATTCTTATTTATTTATCATAATTTGTTTAGAAATTTATTTATAGAAATTTGTTGTAATTCTTGGTTAGATATGAAGATGGATATCTATCTATCTATTTATCTATCTATCTACCTCAATTTGTTCATTTTTTACTTTGTTTATATATATCTATCCACCCATCTCCATTTATTCATATCAAAAAAGAGACCCCCCCCCCTCAAATACATTTAACACCCTAAGTTGGATGTTTTCTTTCAAGTAACACCGCCGAGATGACATAGCTGGGGACGTTATTTTAATAGTCACCGGGTAGCAATTTCTGAGGCAGGAGACCGGGATGCACTTCCTCATAAATTACCTAAAATCTTTAAGCATACAAAAAATAACGGACTTCATCAGAGTAAAATGTTTGATATTTTAAGTTAAAGCCGTCAAAATGCAGAGAATTTTGAAGTATCAAACATTTTACTCTGACGAAGGCCGTTATTCTTTGTATGCTTAAAGATTTAGAATTTGAAAATTTGCTTTTTGGAGCATTGTTAAGTAAAGTATATTATTGTTTATATTTTTGAAGGCAATTACAATGTGTATATCATATAAAATTCGATAATTATTGAAAATAATCATGACAAGCAAACTCAGCGAATAATGCGCGCGACGTGGAACACTGTACAGCTGTTTCAACTTTATTAAGTCTCATCAGCGGTGTATACCTACAATTTCCCTCAGACAGAAACCGAAACCGGTAACCCAGCACGCAGAATCAGAGATTCTACCTCTGGGCCACCAGCCCGTGGCACACGAAACAAGCCAAATTAACCTTGTCAATGATAAACGCCACTACTATACAAAGTACAGTGAGCGTTGGGGGGATCGCAAATTGGCCTTTGCTCAGGTGTAAGATTTAAAATTTGAACATTTGCTTTTTGGAGCATTGTTAACTAAAGTATATTATTGTTTATATTTTTTGAAGGCAATCACAATGCATATATCGTATAAAATTTGATAATTATTGAAAATAATCATGACAAGATTTATATATAAATTTAAATATTTTATAATTTTTGTTGTGGGGTTTTAAGGGGTCAAAATAAGACAAACGACTTGGTAACAATGTAGACAAATGTATTGAACAAAAGAGTAGAAATTTACAGCAAAGAAAGTGGATATTGCGTCCGACCAATAGAGTTACGAGCTGACTCACAATTGCTTCCCTCAAGCCACAATTGTTCCTGTTACTTATAGTAGCCGTCGGCGCATTCCATTATTGTCCATAGGTTATATCACCTATAACAATTTTCTATTATTATTATTTTATTTTATATTTAGAATAATAATAAATAGAATACATGTGTACAGGAACAAACTCCTGACCAAAACACGTTAGTAAATCTATTTTATCCATTCAGCATTTTATTTCCTTTGTTTATTATTCCTTTCAACGTATATATATAATAATTATATTAATTCAATGCTTCAATAAAGAATCCAGTAAAAATGAAGAAAGCTTTTCCATTAGGAACCTCTCTTAAAAATTTTTTTTTTTCTTTTAAGAGAGGTCCTTTGGAAAATATTCTTTTCATTTATTCCAATTCATTTTTTACATTAATTCTTAACTTTATATATATATATAAGTTAAAAGAAAGGAAATGAATCCGACGGTATGAGTATAGATAAAAGGATATGAAAACACCACAATATGCTGTTCAAGTGAAAAGATTTTATAACATATTCATAGCTCTGAAGATGATTTTTATAAAATCGAAATATTGTTAAATATCAGCTATGAATATGTTATAAAATCTTTTCACTTTAACAGCATTTTGTGGTGTTTTCATATCCTTTTATCTATACTCATATATATATATATATATATATATATATATATGTGTGTAAAAATGGAAATTGGAAATGAATCCGACAATATGAGGAAGAATGAATAAAGAAAAGAAAGAAATAGAATGGATAATAAAAGATGAATTTAATCAATATCACTTACACATGTGTTTCGGTCAGTTTATCTGAGTGAAAATATTTGGCACTCAGAGAAGATTCGACCTTCATCAGAGTGAAATTTTATTTTGAATAAATAAAATTCAAAATAAAATTTCACTCTGATGAAGGTCGAATCTTCTCTGTGTGCAGAATATTTTCACACAGATGAACTGACCGAAACACATGTGTAAGTGATAATGATTAAATTCATCTTTTATTATCCATTCTGTTCTTTCTTTTCTTTATTCATTCTTCCACATATATATATATTATTTGTTGATAAACTGGATGCAAACTTACCGAAACTTTAGTTCCTGAATCATAGTCCTTGGCAGCAAAATAGACAACTTCCTGTACCTCCGTGTCTGGCCGGTTAGAATTCTTACCAAAGATCACTTTACCATCGGCGGTAAGCGGAGGCAAAGCCACAAACAAGTAACTGGGAATTTCCGACATCCTGTTCAACGGCCTGAAAATGAAAAGTTAGAAAATCAGGTGCTTTTTATGAAACTAAGTTTAACTCTTTGCCTACTTTAAGCCACTCACAGTGGCTCTCCCACCACTGTGATCCTATCATAAAACAACTGGCAGTGGCTCTCGCAGAAAGACTCAGATTACAATAATAATCTTTCTTTTTCTTTTCTTTCATCGGGGCAGCCTAAAGTCGGTATCAGCCAGTCAGCGAGGGAGTCTATCCCCTTTTCAATAGCGCTAGACCAAGGAGATTGTTTGGGCATCTGAGGTGGAGCACCACACCTACCATCAGCTCCTTACTTTACCGCACAGATCCCTGTGCTACTCATACGCTGAGTCGGCGAGGACCAGTATCGAACTAGAAACCTTGTGGTTTCTAGCCGAACTTAGTTTGGTTTTGTTTTATGGCATATCAACCTCAGTGGGTCATTTAATGCCGATAAAGTTTTGAAATAAATCAATTATTAATGGATAATACAATTTTGTTTATTAACTCATGTTTTTCTATTTAACCCATAGATGGGACCCTAACAGGTACTACCACTCCGGGTCAGGTTTGGTTTGGTTTGATTTGTTTTATGGCATATCAACCTCAGTGGGTCATTTAATGCTGATAAAGTTTTGAAATAAATCAATTCTTAATGGATTATACAATTTTGTTTATTAACTCACATTTTTCTATTTAACCCATAGATGGGACCCTAACAGGTACTACCACTCCGGGTCAGAGTGGACCAGGGAGCAATGGTGATGAAGGGGTGCTCCACATTCCCCAAACCTCCAAAACTGGAACCTCACCATCAGATAGAGTTTAACTTCATTCCCAGGACATGTAGACCCTCAGTCACCGCCTTCTAGCACCCATATGATAAAAAGGGTTGGGGCTTGGCATAAGGGCAATAGGGTTGGGAAAATCATATAGGTGCTAGGGCTTGACGTGACCAGCCGATTGATTGGAGGGGGCCTTTCCGACCGCCCGTCTAGCCCAAGATAGGGCCAAAGTGAAGTATTGCAAGTCATGAACTGCTCATCCACCTGGGCTCTATCCTTAAGCATCACAGGTCGCCACCCATGGCCAACAGGTGGCCCTGTTGGGGGAGTCTTACCCCTTTGCAGAGGTGCAGTCGGTGCATTCTAACGCCCCAGCCGACAGGGCGGGACTTTATTTGAATGAGTTCTGAGGTGAATAGATAGTGAACTTTGGTTGAATTTGTTGGTTGGATTTTATGGCATGTCAATTCTTGTTGGGTTATTTTATGCTGAAAACATTTTTCTTTTAATCATTTTCTTTAAATTCAATTTTTTTTAATATATTTTTTTAAAACGCATTTTTTGATCCATAAATGGGACTAATGGGTACTACCACTCCAAGTCAGAATGGACCTGGGAGTAATGGCGGTGAAGGGGTACTCCACACTCCCCAGAATTGGAACTTTACCATTAGATGCAGTTTAGCTTCATACCCAGGGCTCGACACTAATGTTGTGACTGGATTTCAAATTCATTTACTATGTCGTAAAAGTTAATTTTTGAAAGACATTGCCTGAGAGGGTGGGAGTTAAAAATTCAATGTCAGAGGTTTTGTATCATAAGTAAGCAAAATCCTCATATTTATTAAAGGAGTAAAAAAATAAAATAAAACAATTTGAAATGAAAACTGAGCCCCGTCCCTCTCAAATAAAATGTTGCGTGCATGTAATAATCAAACAATTATTTTGAACATTTTCCACATCAATTTTCCACAAAATCGTAGGTATTTATTTATTTGTAAACTTTTTAGTTAACTTCTTGTTACTGTAAAAAAGAAAAAAAAGGACGAGAGTAAAAAAAACAATTTTTAAAATTGCTTACTCAAATTTTGGGTGTATCAGGGCTCAACATTAATGCCGTCCTGTTGTCCCGGGGATGATAAAAATTACATCCGGGACGATCAATATGTCATTCGGGACAGTTTGCCAGGGCCGGTAAAAAAATTTTTCCTAAAGTTAGTACTACATTCCAAGATTGGCCGTCCAGTGATTGCCCCAATGCTGACCTCAAAATGAGGCTACGGCACCGCAGGTCTATTCTCAAAGCCATGTAATGAATAATGGTGGAGGGAGATATTTTAAAAGGACCGAATTATGTACTACTAACCTTTCTCAGGGTAACTTAAAGTAAAAAAGTATTTTTTTTAGCTCAAAACACACTAGGAAATGGATTTTTTGTCCAAATATCCAGAATTATCACTGCTTCAGTTTTTCTTAATGTTTTATTACATGTTATTATGCTACTGATGACTGACAAGTATAGATGATGCTAATGAATTAAACAAAAATATTTTGATTTCGGGACGGTCCAAACCCCATTCGGGACGGTCCAAACCCCATTCGGAACGGTTGATATGCTACTGATGTTGGACTTTAGGATGGATACACAATCACAGTGTGTCCATCCTAAAGTCCAACCCCTCCTCAACATGGCAGGGTAGTGACAAGGTGGTAGTGCCAAATCTATGCCCTTGGGAACTCATAGGGCCTCCTAAGACAGACAGGTCAAGCATATATTTATATAAAATACTAGAGCTTTCTGCCTGTCTGCTTCTTTTTGGCAGACGCCAAGTTCTATAGCAGGAGTCACCATACTACAGCCCACGGGCAGTATCCGGCCCACGAAGGCATTATATCAGGCGCGCTGATGGTACTTGAATTTGTTTGTTAAAATGTACAGAACGTGAGATGCTCTGATACTATTTAAATTTAAATTTCAAATATGTGAAATTGACTGATAAACATTTGAAAGCAATTCTCTTGATTGGATGTAGCAATTCCAAACCAAATATTGATGATATCTTAAAAGGCAAACTTCAGTTTCACAAATCTCACTAAACCTTTCTGCTAACTAGTAAAATAAAAAACACCCTCTGGGCGATGTAGAAATAGATTTTTGAAACATATTGCCTGAGGGGTGGGAGTAAAAACTTCAATGTCAGCGAGTTTGTACCCTAAGTAAGTAAAATCATCAAATTCATTAAAGGATTAAAAAATAAAACAATTTGAAATGTAAACTTTAAATATGTATTAAAATAAAACAAACTGTATATAGATATATAATACCAGTCATGTATTTATTAAAACTTGTTTTAAAAAACAATGAGGACTGTCTAATGTTGCATGTTCAAATTTTGAGTGTATTTATTCTATGTTATGATGATTTTGGATAATGTGACGTAAGGAGTGAAGTAATTTTTGTTACAGACAAAAAACGTAAGCGAATCTCCATTATTAATAGATGTTGCGTTCTTTGATAATGTTTTTGAAAATAAATATGTTGGTTAAATTTGTTTTTCTGTATTTTACGCCACTCATCCATGAATATAATATGGAAAGGTAAATTTTGTTTTACATCTTTTTCTCAGAGCTTTCGTTTATCATTTGGATTATTCGGACTATCTTTGTATTTTTAACTAAAGTTTTTTTGTATTATCTCAGTTTTTATATCTATCTATCTATCTATCTATCTATCTCAGCCTGTTCATATCTATCTATCTATCTATCTATCTATCTCAGCCTGTTCATATCTATCTATATATCTCATATTTTTTATATCTATCTATCTATCTATCCATCTCATACTTTTTATCTCTATCTATCTATCTCAGTCTGTTCATACCTATCTATCTATCTATCTCATACTTTTTATATCTATCTATCTATCTCATACTTTTTATATCTATCTATCTATCTCATTCTTTTTATATCTATCTATCTATCTATATCAGTCTGTTCATATCTATGTATCTTAGTTTTTATATCTATCTATATATCTCATACTTTTTATATCTATCTATCTATCCATCTCATTCTTTTTATATCTACCTATCTATCTCAGTCTGTTCATATCTATCTATCTATCTCATACTTTTTATATCTATCTATCTATCTCAGTCTGTTCATATCTATCTGTCTATCTCATTCTTTTTATATCTATCTATCTCATTCTTTTTATATCTATCTATCTATCTATCTATCTGTTCATATCTATCTATCTCATTCTTTTTATATCTATCTATCTATCTATCTATATCAGTCTGTTCATATCTATCTATCTCAGAATTTTATATCTATCTATCTATATATCTATCTATCTCATTCTTTTTATATCTATATATCAATCTATATCAGTCTGTTCATATCTATCTATCTATCTATCTATCTCATACTTTTTATATGTATCTATCTATCTATATCAGTCTCTTCATATCTATTTTAATGTTGGCATATCAAGCTAAATCTGATAGATGTAAAGTTAGTCGTCTTGATAATGTTGTAGTAGTATAACCAATGTAATTCATAATTTTTTATCATAATTCCCCAAACAGACAATTAAATTGATTAATAACATTGTTTTTTCAATTGTTTTTTTGAAAGGGAAACATTTATTATTAACAACTAAATTTAATGTTTTAATTTTTTATAGTAAAACATAAATTTTATTAGTATTATCTGCATTATTCAGACTATTGTCCTCATC
Organism: Doryteuthis pealeii; assembly: GCA_023376005.1. Lineage (NCBI taxonomy): Eukaryota > Metazoa > Mollusca > Cephalopoda > Myopsida > Loliginidae > Doryteuthis > Doryteuthis pealeii. Next base: position 1,603,757 of record CM042180.1, read on the forward strand.
TTCATTGTTATCTGTACGATGTTTCAGCCAATGTGCCCTCCGGCCTTCTTCAGGTATTTCTTATCAGACTCAGGAACCTTCTTGGACTAGGGAACCTTCTTGTCATAACCAGGAGCAAGAAATACCTGAAGAAGGCCGGAGAGCACATCAGCCGAAACATTGTACAGATAACAATGAAGATGAGGACAATAGTCAGGTATTTCTTATCGGACTCAGGAACCTTCTCGGACTTGGGAACCTTCTTGTCGTAATCGGTAACCTTCTGGTCATAATCGGGAACAAGAAATACCTGAAGAAGGCCGGAGGGCACATCGGCTGAAACATTGTACAGATAACAATGAAGATGCGGACAATAGTCTGAATAATGCAGATAATACTAATCATCAAACCTCATCTCAAAAATTCAGAGAAATATTATAAATTTTATTCTATTATTATTATTCTAGCTAGCAAGTATTGTACACAATAATAATGTGGTCTGCACTTGTTATTTTTTCAATTATCCGGCGCACCGTGAAAAAAGTTTGGTGATTCCTGGTCTATAGCAAAGATTAATAATTCAAAAGATAGAGAACTAGCAGAGATATCCAACATTACTCATAACTTGGGTTATTTATCCAAAAACTACTAATGACCCAGTGCTTCTGATAAATGAGAAATCCCTAATGGAAGACCAGTCATGAAATCTCCAAATGGAAAGTTCCAGATGCTAGAAGAAGAATTACCAGTTACATAAGATAGAGAAAGATTAGTATTATCTGCGTTATTCGGACTATTGTCCCCATCTTCATTGTTATTTGTACAACGTTTCGGCCGATATACCCTCCGGCCTTCTTCAGGTATTTCTTGTCGGACTCGGAAACCTTCTCGGACTCGGGAACCTTCTTTTTGAACTCGGGAACTTTCTTGTCGTAATCTGGAGCCATCATGGAACTTTGAACCTAACCCTTTATTTATTCCACGGGGGTATCCTGTTCTCATTCCGGTAACCATAGCTGGGGTAGGAGTTGTGTTAATTATTTTTCTAACTGCTTTCACTCAGGATTGAACTCGGGTACCAGAGATAACTGTCACTTAGAACTGTTTTAACCTAACGGCCTAATCCACTCGGCCATGTGTCCAATTGGAAATACCTGAAGAAGGCTGGAGGGTATATCGGCCGAAACGTACAAATAACAATGAAGATGGGGACAATAGTCCGAATAATGCAGATAATACTAATCTTCAAGCCTCATCTCAAACATTCAGAGAAATAGAGAAAGATGATCAGAAGAAAATAGACGACAAGCTGAGACAAACTGAGATGCAACCACGGGCATCTCAACAGGTAAAGATGACTGATTATACACCTGAGTAATGGGTCGTTGGCCAATATATAACACACAGTAATAATGTGGCCCGCACTTGTTATTTTTCCAATTATCCGGCCAACCGTGAAAAAAGTTTGGTGATCCCTGGTCTATAGCAAAGATTAATAATTCAAAAGATAGAGAACTAGCAGAGATATCTTTTGGAATTTTTTGGTGATATAAGGCGTGTGGTAGATACCTACTTCTAAATATAGACCCATTGACTACCACGTGACCAGGGAAGGCAAACTATTGTCCAATCACTGGCAGTGCTGCTGCTGTTGTTGTATTTATACTAGCCTGATTCTTAACCTTAGCTCACTGCTACTTGGATCTTCGTGGATGAATGAACGTAGTACTATACAACAGGACTTATTGACTTACCAAGGGATACTAGACCACCGGATACTTATTGACTTACTTATTTATTTACTTTAAGTCCTTTTTACATCTGGCCAAGGATGGCGGCCAGATACTCAACAATATCCAACATTATTCATGTTCCACACTCTCCAGAGTGTCCCATCATTGTGTAATAGTTAGCAAGCTAGTCTAACAAATCCATTACTACTGAAATGTCAACGCACTACAATGTTAAACAATTTCTTGTAGAATGTGGAGCTTTCGCTCTCATCAAACAACGCAAATTTCCAACGCTAATCGCAACGAACAATCGATTTGAAAATGTCAGCATGGATGACATTTTGTCGTTCTTGAAAGAAAACAAAATTTAACCAAAAATTATAAACATGATCAGGTTTGTTTTTTTGTTTTTATTTTATGGCATATCAACCTCAATGGGTCATTTAATGCCGATAAAGTTTTGAAATAAAGTCATTCTTAATAGATACTCAATGATTTTATAAACATATTTTTCTATTTAAGCCATAGATGGGACCCTAACAGGTATTACCACTCCGGGTCAGAGTGAACCAGGGAGCAATGGTAATAAAAAATGGGTGCTCCACATTCCCCAAACCTCCAAAACTGGGACCTCACCATCAGATAGAGTTTAACGTCATTACCAGGACATGTAGACCTGCAGCCACCACCTTCTAGCACCCATATGATAAAAAGGGGTTGGGGCTTGCCATAAGGGTAACAGGTTTGGGACAATCATATAGGTGCTAGGGCTTGACGTGACCAGCTGATTGATCGGATGGGGCCTCTCCAGCCACCGGTCTAGCCTAAGAAAGAGCCAAAGTGGAGTGTTACATGTGATGGACTGCTTATCCACAAAGATTCCGTCCTTAAGCATCATAGGTCGCCACCTACGGCCAACAGGTGGCCCCATTGGGGGAGTCTTACCCCTTTGCAGAGGTGCAGTCAGTGTATTCTAACGCCCCAGCCGACAGGGTGGATAAACATGATCAGTACCATCTTATTATAATGGAGATAGTGTGTCTGTCTATTTGTAACTGAAACTATGTCACAAAACGCGGTAAGAAGTTGTTAACTTGGGAGCAAAGGATCCTTACGTCTGCTCCTTCTGACTAATGACCAAAATCTGACTAACTAAACTTAATTTCCGTTCTTACGCCATACCATTAGCGGAAGTCGGGGGGGGGGGGGTCAAGTAAAGGTCAAATGGACTCTCTCGTTGATTTCCGACGCATGAGTGTTCATTTGGTGAACAACCAACACAGTGATTTGTTTATAGTGGTGAAGGCTTGTGTAGGACCATTCCACACTTTTTGGCACAGTCGATAGGAAAGAATTGGTGCACGAATGCCACAAACCCAATCAACGACTGACCCCAGGAATTTTGAAATCAGAGTTTTCCTTCTCCTATACTGGTTACCTACCCAAGGTTAAAGAGCCCAGTCTGCACTACTATTTTACCCATGGCTGGATGGAGAATATATGGATTCATACCTTTCCCAAGGGTATTAGCACTATGTGAAATGCAAACAGCCTTGTCTGGGATTTGAACTCGGGTCGACAAGTCCATTTCCTACGACTTTAGCCATTATGCCACGTGCCCCCCTCTCTCTCTCTCATATATATATATATATATATATATATATATATATATATATATATATATATATATATATATATATAAGGTGGCATACCGGTGAATGTGGGCACGATCGTTGGGAGGTGCAAAATTCAGGGGTTAAGTCAGTGATATAACAAATACAAAGTAGAGCAAATTTATTTAAGAAATGGATACAACAGAAACCTACTCGAGTTTCTCCATTAGGATCTTCAGGGTTAAATCCACTGAATTAATCGAGATACCGATTAATTACAGCCGATTACACGCGTGTTCATTGAATAAGATGTTATTCAATGAACACATGTGTAATCGGCTGCAATTAATCGGTACCTCGATTAATTCAGTGGATTTAACCCTGAAGATCCTTATG